>CM042259.1:28582560-28972560 GCA_023566225.1 Romanogobio albipinnatus | reverse complement strand
GTTACAAATGATTTAATCTTATCATCCAATCGTGGTTGTATCTCACTATTAGCGTTACTCGATCTTAGCGCTGCATTCAATAATATCGATCACAACATTCTTTTGAATAGGCTCTAAAATTATGTTGGCATTAGTGGAATTGCATTGGCATGGTTTAATTCATACTTATCAGACCGTTATCAGTTTGTAGCACCAAATGAAAAGATGTCACACCGATCACAAGTTCAGTATGGAGTATCGCAAGGCTCAGTGCTAGGACCGTTGTTTTATACCCTGTACATGCTACCCTTGGGAGATATCATTAGGAAGCATAGCGTTAAGTTTTCACTGTTATGTTGACGATACTCAGCTCTTTATTTCATCGTGCCCTGATGTCACTTACCAATTCACAAGAGTAATGGAATGCATAAATGATATAAAATATTGGATGACTAGTAATTTCCTGCAACTTAATTATGAAAAAAACAGAATTTTTAATTATTGGACAAAAAAAACCTAGAATACACTCTAACACTTGATGGCTGCTCTGTCAAGTCCTCGTCGTCGGTTAGGAACCCGGGTGTGTTCTTTGATAGCAATCTTTCATTTGAAAGCCACGTTTCTAGCATCTGTAAAACTGCATTCTTCCATCTTAAAAATATATCTAAATTACGGCACATGCTTTCAATGCAAAATGCTGAACAGTTAACGTGTTCATGACCTCAAGGCTAGATTATTGTAATGCTCTACTAGGTGGTTGCCTTGCCCGCTTAATAAATAAACTGCAACTGGTCCAAAATGCAGCAGCTAGAGTTCTTACTAGAACCAGGAAGTATGACCATATTAGCCCGGTTCTGTCAACACTCCATTGGCTCCATATTAAACATTGCATACATTTTAAAATCTTGCTAATTACTTACAAAGCACTAAATGGTTTAGCTCCCCAGCACTTGAACAAGCTCTTAAAGCATTATACTCCATCACGTCTATTGCGGTCTCAAAATTCTGGCCAATTGATAATACCTATAATATCAAAATTAACTGGAGGTGGTCGATCCTTTTCCTATTGAGCACTTAAACTGTGGAACAGTCTTCCTAGCACTGTTCGGGAAGCAGACACACTCTGTCAGTTTACATCTAGACTAAAAACACATCTCTTTACTATGGCATACACATAGAACATTATCAATTTCTATTATTTAAATCAGTTAAATTATTGTTCTAGGCTGCATTAACTTGGGGTGCGTCTCAATCAGCTCCCTAGTTCAGGAGTCAGGGCACTGATCAGGGAGTCTGCCATTTTAAGGGCTGTCTCAATTGCAGAATCCTTTCAGTGCACTAAAACGTTGGCTCCCTAAAAAGTCCCACAATGCACCGCAAAACGTCTCGGTTATGTATGTAACTTTGGTTCCCTGAGTAGGGAACGAGACACTGCGAGACCGTCGCTATGGGAACGCCTTTGGTGTGACCAATGTCTGAAGCCCTTATACCATCACGCCAATTGATTGGCTAGTGACGCTTAGCACCGCCTTAGAAATACGTCATGTATGCTTATATGCGCACTAGGCGTCATATCATCAGATTTCAAAGGCGAAGGAAGCTACTACTCGAAGAAAGGGAATGGTGTCTCGTTCCCTACTCAGGAAACCAAGGTTACATACGTAACCGAGACGTTCCCTTTCATAGGTTCTATCGACACTGCGAGACCGTCGCTATGGGAACGATATACAGTGAGGAAAATAAGTGTTTGAACACCCTGCTATTTTGCAAGTTCTCCCACTTAGAAATCATGGAGGGGTCTGAAATTGTCATCGTAGATGCATGTCCACTGTGAGAGACATAATCTAAAAAAAAAAAAAAATCCAGAAATCACAATGTATGATTTTTTTTACTATTTATTTGTATGATACAGCTGCAAATAAGTATTTGACCACCTGAGAAAATCAATGTTAATATTTGGTACAGTAGCCTTTGTTTGCAATTACAGAGGTCAAACGTTTCCTGTAGTTTTTCACCAGGTTTGCACACACTGCAGGAGGAATTTTGGCCCACTCCTCCACACAGATCTTCTCTAGATCAGTCAGGTTTCTGGCCTGTCCCTGAGAAACACGGAGTTTGAGCTCCCTCCAAAGATTCTCTATTGGTTTTAGGTCTGGAGACTGGCTAGGCCACGCCAGAACCTTGATATGCTTCTTACAGAGCCACTCCTTGGTTATCCTGGCTGTGTGCTTTGGGTCATTGTCATGTTGGAAGACCCAGCCTCGACCCATCTTAAATGCTCTAACTGAGGGAAGGAGGTTGTTCCCCAAAATCTCGCAATACATGGCCCCGGTCATCCTTTCCTTAATACAGTGCAGTCGCCCTGTCCCATGTGCAGAAAAACACCCCCAAGCATGATGCTACCACCCCCATGCTTCACAGTAGGGATGGTGTTCTTGGGATGGTACTCATCATTCTTCTTCCTCCAAACACGTTTAGTGGAATTATGACCAAAAAGTTCTATTTTGGTCTCATCTGACCACATGACTTTCTCCCATGACTCCTCTGGATCATCCAAATGGTCATTGGCAAACTTAAGACGGACCTTGACATGTGCTGGTTTAAGTAGGGGAACCTTCCGTGCCCTGCATGATTTCAAACGATGACGTCTTAGTGTATTACCAACAGTAACCCTGGAAACGGTGGTCCCAGCTCTTTTCAGGTCATTGACCAGCTCCTCCCGTGTAGTTTTGGGCTGATTTCTCACCTTTATTAGGATCATTGAGACCCCATGAGGTGAGATCTTGCATGGAGCCCCAATCCGAGGGAGATTGACAGTCATGTTTAGCTTCTTCCATTTTCTAATGATTGCTCCAACAGTGGACCTTTTTTCACCAAGCTGCTTGGCAATTTCCCCGTAGCCCTTTCCAGCCTTGTGGAGGTGTACAATTTTGTCTCTAGTGTCTTTGGACAGCTCTTTGGTCTTGGCCATGTTAGTAGTTGAATTCTTACTGATTGTATGGGGTGGACAGGTGTCTTTAGGCAGCTAACGACCTCAAACAGGTGCATCTAATTTAGGATAATAAATGGAGTGGAGGTGGACATTTTAAAGGCAGACTAACAGGTCTTTGAAGGTCAGAATTATAGCTGATAGACAGGTGTTCAAGTACTTATTTGCAGCTGTATCATACAAATAAATAGTTAAAAAATCATATATTGTGATTTCTGGATTTTTTTTTTTAGATTATGTCTCTCACAGTGGACATGCACCTACGATGACAATTTCAGACCCCTCCATGATTTCTAAGTGGGAGAACTTGCAAAATAGCAGGGTGTTCAAATACTTATTTCCCTCACTGTACCATATGCCTTCCCGTACCTGAGAGTAGCTGGGAGGCCGTGGCCACTCAAGCAGATAAAACCTGGGAGCCAGGAGCAGTCTTCACACATTTAACCAAGTGTTAAGGGAGGACCAGCCTGCCGCAACACAAACTTCCTCCAAAATAATAGTCTCTTAACCCTCAGAGCCCGACGGCATCGCCCACGACGTCACACGGCACCTCCGATAAATATCTATATTATTTCATGAAACTTTTATCGATTTTCTTACCGTTTTTTCCAGCAGAAAGCTAACGAGCTAGCCATCACGGGGGTGTCTTTGGTGTCTTTGTAGCCTTTAAAGAAGGTTTTCTATCCAGCCTGGAACATGTGCATCTTTTTGGAGTTGTTCAGCAATAAATCAAAACGCTTACATCCAAGATATATCCACTTGATGTCCATAATTTATACATTTTCCGTCATTTTTGCCGCTAGCGCGATGCTAGCTGCCATTTTGGATGAGGGTTTGACCAATGACAGGCTGATCCGTCATCCACGTTGGTGTGCGTCATTACGCATGAACCACAGCTCTGTTATTGTGGAGAGATAGAGATGCACGCTAGTATTGAGGAGATAGAGAGAGAGACGTGCTGCAGTTTTGAGTAGTTTTGTGGACAAAGTTTGAGGAAAAAGTTTGAGGAGAAAGTTTGAGGAGAAGTTCCTGATAGGAACTGTTTTGAGGCTTGGCACCAGTAAATATCCAAAATCCAAAGAGGCCAAAAGCGCCTGGACTTTTTTTGGAAAAATGTAAATAGTTTTGGTTCTGTATAAGTTATCATGTTTATTCCTGAGTTCCAGGACTCCAAAGACTTGAACAAACAGTTTTCCAGAGGAAATATGCTTAGCTTTTATTTATTTGTGTGTGTTTTCAATAAATATTTGAGGGATTCAATTTCCGTTTTATGTTTTCATTTGTCTTTATGGTCCCATAACTTATTTTACATTCAGGTGACATCAATGCAACACAAATATACTGACAGTGCAACTTGTCTTGAAAAAAAAGAGGTGTGTCAATTGTCTGTGCACAACAGGGTTGATGTTTTACAAGCTTTTTTAGTAAATAACACCAGGCGGAAAATTTATTGTAAAAATACCCTTAGGTCTCAGAGGGTTAAAAAAGAGCCTTATGACGATACCATTTCTCTAGTTGAGTAAACGTGACATCTAGAGGCAAAGTGAGCCAAGCACCTCATAGACCACAGAATAGCCTCAATCCCCCAATGAGACATGCCAAATGCAAATAATTGTGCCAATCTAGGCCACTGAGATGTATGGTAGACATAGATCTACGGAATGGTTGGAGCCGTGCCTGCCAAAAAAACAACTTTGTAAAAACTCCAGTATTGAACCAATCGGGCAATTAGCTGGATCTAGGTTACGTTATCTTACGCAGGAGTAAAACGACTTCCACTTAAAGGCATAAGACGCCTCGTGGAGGAGGCTCTAGAGTTAAGTATCTGTAATCTCTTAGCCGAGAGAGAACACCTTAACGCACCCCGCTCAGGGTCAAGTAACAGACTGACCAGGTCTAAAATCCAAATGTGAGAGAGCCAGCAAGAGGTGGCATGACAATACGTGACAACATTTAAGAACCATTTGAGCACCAGGAACACTGCTAGCAACTCCAAACGATGTATGTGCCAACCACAATGCATTTCACTCATACACCAAAGGTAGGGGCCCCTGTAAGGGATGCGTCCGTCGTGATTGTCCTGTGATGACATGCCCCTAACTGGATTCCTCTGCGGAGCAGCGGGAGCTTCGTCCATGGATGCAGAGCATGAAGCCCCTGCGTGTAACCAGGACTTTGCAAAAGGTTGGCAATGGGACGAGATCTCCTGACTCTTGGTCCATCATTGGAATGGTCTCATGTGGAGCAGGTCCGACTGACTACAGGGGATGCTGTTGCCATAAGGTCCATCAGCCTGTGGCAAAGGCCAACGTGGACTAAGCAGTCTTGAAATGACAGTTTTTTATTTTTAGCGACTGAAAGCATGCAGGAGACTAATGTGCCCGCATCACACCAGAATCTAGATCCATACCCAGGAAGTTGTCCACGGACTTGGCAGCAAATCACTTCTGATGGTTATGCATAAACCTAAGCTCCTCAAATGGCAAAACTCAGTCTCGATGAACTACAACCAATTCCTGGGATTGAGCTAAGGATTCCTAAAAAGGATTCCTGGGATTCAAAATCCGGACGCCCTGGAGCCACAATGGGGCCAGAGCAGCATCCATACCATTTGTGAAAGTCTGAAGAGCTAAGGCTAGTCCAAATGGAAGGACATGGTACTGGTAAGCTTTACCTTTGAAAGTTAACCTGAAGAACCTCCTGTGTCTCTTGACGATCTGGATGTGGAAATACGCATCCTTTAGATCGATGGTTACAAACCAATCCCGGTTCGAATCAGAGACAGAATGGACTTCAACATCCACATTTCAAATTTTCTCCCTCTGGGCGCAAGTTAAGCGACGCAAGTCCAGAATCGGACATAATCCAGCAACTTTTTGGGCACCACAAATACCAGCTATGGTGGGGGGGGGGGGGGGGTATCTCTTCCATAGCCCCTTTCTCCAAGAGCGACAAAAGCCGGGGCCTCCCAAAGACACACCGTCATGGGAAAAGCACCACTGGAAAGAAGTTTTGGATCTTGGACCTTGGACCTTGGATGGTTTAGTCGTGGTGTATAGTACATAACACCACTTGCAAGACTTCAGGCAGGCGGCCCTATGCGCCCAGCCAGGGGCGTAAATCGCGGGGGGGACAGGGGGGACAGGACCCCCCCAATCTGAGGGCTGTCCCCCCCTAAAAACCATGCTGAGTATTGTAAATAATATAACAATATATACTTAAAATAAATATGTAAGTAGTGAAACAATACAAACGCAAACGGGGGGAAAAAAATGCGTTTTAAGTTTAGAAACATTTTGAGTCCCCCCCTCCCCCCTTGCCTCACAGTGGTTTGATCCACCGCGCACCTCAACTAACGTAGTAGAACGTAGAAAAACCACCACACAAGTTTGGGGAGACAACAAGGCTCTTCAGACAGCAGTTGTGAAACACCAGTAAGTAGCTGTCAAGGCTATTATATTCACTTTAAACCTCAGATGAAATTATTCTTTTCTCTTTAATACAGATTAGACAAAACACTGTTAACATCCCTTGCCCACCGCCGCACCGCCCCGCTCCGCTGTACAGTAATAAAATCATTGAGTTCAGTTTGAGAACTGACAAAACAATTAAAAACTGAACGTGTCTGCTCCGAACGAGCAAACCGCTGACAGACAAGATTATCGAAGATTTGGTTTCAAAGCGTAAAAGCGCCTATTTAAGGGAGTGTGTCATTGTACTGTTTTGTTGTTGTGTTTTTCATTACAAATAATAGGCTAATGAACCCATAATCATATTCAATCATAATATAAAATACTATGTGGAGGACGCAAGATAATTTAATAATTATAATATGACCGCTTTGTGTTGTTAGTCAGATAAAATGACAGAGAAAAGAAAAACGGACATTAATAATTTTTCAGTGCACCAAAACACCCCCCAATTTTTTTTTTTGTGGTACACATATCCTTACAAGTACGATTTTGGCTGCATTATTTGTGTCCCCTTCAAAAATTGCTCTTGAGAAATTTCATGTTTATTGTCCCCCCCAACTTTTAGATGAAATTTACGCCCCTGCGCCCAGCACTCTGCTAACAGTACTGCTCTGTTTTTGGCACCTAGTATACTGTGGGTGCCAATACATTTCCTAACCACAGAAAAACCTCTGGCGTCTGTGGAAACAGGAAGCACATGTGGAGCTAATGAGCTCTCTGTCATAAGGCGTGTGTTCGGCTCACTGACGTCACCCCAAGTGTCCATCTCGTGCGGCGCTAAGCGTCACTAGCCAATCAATTGGCGTGATGGTATAAGGGCTTCAGACATTAGTCACACCGAAGGCGTTCCCATAGCGACAGTCTCGCAGTGTCGAGAGAACCTATGAAAGGGAACCCAGGGTGCATCGATGCTCACAATGCTCCCTTAACAGAAGTTCTGAAGCGCGAAACTCAAATCACATGAGCCAACTCACTACACATAATGACTGATAACGACACACAATGTGTTTTTAAAAACAGAAACCATTATTTTATTATATTTCTTCATAAACATACATTGTTAGACAAGTAATGAACACAATCTAGCTAACGTTTATAATTTATTTACGGCTGAAATGTTGCACGCATTTGTAACAAGCAAAGTATTTATCATAATGTACTTTAAATAACATTACAAGTAATGTCAGAAAGATATAAGCTCTGCTGTTGTTCATAAATACCAGTAATGATGTTATTCAATGAGGACGTTGTCACGTCGCCGGAAATAGAGTCATCAGTGTCCCAATGTGTAGTGAGCCAGCGTCTTTTACTGTCCTTAACAGTGCCCGAACTCGTGTAAACGATATGCTGATTCACGAGCTCAGGAGCTAGGGAACTGAATGAGACACACCCTTGGTCTGCCGGAACCGGGAACATTTCCCATAACACCTGATGTACTTGTTACATCATAAAAAGAATGGCATCTATGCTAATGTTAGTCTCTCTGTTTATCCCGAGGTTAACTGTAGTCAGCCAGATCTGGTCCATATCCAGATCAGATGGTGGACCTGCGCTAGACACGACCAACGCATCCCTGAAATGTCTGCAGAGACCGTGTCAACTAGACTCTCCCCTGTGAAGGCCTCATCGACACGACATCCTCAACAAACCCGTCTCCAGCGTGATGACTCCGATCTTCAATCAGATGGAACTGGACAAATATCCTGAATATTCCAATATATATATATAATATATAATATATATATATATATATATATATATATATATATATATATATATATATATATATATATATATATATATATATATATATCTAATATGACTTCTGACTTGTAATGTTGCCTGAATCATAATCATACACTTTTTGTTCGTTGGCCAGAGGAGAACTGGCACCCCGACTGAGCCTGGTTTCTCCCAAGGTTTTTTTTTCCATTCTGTCACCTGATGGATTTTTGATTCCTTGCCACCGTCGCCTCTGTCGCCTTTGGCTTTTGGCTTGCTTAGTTGAGAACACTAAATGTTCAACTATATTACTGATCTGCCTGTATTGACACTATATGATAATTGAACTGAGCAGGATGACATCACTATTTTCTCCAGAGTGGCTGAACAGCCGAATCAAATTCTTTTGCATTATTTTCCTGTTTAACACTGTGAAACTGCTTTGAAACAATCAGCATTGTAAAAAGCGCTATATAAATAAAGGTGACTTGACTTGACTTTTAATGAATTAAAGGTCTAGACTCAAGAGGTGCCAATTCATGTGTGACAATGATTCTTCAAGCTCTCTCCCAACCATTCTTTCACAATTTGAGCCTGATGCATCTTGATATTGTCATCCTGGAATATGGTCATAATGTGTCTTCCTACATTGTTGTTTACGAAATGAAAAGCAATCCATCAATAAGGGTTAGAAGAACTGTTGCTAAACATATAACATGCTAGAAACATAATGATCTCTGCAATAATGATCCAATTATAGACTCTTGAGCATTTGCCAATTTAAATCCAAACAGCAACTTTTTTGCCGTTAAAGGGATAGTTCACCCAAAAATGAAAATTATCCCTTAATTTACTTACCCTCAAGCCATCCTACATTATTTTTTTAGACGAATACAATCGAAGTTATATTAAAAATTGTCCTGGCTAATCCAAGCTTTATAATGGCAGTGAATGGCTGCCCAAAATTTAAATTTAAACACTCTGGAGCCGTGTGGATTACTCTTATAATGGATGGATATACTTTTTTGGGCTTGAAATTTTGGGCTGCCATTATAATGCTTGGAAGAGCCAGGACATTTTTTTAAATAACTCCGATTGTATTCGTCTGAAAGAAGAATGTCATAAACACCTAGGATGACTTGAGGGCGAGTAATTTTCATTTTTGTGTGAACGATCCCTTTAAAATAATATATTTCTAAAGGTATACATTTATAAAAACCAAAAGTAACAAAATATTAGAGTTTGGAGTTAAATTAACTACAGAACATCTTAAAGAAGTATGAGGAACATAAATGACGTATTTTTTTAAGCTCACCCCCAGATCCTGTGCGTGTATACACGGGTAAATCTCTGGCCACTCTTTTCAGGATTTCCTGTTGGGCCTCTGGTCTCTCCTCTTTCTCATACAACTCTTTTTCAGCCTTAGGGAGACAGAACTAAGAGGGACAGGATGTAAGATGGAGATGTGTGTGTGAATAGACTAATATGACATGCACATGCAACATGGAACCAGAATCACTTTAAAATAACATTTTAATATTCCTACATTTTTTATATTATTTTTGCCATCTTTATTGACAAGATAGATACATGACAAATGAGCTCCAAATGAGCTCAGTGTGTTAGAGCATGTGTGCTAACTGCTAAACCACGCCTCACCCCACAGGCAATAAAAAATGCAAAAACATCAATTTCTTTGCCTTTCTTCCTCTTCTCTTCTCTGTCATTACATTCTGTGGTAATAAAACTACAGAGCAACCAGAGTTCAAAGGCTCCCGCAGCTGCTCTTCCAGATGTGAGGAACATAACTACATACACAGAGTGCAATATGATAAATATTTTTGCACCCAATGACTAGGGTTGGGCATCGAGAACCGGTTCCAACTTGGAACCGTTTAAAAAATAACGATGCCATTGGAATCGTTTAGAAATTTTATTTTCGATTCCGATCATCGGTTCCAAACGCGCAAGTTTTAGTTTCCATAGTGGCCACCGGATTTCCGGAAGTGCTTGCTGCGCCCGTTTGTTCTGTTGCAGCCATGGAGCACGGTAAGCGGCGCTCAAAAGTGTGGCTTTATTTGACTTTTTTTTTTTAAAAGCCTGGGTCGGCACAGTGCAACACATGTGACAAACTTATTTATTGCACGGGAGGATGCACTACAAATACACTCACCTAAAGCATTATTAGGAACACCTGTTAAATTTCTCATTAATGCAATTATCTAATCAACCAATCACATGGCAGTTGCTTCAATGCATTTAGGGGTGTGGTCCTGGTCAAGACAATCTCCTGAACTCCAAACTGAATGTCAGAATGGGAAAGAAAGGTAATTTAAGCAATTTCGAGCGTGGCATGGTTGTTGGTGCCAGACGGGCCGGTCTAAGTATTTCACAATCTGCTCAGTTACTGGGATTTTCACGCACAACCATTTCTAGGGTTTACAAAGAATGGTGTGAAAAGGGAAAAACATCCAGTATGTGGCAGTCCTGTGGTCGAAAATGCCTTGTTGATGCTAGAGGTCAGAGAAGAATGGGCCGACTGATTCAAGCTGATAGAAGAGCAACTTTGACTGAAATTACCACTCGTTACATCAGTAACACTTGAGGTATGCAGCAAAGCATAAATTGTAGCCTCTTTTCCCTATTTGTAGTGGAGATGAGTGGTACCCGGTGGGGTCTTCTGCTGTTGTAGCCCATCCGCCTCAAGGTTGTGCGTGTTGTGGCTTCACAAATGCTTTGCTGCATACCTCAAGATGGTAGAGTCAGAATTTGGCATAAACAGAATGAGAACATGGATCCATCATGCCTTGTTACCACTGTGCAGGCTGGTGGTGGTGTAATGGTGTGGGGGATGTTTTCTTGGCACACTTTAGGCCCTTTAGTGCCAATTGGGCATCGTTTAAATGCCACGGCCTACCTGAGCATTGTTTCTGACCATGTCCATCCCTTTATGACCACCATGTACCCATCCTCTGATGGCTACTTCCAGCAGGATAATGCACCATGTCACAAAGCTTGAATCATTTCAAATTGGTTTCTTGAACATGACAATGAGTTCACTGTACTAAAATGGCCCTCACAGTCACCAGATCTCAACCCAATAGAGCATCTTTGGGATGTGGTGGAACGGGAGCTTTGTGCCCTGGATGTGCATCCCACAAATCTCCATTAACTGCAAGATGCTATCCTATCAATATGGGCCAACATTTCTAAAGAATGCTTTCAGCACCTTGTTGAATCAATGCCACGTAGAATTAAGGCAGTTCTGAAGGCGAAAGGGGGTCAAACACAGTATTAGTATGGTGTTCCTAATAATCCATTAGGTGAGTGTATGTGTTGTATAAATTAACGAGTGTAGCGTGTTTGACATGCTGCACAGGACCACTGTCCTCCTCGGGCAACCCTGCGCTAACCAACGTTATTAAAGGGATAGTTCACCCTGAAAAGATGGCTTTATTTTCATTTCAGGGGGAACTAATATTTTTACAGCTTTATGCAAATTGCCCCCGCTAGTAGCAGTCCTAATATGACTGCTGCTAATGCTATTGTTAAACCGGTGGAGAATTGAAAAGAACCTAAATCGAAACTAAGAACCGGAATCGGAATCAGAATCGTTCAAATCAAAACGATGCCCAACCCTACCAATGACCCAGGTGAAATGAGAACCTGAGAGCCTGGCAATAAGGAAGAAACCATTAACCATTTACCTAACGACATAAGGTCTGGCATCTATAGTCACTGTAATTGGTCAAGCTCCACCCACTTAGCCAGAAAGCAGCCTAACTGACATGTAAAGTGACCAACACAGTTTTGTTTTGTTCAATATCATGTTTAGGGGCTCATGCATGTCGCTACAATAACAGACCATTACTAAACATATTTCCTTCTCAGTAAAGTATTTCACCTGATCTTCCATTATAGATGTGAGAGGACATACAACTAATAAAATGGGATCACTTGGGAATCCAAAGGGTTGGCCAAGCTCAGAAAATAACACTTTTCACATATCCCATTGAGTAAACTTGGGAACACATACATCTCCTTTAAAGGCACAGTATGTAAGTTTCCCGCTAGAGGTCGCTTTTTCAAAACAATAACAAAGGCATACTTTGATGATGCCGTGGATGAGTGTGGAATCATGGGAGTTGTAGTCTTCACCTCCACAGCCAATGGAAAGCAAACCGATGGGACTCTGGCAGAAATAATTTTCATGAATGAGCTAATGTATTAAAGTTTTATTAACGTTACTGTGGTATGAAGCAGGGCAGGGCAGAGAGCTGTGGGATCAGAAGGAGCTGCTTATATGTAAAGTAACATTTGATCACTTAAATTCACATTATTTTATTTCATTCAAATGAAACCGCCGTAAGTCATACAGGTCACTTTATTCGACAAATTAAAAATGTGGGGTAATGCAGTGCGTTTTACTTGGTCAAAACAACCATACTAAAAATACATTTGAGTGTTGAAAGTTATGTTATAGGCCTAACGTCACATATAACAATAATATTTAATATATAACAATGAATAGTTTCTCTTGATTTAAACATTGTTGCAAACATTTGGGATAATGCAAGTACACAAGTAAATAAAATATATAAACAGGGATGCACATAAGTAGTGTGCAAGTGTAGTGGAACAGACATAATAGTGTGCAACCAAAATAAAAATTGCGCTGGTAAATAAGTTCAGACCACTCATTTGCGTACCAATATGGTTGACAGCTGTTAAAGGTCCCGTTCTTCGTGATCCCACTGTTCAAACTTTAGTTAGTGTGTAATGTTGCTGTTAGAGCATAAATAATACCTGTAAAATTATAAAGCTCAAAGTTCAATGCCAAGCTAGATATTTTATTTAACAGAAGTTCTCTTTCAAAGCCTACAGCGAACGGCTGGCTTGGACTACATCCTGGTACTTCCTACATAAATGACGTCGGTAGAACAGTAGAACAGACTAACCTCCGCCCACAAGACTACGCGAAAAAAGGGGGCGTGGTCTTGTTGCTGTCCCACGTGGAGAAGAGGACGTGTCGCGTGGAGAAAAGGAAGTGCTGCGTTTCAGTGTGTTTGTCGCCATGTCGTCGAGACGCTGTTATTTTCATCCCGGAGTCAAATCACCTTTGTTTGGCTTTCCCAGGGACGCTGTAGAGATCATTAAGCGCATATATATCTCCCGTTAAGAGGCGTGACCTTTCCACGTGCGCTAAGCTGCTGTCGAATCACAACACAGGAACCGGCCACGTTCGCTAAGCTGCTGTCCAATCACAACACGGGAACCGCTGGCACAATCAGAACTCGTTACGTATTTCTGAAGGAGGGACTTCACAGAATAAAGGAAGTCATCAGCCGTTTTCAGGACAGTGAATACAGCGGTATACAGATAAGTAAATTGTGTTAAAAATACAGGTTTTTTTTACACGCGAAACATGAACAGATGTTATATTGCACACTGTAAACACAATCAAAGCTTCAAAAAGACACGAAGAACGGGACCTTTAATGCACAATCACCGTTTTAGATCGACTAACTGTAATACTGTACTAGATTCCCATTTGAAATGAATGCATAATAAATTTGCCAGTTTCACAGCAAAACACAAAGCTGTGACATTCACTGATGAGCTTCACTTGGCAAGTGCTAAAACCAGCAATGCATATACTTATTTCCTGGTAACTCGCCAAAATAAAATCTTGTAGATTTTAAGTTTGAAAATGTTGAAAATTCAAATAAAAAGAAAAAAGTAAAAAAGAAAATAATTAAAATGTAAATATTAGTACTGTATTTTGAAGTGTACTATTAAATAATTGTATTTTTATTTAATACTCTTAAAATATAATAGTATTATCACACTTTATTTATTATTTTGTTGATTTTTTTTTTTTTTTTTACTAACTAAATAAAGTGCAATAATGCTATAATTAATTATTTTATTTAATGGGTCACACTATGTGCAGTGACCAGACTGAAAACGTCTCAGTTACGTATGGTAACTCTCGTTCCCTGAAGGAGGAAACGGAGACGTACGTCGGACATCACCGACTGAAAGGGAGCTTGTGTGCACCCCTGTATATAAAACTCCGCCGTATACTAGGCTCCCGGAAAACATGTAGAAGTCAACCAATCAGATTCAGACTTTTGCCTTTGCAAAAGTGTTTTTAGTTTTGTGTGCCATATGCATCAGACTTTCAAGCAAACAGAGTTTGAGTGGTCCGTGGGCATGACGTCTGAGGCTGAGACTAACATGATCTAGAGCAGTGCAGTTTTTAGTATACTATAAATCATTTTAGTATAATATTATAGTATGCAATTTTAGTACTTCAACTTTCTATGGCAACATATCTAATTTTCATTGCATTTTCAGCGCTACTTAAATTACCAGAAAATGTCTTTTAACCGTTTTTATTTTAGTTATATAAAACTAACTATAAAACTAACCATATAAAAATTGAAAAATAAATAGATAAATAGAAGTATCTATCAAACGTTATGTTAAACAAAGCTCTTAATTGTTCTTGACCAAAAAGCTTTTTGCTACCAATTTCTACAATAATTTGATGCAAATTCATCTGTCGCTTGGTAGAATGAATGAGCAGACAGGTGGCAACATGGACAAGTTGTACAACTTGTCCTCATTATCATAATCCAGAAACTGAACTAGATAAAGTAAAATAAAATACGAAGCAGACTACATTAAACATTATACATGACATCCTGTTGGGCCACCACGTGATCTCTAAAGCAAGATCTGGGGCAAAACTAGTAAATAAAGAAACAAGAACAGAGAGACAAAGAGAGAGATAGGCTACAATACCTCTTTTGAGGGTTTGGCAGGCTTGGAAGTGATGGTCTTCCAGTAGGACCATATGAACATGAAGAAACAGAGGTGAAACACTATCAGATAAAAAACTGTGAGAAAAACAGAATGAGGGGAATTTTAGAAAAACAAATGATAATTCATACTTACTTTGTAACAAAACAAAAAAAAGCTTCATAACAGAAATGGGATGTTTTGTACATTCTGGTGTGACAAAACTTGTGACTAAAAACAGTAGGAGGCCAGATTAGCCAACAGAAGAATTTGTTAACTGCTTTTGCAATATTGTGCACTTGGTTTCACTGGCGTTCCTCTTACCTTGCTCCTCCATGTTAGCGATTGTGTCTGCAGAGAGAAAGAAGCAAATGTCAATCAGCAATCCCATCAAGAACAACTAGCCTGAATCACAAAGCCCTCTGCTGAGTGCTAGGATACTGCTAATTCTCTCTCAGCTCCCGACCGTCCAGTTCCCTCCAGATCAGCCCAGTAAGGCCAGAGCACCGGGCGACTGGTACTGCATCTGGCAGAGTGCTGTCAGAGAGAGCCTTGTGTCCATCACGGATGGAGAACCCTGGTTGTCATGACGACTCAACGAGTGACTGACAGATGCATGTCGTGATGAAATCAAGTTTTTTTTTTTTCATTAAAAATACTTTTTTAAATGTTATTATATGAATAAATGTTTATAATGTATTTTAATAATTAAAGTACTGTGCACAATATATTGAACGTTTTTCAACTCACTGGTGTTGCATTATGTTGTTATTTAATTTATTAATCTATGATTTAATGGGAATCAAATGAATGTCAATTAATATTTTATTTGAATTTGTCACTGGTGTCACAATCCTTGCTACATTTGTGAAATAAAATAAGAAACGCAACAAAAGAGCAAAAGTTGATTTGAGATTTTACTTGCAACTCTCCATCAGAGTCATCCCATCAGATTTCTAAAAGACTCTACAAACCCAAAAAAGTGAGGGGAATCAATAAGGAAGGAGTAACAATATATCACTGCACTTTACTAGGGTAATAAATGGACCGGAACACACAATGAAGTGAGTATTTTTAGAATCTGATGGGGAAGTAATAACTGGGCGTAACTACAGGGAGTGCAGAGATCACTGTGAAGTGGTTAAAAACAGCTGTAGTTAAAGACTTAAACAGTAAGAGTGTTTTCAGTGACTTGTGTTTCACACTTTATAGCTAAAAAAATAAAAAAATAAAAAATAAAAACCTTTTTAAGGAGTTCACCCCTAAAATGCTAAAATTATGACAGAATTTTCATTTTTGGGTTGTCAATTTAAATAGTCCTGCAGAGTGATAAATTGATTTAAAGAGAATGTAAGAAATGTAAGACACTTTGAGTCTATTTAACAATTAATGAGGAAATTTTGCATATGATAATCATACAAGCCATTTTCAAAACAAAACTATGAAATTATGAAATAGCTATAGCATACATCATACTATGACACTGCTGTCACTGTTTGACAAACTAAACAATGTATAGGTCAGAAATCTTCCCGCCAGAGAAGTGAGCTTTAAGTTACTGAAAAGTAATCATAACGTTATTCGCCATTCTTTTCAGCACGCCAGCTTGTCAAATCTATTCCTCAAGAATCAAGCCTTCTCAATCAGTTTAACAGCTCGCTCGAGCTTGAATTAACACTGACTGAACAATAAATGAAATTAAACCAGAAAGTTTACAAACACATTCATGGCTTTCGACGTGAATTACGCACATAAATGAATACTATACAGAGAAAACGAGCTGAATTTGAATACATATCTGGTACCAGTCTGTTACTGTCACTTCCTGCCCTAACCACCACTGCAACAACTGACCATCAACTTTTATCTACTGTGCTACATTCAACCAAGTCTACTAGGGTCGACACTTACATATACAAAGTTCCACCACGTAAGCGTAGTAGGACCAGCACACGACCAGGTTGATAAAAATCACAGGTATCCAGGATAAGCCCCGTTGACAGCATCTTACCGCCTGAGAGGGCGCCATCTTTAATCCGAACCTCGGAAAGGGTGTCGGTGACGTCACGGCGCGAGGCTCGTCCGATCGCTGCGCTCAGAGAAAAACAAAGAGCTGCTTTCACATTTTTTTTAATTAATAACACAATAAACATTACATTTTCCTCCCATATGTAGTTTAGTTTTGTTTTATTATATGACAATTCCAAATGAGCCTTAATAAAGGAACCAAATGAAATCAACATTCACTTTACCTTTCCGCCATTCTGCCTTACATCTATTTTACTTTTTAATTATTATTATTATTTTGTTGTTTCAATGATCTGAGGGTTTAAAAGACATGTGGTTTGCTGTGTGTGCAATTTATTATATAGGCCTATACCAATAAAATGCATGTAGACTACATGCGTGTTTTCAGAAAACTAATACTCTTTTCAGTGATGAATTCAAAAAAAAAAATTTATTAATTACATTTTTATTTTATTTAGCTTAATAAATGTTTTTTATTTTATTGAAAAGCCTATTTTAATAATTTTTGTAATATTTTATTAATTAAAATGTAGACCTACATCCAAAGTCAACATGCTTATGACTGTTTAAATGTGCATATTGAAAATTGATTAATTTGCCTTTATTTTCCCACTTTACTTGGTTAATTACATGTTATTGTTGCTACATTGGTTGTTGAAGCCATTTCTATGGAAGTAAAATATTTTTGTTTATTTTGTAAAACCTGAGAAAACCTGTGTTGCAAATAAAACATAGAAATTGGAATGTAAACAGTTAACCAGTGATTTAGTATAATGTAATTTGATTGGATGTTAGATTTAGTATGAAAGAAATAGTACCCGCGAAACAGTCAGAAGCCACTGGACTTTGGAGCAACACAGTCTTTTGACCTACACGTAACTGTACATTTAATTTGTAAGAAAAGTAAATATCCTAAGTTTTATTTTTTTATGTTTTTGAGATTCATAATTAAACAGTCAAACGAAGAACTCTGGATTCAAGACTTTTATTTGACGTTTCGTGTTTGAGTACAAAAGAACTTTGAAGTCCTAAGCTAGTGAGTCAGCTTGTTGCACTCACATTGGTGTTATTTTATTCAACTCCAATACTAGATAATTTAAATTAATATTTCAAAAGAATTTGTCACGTCTCATAACACATTAATTAAAAAAATAATGATGATGTGCTCATCTCATTTCATCTCATTTCTCTTCATCCCCTATGGGACATAAGGCTTCAATGAGCACTCTCCATTGTATTCGGTCCCTGGCAGCATGTTGGGCCTCTCCGCATGATGATGTGCACAGATATATAATTTATATTCCATAAAAAAACAAGAATTATCAATTTTATAGCAGCCATTCACTTCCTTAATATTTTTTTCCTACTTTTCAACTGTCTGGTACAGTTACCAACATTCTTTAAAATATAATCTGTTGTGTTCAACAGAAGAAATAAATTCATACAGGTTTGGAACAACATGAGGGTGAGTAAATAATGAGAACATTTTCATTTTGGGTGAACTAATTTGAGAATTTATCTGCAACTCACCATCACATCAGCAGAGGGAAGCAGAGCAGTAGTTTAAGCATCACTGTTGGTCTCCCATTGAGACAGTGAAGAGGTGAGAGGACTTGAGCATTGGATGCAAAAATCAATATTACAGTCTGTATGGACTTGAATCATACAGCTACATTTAATCCAGTTAATGAGTTAGACTGGATGTCCCAAGTGTCACCTTCATCAGTGTGGTACTTTTCATTTGTGCATAATTTGGTTAATTGTTAGTTTGCTGGCTAGGTGGGCTAGATGGAGTTTTATTAGATTCGTTTTCCACCCTGTGTCTCCTGTCCTGCAGGGGAATTGCAATATTGTTGCCAGATGTGTTTAGTTTCTCTGCACTGTAGAGAACAGACTCCTCCGGTCCTCTCTCTCCATCGCTGCTCTTCTCTTCAGGAGGATTCAGATGAGAGTTTGTCAGAGGACCAACAGAACAAAGAACAAATTGTCTGTTCCTGCACTTACGTGTGATAAGGAGATCTTGTGCTGAGCCTGATTTAGAACACTTGCTCTTGATAAAATACTCATACACAGTCTCACTCTATTTGTGATCTGCGCTGCCTGTATGTGAATATAAAGAGTCCCCTTTGTAAGCCAGTTAACTTTATGGTGACTTCTACTACACCTCACACCTGGATGATATAAGCTTATTAGTAGTTTTCAGTGATGAATTAAACTAAATTAGCTTGCATAATTCAAATTTACAATGCCTGAAATCTAAACTCACTCTGAAAAATCTACAAATTCTTAATTCTTAGTCTTCTTCCTCTATGTGGCCTAGCTGTGAATTTTGATATAAGCTACTGATCTGTTTTTATACATTTTGTAAAGACAATTTGGAGCACAGCAGAAACGACATTCAATGAAAATTTAAAAAGCAGCCGTATCACCCTATAGCCCAAGTTTCCCACTGAAGCTAAGCAGGGTTGAGCCTGGTCAGTACCTGGATGGGAGACCTCCTTGGAAAACAAGGTTGCTGCTGGAAGAGGTGTTAGTGAGGCCAGCAGGGGGTGCTCACCCTGTGGTCTGGGTCCTAAAGCCCCAGTATAGTGATGGGGACCCTAAGCAAAGCTTCGGATGAGACATTAAACCGAGGTCCTGACACTCTGTGGTAAAATCCCAGGATGTCCTTCGGAAAAAGAGTAGGGGTGTAAATCCTGGCCAAATTTGCTCATTGGCCTCTGTCCATCATTGCCTCCTAATCATCCGCATATACTGATTGGCTTCATCACCTTGTCTCCTCTCCACCAATAAGCTGGTGGGCATTCTGGCGCACTTTGGCTGCCGTCGCATCATCCAGGTGGATGCTACACATTGGTGGTGGTTGAGGAGATCCCCTCCTTCTATATATAAAGCGATTTGAGTACCCAGAAAAGCACTATATAAATGTAACAAATTATTATTACTATCCATTTCATTTTTTTAAACATTTTTATATTTTTTAATAAGTAATACTCTGCCTTCTGGTAAATTGACATTCTCTGGTGACGTGTGCCAGACTTTTAAAAATCATTATGTCAGCTTATTGGCATTCAGATCTGCCTCCAACCAATCAACACCCTACTTTTTTTTCTCGATAATCCGTTTTACTCAGATGTACATCCCAATACAGAAGAAAAGGTGTGACAACTGAGCAAAAGGACGGGCTACAAGAGCATGTACTGATGTCCTACGGGAATTATGTGTGTGTGGGAGACAGATTGTGGGTGGTTGAGTGGGAGGGGCATAAGAAGAGGGTGTTAGAGAAAGACAGTGGATATGAGACGACAAGAGATGGGGAAATTATGGGGAAAATGTTTAAGCCTTGACAGTTCACACGAATCACAGCCATATTCATTAAAAAATTTCAACACCCTTCCGATATGTCCTCCCTTTGATGTACAATACACAGGCTTGGAGTGGTAATATATTTTGATCAGATTGATATTTGAGCGGTTTGTTTGTAAATCTATCACAGCAGGGATGCTCTAAACCGAGCCATTTGCTGCCTGTGTTGTCCTTTGTCCCATTTGCAGCAGTGATGCTGATAGCAAGAGAACACGGTCACAAATAGGAATGATAAATCTGGATGAGTAACTGGGATGGAAGAGATGGGAACACTTGGATGAATATAGGGAGTGGACAAGGAGAGATAGAGAGAGAGAGAGAGAGAGAGAGAGAGAGAGAGAGAGAGAGAGAGAGAGAGAGAGAGAGAGAGAGAGAGAGAGAGAGAGAGAGAGAGAGAGAGAGAGAGAGGAAAACAGGGTAGGATGATGACAGCCCCTGGCTCCGCTCCATTGCTGAGGAAAGCTGCTTAGACCCTCAGTTGCTATGGCGACCAGCTGGAGCAGCCAGAGGAGAGAAGCAGAGAGAAAGAGAGGGAGGGCGGAGGCTAGAGAGGGAGGAACAGAACGAGAGAGAGACAGAAAGAGGGAGCGCCTGAAAAAAAGAGCAATAGACAGAGGGAGGGAACGAGAGTGGAGACGGAGATAGATACAGCAAAAACAATCTATAGAAATATAAAGGGAAAAGGTAATTTATTTGTTTATTCTCATCAGAGTTGTATTTCATCATCTGAGCGTGAGGTTACAAAGAGAGAACGTGTGAAGGTAGACCGAGACGTCGAGACGAAGGAAAAAACACACTGCAGTGGAGCTGGAATATGGATGCACAGTCTGAGAGCTGTGAACCACCGCCATGTGACCCTCAGCCTCCAGGTAAAATCAGAAAAGCCTTCAAACTGTTCGGCAAGCGGAAGCCTGGGAGCAGCGTCGCTAGCATCTTCTCTATGCGTGGGAAAGGAGATGGTGGCCCTAAATCACCGCCGCCAATAAGCAAAACCCTGGATGAATTAAATGAGCCTACTGCCCCAGAAGCAGAGGCAGAGCAGGTGGATCTTGACCAGGAGGATGAGAGTCAACAGGAGGATGCTCCAATGGAGGAGGAGTTCACGAGCGGAAACATGAATTCAGAAACCACCCCTACTCGGCATTCCATCTCCTCGCTCACCTCTGCTAAGTCTTTGAGCTTCCTCAATATGCTTCGCAAAGGCCGACGGGGATTGATGGGAGAACGGCAGGCTCAGACCGAGTCTCAGAGGCCTGGACGCCAACGGAAGGGCCTAAAAGGATTGTTTGGTACAATACGTTGGCGTGGTAAAGAAAAGGAGGATGAGGAAGAGGCTCAACCCGGCCCTCCCCTTCTTGCTTCCCGCTCCAACAGTGTTGAGATTATAAAGGAGAGTCTCACATTAACACCTGGGCCTCCATCTCGCTCTGTGGAGGAGACAGAGGAAAAGCATCAGCTTCTTACACCGCAAGAGGGACCTACGTCATCTGAGGACTCTGCAAAGGTGAGCAGGGTGACTAAACCTCCACCAAATGAACGCTTGAGCACGCTGCTCGGAGATATCTCATCAATTTTGAGCTTTGATTCACTGACGGCATGTGGTGATATTGTAGCAGATGTTGAGGCGGAATGGGTCAAAGCTAGCAGTAGAATGGAGGCAGCACCTAGCACACAGAAAGTGGATAATTCTGAGAAGACTTCATCATCTTCAACTTCTACCAGATCAAAGCCTAGTCCTTCTCCTTCTTCTACTCTAAGCCACACCACCTCCTCCAAACCATCCCCTACTTCAGCAACCAAACCCACCCCTTCACCTACCACCACCAAACCTAATCCCAGCCCTTTGACAAAACCTGCAGTCACTTCAACAACCCCTCCGGTGACCAAAATGTCATCGTCTACTGTCCCCATTACCCCTACCCCAACATCCAGCCCTCTCGCTAAACCCATCCGTACGTCCTCAGCTACGCCCATAACCCAGCCTATACCAACACCTATCCCAATACCTCAAGCCACTACAACTTCAACTACTCCAATTATCCAACCTACACCAACCCCTACATCGGTCTCCGTTACACAGCCTGCCCCAGGCCCTTTATCAAGCCCTACAACCAAATCTACCACTTTCCCAGCTAAACCTGCCCTGTCCCCTGAATCTAGCCCTGAAATCAAACCTGCCACAATATCTAGCTCCACAACTACCATGACCAAACCCATCCCAACCTCTACACTCATTCCTCTGACCATCTCGGCCACTACTTCTGAAATCTTCCCCTCACCCACAATTAGTTCTACCCCTGAAACTGCTGCAGTTACTAAAACTGAACCTGTCCCAACCCTTGTGTCTAAACCTACCCAAGCATCAGCCCCTGCAACAAAACCCACTTTGAGCATTACCCACGAATCCAAACATACTGCGTCTACCTCTGCAACCAAATATATACCACCATTTGGTAAACCTACCCCAGCCCCTGCACCAACACCAAGACCAAAACTTGTAACAACATTTGGATTATCAACAAGCCGAAACACTGCTCCTATTTCCAAGCTTGAGACAAAACAAACTACAGGACAAACTTCAAAATTTAGTACCCACACTGGCACAACATCTGTAAGAAAAGCCTCCATCTCTGAAACAACTGCTCCTGTTGCTAAACTTCCATTTGCCGTTGCTCCGTCACACTCAACATCCATGCCTGCTCCTATTCTTACCTCTGCCACGATGAAATCACCAACAGTTACCACCACACCACACATTCCTGCCCTGAAGTCTCCTCCAGGTATTACTCCATCCTTCATTTCTTCAAAAAGAGCAGAAGATGATGTCAGCATGGATTTGAGGGAGGACCTGTTAAGACAAGAAGGAACTGACAAAAGAGACTCAGTGGCTACTCAAAGCACAAGCAAGGCTGTGAAAAGGGGCCCTGCAGTGAAGCCCACAACTCTGAGTAAGATCCCTGTTAGTGGTGGAGGCAGGCCTACTAAGCTGCATCATCGAGATTCCCAGCCCAATGGAGATGAGGACCACTCAAATCTACCAACACCGGTACATGAAGAAGAAAGCCCACACACTCTATCACGGGAAAGCAGCAGCAAAGAGGCCCTCAGCGATGTCTCCACAGAATTGGGGGCTGTCACCCCAACCCTCTCTCACAGCCAAGAGGACATTCTTGATGACAAACTTTGTCTCCAGACACATCCAATAGCTGGTGCCACAAGTTTAACCCGGGAGTCCAAGATCCCCATCAAATATGGATCTACTGCAACCTACCATTCTGTGCAGGGGAGGGCAGAAGCTGCACGTTCCAAGATACCAGTGTCCAAAATGCCTGTTCGTCGGACCAGCAATAAGCCTGCACCAACAGCTACAGCTGCCGTCACCCGAAAATAACTGACATTCTAATCCTGTCTATGACAAAACCTTGAAACATTTCACTGGCAAAGGTTTTCTCAAGATATACTTTTTAACATATTTGGTCAGGCATCACTGTGCCTGGTTTACTCCTTTTTGCAGCAAAAATCCTCACAGGAACAACTGGATTGTTATCTAACTATTTTACAAACCAGTGTTACTCACAATTATGGTGTTTTTATTCATATCACTCTTAAACAGACTTAAGCTGTGGATTCAACTCTGTGTGCCACCAGGAACAGATGCACATGCACAGGCCCTGTCTAATCAATCCCCATGGCAACCAAACAAGCAAATTAAATGGCAGGCACTAAAGCACAAGAGCCCTCACAAAGCTATGTAGACCTTCTCTGAAGAAACAACCAATGCATCCTTCCATTATCTCCGGTGTCATCCATAATGGTCTTTTGCGGCAATTAAAAGCCTCAGAGAAGAAACAAGCAATCCATCATCGAGTCTTGTGGTTTTCGTCCAGGTCTACAACACACTAGAGTATCATTACAAAGGTGCTTTTTCTTATCTTCCTGGACTGCCACACAGAATTTTTTTTATTACAGAGCGATGGAGGGATCTTTGTAGCCTTTGTTACTTGGACTTCTTTTTTATATTTTCTTTTTTAGTGTCTTTTTCCAATTTTTTCTTTTTCAAGTGAACTTTGTGGAACAAAACATTGTCTTCAACAAGTCTTCTTGGAGCTCCCACGTGTTGTATGCAAACAAACAGAATATCTTACCTGTACAGTTCATGCCAAGACAGGATATTCCACAACATCTTTTGAATGTATGTAGCAGAACGCATGACCTACTTTTTCAACCAGACGAGCCATCACACTCCTCTTCCGCTCCCCACAAATGTAATTTTCTTGCTGTTTTTAAACACTGTGTTAAGTCACACAGTGCCTGTCAACTGTAACATGTGTATGTAACATGTCATCAAACAACCATGAGGCATATGGATCTAACTCTGTGGATTTTTCTTTCTGCCTGCACTGAACTGAACTTTGTGTGAGACTGCATTAAAGAAGTCTAAGGACAGTAAAGATGATGTTTCACAGGCAGTTGGTGTTATAGGTAAGCTAAGACTTTCATGGATGACAGTGGTGTTAGTTTTGGATGAACAGATCCTTTTTTTAAGTTGCCATCACATGTTTAATAGAGTACTATTTTTGTGTGTATGCGTGTGTATATGTGAATGAGTGGGTGTGAATATCTTAATGTCACATTGTTTCCTATTTAATCAATAAAATGTGATTATACCTAGAACGATTTAAATGTCATGCAGGGTGCTTTGTGGTATGGTAATCGATTGCATAGGACAGAATTAGGTTGTGAGAGAGAGAGACTTACGGTGAAGTACATTGTGCTCTGTAGTCACATTATGTAACCATGTTACTCTTTGGTTCGAGGACAGACAGTAGAAGTGGATCCCCACAGAGCTTTCCACTATAAAGACCCAGGCCCCCACCACTGCCAAACACCCCCACCCCCAGCTTCCTCTGCAGCGCCATGCTGTTGGGCTGAAAAACCCACTGACCTGAATAGCAAACCTTAATGAATGTCAGCATCCCCTGGTCAGTGAGCTGTATGCTAAGATGCTAATATACTAATTCCTGCCACGCAAGCATGCAGCTGCGGTATGCAAATTATATTTTTCTAATGGGTTGTTATGTTGTCTCTAATCGAAACGCGGATACAGTTATTTAAACGATGGAGGATCCTTTATAAAACTTAATTGAGGGAATGAATGAACACTAAAATGGGGGAACAGTGGTGCACAGATAGAGAACTAGAATAAGACAGAGAGAGATTGTGGTACAGATGGAGAGAGAAAACAAGGGAAGGGCAGAAAATAACAAGACTTTCGGTTCATCACAGCTGTGTTTTTTGATGGTCGTGACATAACAAGAAATGCTAAAAGCACTGTGTAAAGATGTCTTTCACTCACATTCTTTTTTTTTTTTTTGCATGTTTTGCATACTATACTAACACCAAAGCTATTTGATACTTTTGAAATCAAATAACAGATTTGATATTTGTAAGGACAGAGATTCAGGTGTTGATCTCCATCACGGGGTGAACAGAGGTAGAGGGAGTTTGCAATTTTCCCATAAGGAAAAAGAAAAACAACACATCAGCAGACACAGCACAAACAAGGCTCTGTTGTCCAAATCAGATCCCAGGGCAGTAGGATTGTTTAACTGGAACAACATGAGGACTTCACTTCACAGGGTGATTAGCCAAAGAGCAGCTCACTGTTCATAGAAACCGTCCCTTGCTTATGGATCTGACACCCCCCTGGGGTCTGAAGAAGATGAAAGGCATACGAAATAACTCGTCTGTTTTTCCGTCACAGAATGTGCTGCTCCAAACACGGCAAAACCTGAGGTCTGATTGTGAATATGAATAATGATGATGATCACGTAACCTCAATTACAAACATGTAAGTGAATCATTGTAAAGCGAAAATGTCAAATGCAGCCTGCAGTCTGATCTAAGGCTCAACTGAACAGTGCAGGGATATGTGCAAAAGATAAATCCTGCATGATGGAATTGTCTAAATTTAATGGAATATGCTGGCATGCTAATGCAGTCATGCTAGACAGTACCAGAGGTGATCCTCCCCTAAAGCAGATGGCACAAATAGCCATATTCATAATTACATGCAGACATAATCAATTTAAGATTATCTTCATATGCTTTTAGTTTGTTTACGTGCATCCAAACATGAGATTAACATCATAATCTCTCTAAGAGATTTGTTTTGAAACATTGAAACTACAGGGAGTGCAGAATTATTAAGCAAGTTGTATTTTTGAGGATTAATTTTACAACATTAATAATTAAACAACAACCATGTTGTCAATGAACACAAAAAAACTCATTAATATCAAAGCTGAATATTTTTGGAAGTGGTTTTTAGTTTTAGCTATTTTAGGGGGATATCTGTGTGTGCAGGTGACTATTACTGTGCATAATTATTAGGCAACTTAACAAAAAACAAATTTATACCCATTTCAATTATTTATTTTTACCAGTGAAACCAATATAACATCTCAACATTCACAAATATACAATTCTGACATTCAAAAACCAAACAAAAACAAATCAGTGACCAATATAGCCACCTTTCTTTGCAAGGACACTCAAAAGCCTGCCATCCATGGATTCTGTCAGTGTTTTGATCTGTTCACCATCAACATTGCGTGCAGCAGCAACCACAGCCTCCCAGACACTGTTCAGAGAGGTGTACTGTTTTCCCTCCTTGTAAATCGCACATTTGATGATGGACCACAGGTTCTCAATGGGGTTCAGATCAGATGAACAAGGAGGCCATATCATTAGATTTTCTTCTTTTATACCCTTTCTTGCCAGCCACGCTGTGGAGTACTTGGACGCGTGTGATGGAGCATTGTCCTGCATGAAAATCATGTTTTTCTTGAAGGATGCAGACTTCTTCCTGTACCACTGCTTGAAGAAGGTGTCTTCCAGAAACTGGCAGTAGGACTGGGAGTTGAGCTTGACTCCATCCTCAACCCGAAAAGGCCCCACAAGCTCATCTTTGATGATACCAGCCCAAACCAGTACTCCACCTCCACCTTGCTGGCGTCTGAGTCGGACTGGAGCTCTCTGCCCTTTACCAATCCAGCCACGGGCCCATCCATCTGGCCCATCAAGACTCACTCTCATTTCATCAGTCCATAAAACCTTAGAAAAATCAGTCTTGAGATATTTCTTGGCCCAGTCTTGACGTTTCAGCTTGTGTGTCTTGTTCAGTGGTGGTCGACTTTCTGCCTTTCTTACCTTGGCCATGTCTCTGAGTATTGCACACCTTGTGCTTTTGGGCACTCCAGTGATGTTGCAGCTCTGAAATATGGCCAAACTGGTGGCAAGTGGCATCTTGGCAGCTGCACGCTTGACTTTTCTCAGTTCACGGGGAGTTATTTTGCGCCTTGGTTTTTCCACACGCTTCTTGCGACCCTGTTGACTATTTTGAATGAAACGCTTGATTGTTCGATGATCACGCTTCAGAAGCTTGGCTATTTTAAGACTGCTGCATCCCTCTGCAATATATCTCACTATTTTTGACTTTTCTGAGCCTGTCAAGTCCTTCTTTTGACCCATTTTGCCAAAGGAAAGGAAGTTGCCTAATAATTATGCACACCTGATATAGGGTGTTGATGTCATTAGACCACACCCCTTCTCATTACAGAGATGCACATCACCTAATATGCTTAATTGGTAGTAGGCTTTCCAGCCTATACAGCTTGGAGTAAGACAACATGCATAACGAGGATGATGTGGTCAAAATACTCATTTGCCTAATAATTCTGCACTCCCTGTAGTTGAAAACACCATTTCCTATGTCTCAAATCAAAGGCACAATGGAAATGCATAGAAATAGGATACCATCAGAATATTTGAACCATGTTGTCTGATATTACATACCCTTTAGTTCATTTTCCTTTTACAAACAAAAAATAACAAATGCACCATTATAAGATGGATTGTTATAAACTCTCCTGATACTTTAAAACAGGTCATGACAACAGAATGTGTCTTATTCCCTATTGGTGTGTATAAACACCCCCAGTGAAAAGATGTTCTGTTAGGAGATGTTTGGCTAATTATCCATGCACCACTGAAAAAAACGTTGCTATGGCAACCTCACTAGGTCAACCAATGAGGGACCGGGAAGAGGAGGGGTGTGGTGAGGAGGCAAGGAGTTCTAAAATGGACTCTCACGTTACACACGTAACACAATTTATCTGTCCAAAATGTTAAAAGTAGTATGTAGCATTTTAAAAACTGGTAGTGTATGTGACAGATGGGCTGTATTGAACATTCTAGCTGTAATGAATTCATTGAATCACACTTGATCATGTTTCTGGGTGTACTGTAGGTGAGAGGGTGTGAGAGGCGGGATGGGAAATATGCTCATGTTTCATGTCTCAATTTGCAGCCATGTTCTGCAGTTATTCATCACAAATAACAATGATGCATAAATATACACAAACATTTAGCTCAAAGCCAACGTCATCAGTCCAAATTTTCAAAATACAGACAAATGTTTGGCATTGGTTTCGTACATATGATTTTATTATGGTTCACATTTTAAATGAGCTTAAAAACATGCTTACAATAAAAATATAGCTTTTATCTAAAAAAAAACACTGAATAGTTTAAAAAAATACTGATAAAAGCTGAATATATAAGTATCATGATACATTTTAAAGAAGAAGGCCTACTTTTATTATTGTAATCTATATAATGCTTTGCTGTGCTTATGCAGTAATGTACTGTATTGTCTACTGAGTGAAAGCTGAAAAAGCTCCTCTAAAACGCTGTTCAGTCTCAAAGTGCAACAATGAACTTTTGGCTGGCAAACTACAATTAATTCATTTCACGGCCAAATTGCTGGAACATGCCACTTTTTGGAAAATAGGCTCATTTTCCAACTCCCTCAGCCGATCTCAGGGTCTGGCGGTAGCACTTTTAGCATAGAGCATTGAATCTGATTAGAAAATTACCAAGAGTTTCGACATTTTTGGGTGCAGCAGGCACAATGATATTTCGCAGTGCCTTGAAATAGGCTAACTTCCATCAACATAACCAACGTGACAACCTGCTTGCACAGGGAGCGTGCTGGGGACTATTTTTTAAGCTTTCATGTAGCTCAAACAGTAGAGCATGGTGCTAGCAACGCTAAGGTCATGGGTTCGATTCCCAGGGAAAGCAAGAACTGACAAAATGTAAAAAATGTGTAGCTTGAATGAAATGCAAGTCGCTTTGGATAAAAGCATCTGACAAATGCATAAATGTATTTTCAGGCACTGCGTAATATCATTGCGCCTGCTGCACCCATGGTACAGCAGCAAAGTTCCTTGATTATTACGCAGGAATGAGTATAGTTCCTAGTTATATTGGCCTAGAAAATCGCAACTTTTCATTTTCCGTCGGTCTTAGTACACAGAAGAGAGCCTATTTTCAAAAAAAAGTGGTGTGTTCCTTTAACTGGGATGATGGCAGGAGAAAAAACTATGCAAATAAAATGCAACTACTCTTATAATTGCACATCATTGGGTTGGCAAAACAAATAGATTGATAAACTTTTAAAAAGGAAGAAAAACACTTCCCATATCTCTTGTCTAAGGCTGCATGTATGAAAATCTGGTTTCTGAAACAAAACCACTTGAGAACCACTGAACAAGATGTTTTGCTTTTAGACTGCACGTGCCTTCATTTTTCCTAACACGACAACCTTGGCATTTCTTCTTGACACCAATATTCATATATTTTCTATTTTGCTATTACTCTAATATCAGATACACAATCAGACATGTATATAGATTTGTTCAGCGATAACAAAACAAAACTTTTTGTAGGGGTCAAATGAGATTATTGCAGTGAATGCATTCTGCAATCATTTCAATATCACGGCAAGTAAAACCATCTGCTGGACAGCTGCGGTACAACCCACAATGACATCGAGAAATCAATTAATTCAATAAAAAAATATTATGAAATTTTTTTTTTTTTATTTAAAAGCCTTATCTATTTATGGCAATGGCATCTAATCTAATGGGTGTATGGCATTACATTCATATCATGCTGAAACATAAATTCTGCTTTTCTTTGGTGGTAAATTCTTCCTTCTGGAATGTTCCTGAGCATCAGGGAGGCACAATAGTAGTGCTGCAGGGATGACGTATTTGTGTAGGCCAAAACCCTGAAATGGGTTAGCATTTTAGCACTTCCGGTTCCATCATACTGAAGATAGTAGGTTTTTTTGAATGGGTATTTGGTTAAATACCTGAAATAAGGTCTGTGGTGAAGATATTTTCATGTTTTATTCTACTACGACATAAAATACATCAATAATACACTCTTATGAATATTTTTTTAAACCTTTAATGTGTCCTGAAAAAGGCAGCTAACAAGTGGCTAAATGGGACTACAAGAGATTGTCAGCGACATTAAAAGTTTAGTTCACCCAAAAAATGAAAATTCTGTCATTAATTACTCACCCTCATGTCGTTCCAAACCTTCGTTCATCTTCAGAACACAAATTAAGATATTTCTGATGAAATCCGACAGCTATTTAATTAACACTTTCAAGGTCCAGAAAGGTAGTAAAAACTTCAATAAAATAGTCCATGTGACTCCAGTGGTTCAACCTTAATTTTATGAAGTGACGAGAATACTTTTTGGTGCGCAAAAAACAAACAAAAATAACGACTTTATTCAACAGCTTCTTCACGTCTGTGTCAGTCTCCTATGCTGTTGACGTAGTAAATACAGTCCAGCGCTTCCGAGTTACGTCAGAGTTAAGCCAACACACGACTTACCATTGGTGGGCACCACAATGCGTGCATATGAATATGCACTTCATAAAAGTAGGATTGCACCACTGGAGTCGCATAGACTATTTTAACTATGTTTTTAATACCTTTCTGGACCTTGAAAGTAGTAATTAAATAGCTGTCTATGGAGGGGTCGGAGAGCACTCAGATGTCATCAAAAATATCTTAATTTGTGTTCAGAAGACGAAAGAAGGTCTTACGGGTTTGGAACAACATGAGGGTGAGTAATTAATGACAGAATATTCCTTTTTGGGTGAACTAACCCTTTAAACATAACCAGCCCAACAGGGAAACTCATCTACTCACTAGTCCGCTTTCATAGTCTTGGTGTGTTTAATTACGCTCTTGCAAACTATTATAGAGTAACTTTCAGGGAAAATGTTTTTATAATGTCTTAGTGATGGTGATGTTGACTGTCTGTAGTTTGTTTATAGCCTACCTTTAGCTTTTAAATACAGCCGATCGTATTCACACAAAACATGTAAGAATCATTAACTTTTGTTAGTCACAGATCTCATTTTCTGCAATAATCTAAAAGCCCATGGAAAAATCCTAATGTGTTTTTATCGAGGGAACCAGGGTGATGCTAACTTTCGGGTTGACCTACAAAAATACATCATTACTGCAGTACAAAAAACGTATAATAAACACAGTCTGTTTATGTCATTCTACAAGTCCTGTAGCTAAATGTATAACTATTCTCATCAGATATTGACAAATGCAAGGCACTTGGTAAAAGAGGGAATAATATAAATTGTATAAAGACAGAGATGTCAATTAACAAAAAAACTTCCAAATGTCATTTGAAATAACGTTTCTAAATTCATGTTCAGTACGGTTGGATATAAAACAGTACTGAACAATACCCTGATGTTTGGTAGAGTCTGTATGGCACACCAGGAACACTCTGACTTTGGTGTCTTTGGTTATTTCTTTGAGGTATATCCATGTCAAAGCTTCATTACGAGTTGGCACGTTTGTGAAGTGTGAAGTCCACAGCTTCTTATTTACAGTGCTGTTCTTTCACCTGTCTGGTGTCACCCCAGAAGTGAACAAAACAGGGCGAAAAAAATCAAGAGTTGGTACCTTTGAAGTCTGAAAGCTGCTTCTACTCAGGACAGGAGGCAGTGGGTAAAGCACCAGTTTTTCCAGACTAGGTCATGGATGACTGCAAAATGCACAGTCCACACTCTCGTCACAATCAGTACTGGTAAAAGAGAATCATAAAAGTGTAACCTCTTCTGAAAGGTGGACATGGAGAACATGCCTATTACCCGGTCCTTCAGCAGGCTGAGCTGAACTGTGAAGAATAAGCCATTTTACTTTGGGCTTGTTAAATGTCATTACAGGTGAGCCCTGCTCAAACCAGGAAGTGTGTATATCCCTCCGCTCCAGTGACGATAACATCCATCCAGATTCTCATGGCTTCTGGGGAAGGAGCCACCATGTAATAAACCCGGTCATGCGTCTTCACACTAAACGTCAGGGAGGGGTTTGGGCTCTGATGGAATATAAGAGTGTGGATTAAACAAGATGAATGGGAGGAAAAAAAGTATCAATTGTAACAACGAGCACCATTTTTGCAGCTCACCTTGTGTGCGTTCTTTAGGTGGTCATAATACACTTCCTCAATGGCTTGGAAGTAGATAACACCCTTCATTTTGGTCTCATGTTTATCTGGAGAAAAATAAAAAACATTTATCTTTTTTGAATAGAGCATGTGGCTTAACCTTTGTTATTTTTATTTCTATTTTACAGTATAATAATACAATTTAACAAAGGTTAAGCCAAATATTCTATGCCTATTTATAAGTATACAAGTAAAACTGTGTAAAATAAAAAAGTGGTGGATAACAGATTTTTGTATGATAAATCTGGAATGATTTGCAGGTTAGTGCAGAACTGTCTCCTGTGAAGAGCACAGCTCAGTGTTGCCCCCTTGTGGTGTAATCGTTTCATGGCAAATTTATTTTGCATCACTTATAAATAAGGTCATCTTTAGTTAATAGTTTAAGTTTACATTTAATTGTCATGCATGGAAAAAAATTTAAACATAGAATTAAATAAATATTCTGGATTTAATATATCTGTGGCTTGTTCATACTACTACTGAAAAATGGTTAAAAAAGGCTGATAATTACAGTGCTTTAATGGATGATTATTTACAGCTCAACAAAGACTTTTTGTCTGGAAAAATAAAGTCACTACCCAAAAAATGCTTCAGATTTCCAGAACTTTTGCCTGCAAGGTCTCTATTACTGTAAGCACATTTTAAAACTGTTTATACAAAATGAGTGATAAATAAACATTTAATATTCCGTGGTAATTCACTGCAGGCCACAGGCACTGTTGATAAAGCTTGATAAGTCCAACTAAAAAGTCATTGTAATTACCAGCATAATATGCCAGTGTCCTTCGATTGCGGTCAAAGACGAACCAGCGCTTCTTCCATGTTTTGATTTTTCCACCCATTTTGACCAAGAACCCCCTGCAGGTCTTCTCTGTGATGGCTAGGTGAAAACAAGTTTCAGGATGGTGACCCGCTGCCTCGATGTGACCTCTCAGGTCAAAGTCATCCTTCCTCACTGGGAGATAGCGTGTCAACGGACGAGACTAGACACAAACGGCAAAAATTAAACAAGGTCTTTAAAGTGTGTCTGTGTAAACATATGCATGCACATTTGTAAAGAGTGAAAGAGGGAGTCTAATAACTAGCCATATTTAGCATTAGAATGTTACTGCACACATTCTCTCAGATTTGATCAGAGGCAGAGATGCACTAATTTATCGGCCACCCATATTTATATGTTGATTATTATTAAATTAAAACAATCGTCAATAAGCTTTTAATATGTGAAAGCGTTTTTAAGTACCCTGAAAAGCACTCTATAAATAAAATATATACTAATAATAACAATCATAATTATTATTATTAAATGTATTAAGTTGTATAGGATCTACAGCATATACTATTCATAATATAATAAATAAATATGGACAACATAAATAATAGGACAAAAATAACAATTATGATGCAAAATACAAGTTTTGTCAGAGAAAAAGATTATTTTGTTGTGATGACAAAGCAAAAAGTTAATTTTGGATTCTGGCTGCATCTTATGTCATGGATAAAAATGGGATAGTTCACCCAAAAATGAAAATTATCCCAAGATTTACTCTCCCTCAAGCCATCCAAGGTGTATATGGCATTCTTCTTTCAGACGAATACAGTTTAGAAGCTTGGAAGAGCCAGGACATATTTAAATACATCTCCGATTGTATTTGTCTGAAAGAAGAATATCATATACACCTAGACTTGAAGGTGAGTAAATCATGGGGTAATTTTCATTTTTGTGGAACTATTCCTTAAAAAAAAAACTTAGTTGCTTAAAAAAAGCAAAAAAATATTTTTTGTAAAGAAAAACTTGCTTGTTATAAAAGACAAACATATTTTTGAACATTTATGATGCATCATTTATGATAATAATTATCAAAATTGATAAAAAGTAGGTTTTAAAGTTTAAAGTACAAATTTTACTAATGAAAATTGTTATATTAGAATATTTATTTGTATCTATTCTTATTTATCCATTGTGTGTGTGCTTATAATAGTGTATTTTCCAAATCAGTGCATCCATAATCAGTTTTGAGTTGCATTAAATGCTGTAAGATGAATCTTCCTCTCTTCCATGTCCACTGGTCTTTATGTCTCTTTTCTGTAGATTCACCTCTCTCTCCACTAGTTTCTGTCGGCGGTTTGTCTCCTCCTGCAGTCTCCTCTCCAATTCCTCCCTCCTTCTCCTCTCGTCTTCAAGAGCCTGTCTGCGCAACTCCATCTCCCTCTCCTGCAGAGGGGAAAGAAAATACGTTCTTTTTCATGCATCTGTAAATTGGATTTTTTTAATAAGCATGCAGATTCAGAGAAAAGAACGTTTACGAAGAAACCGATGTACCCTGTGCTCCAGCAGTCTGTTCTTCTCAGCTTGAGCTTCTCTTAGCATGCACTCCATCTCCTCTATCTTCGCCATGTTAGTTGTGCTGGCACTGTACAAACACACACTTTTTGTTAGACAGTATGTTTTAAACTGATGATTTTCAGGTCTTAAAGGTCCCGTTCTTCGTGTTTTTTGAAGCTTTGATTGTGTTTACACTGTGCAATATAACATGTGTTCATGCTTCGTGTGTAAAAAAAAAAACAGTATTTTTAACACAATTTACTTATCTGTACACCGCTGTTTTCAATGTCCTAAAAACGGGTTGACGAGTTCCTTGTTCTATGAAGTCCCTCCTTCAGAAATACGTAACGAGTTCTGATTGTGCCAGCGGTTCCCGTGTTGGGATTTGACCGCACCTTAGCGAACGTGGCACGGTTCCTGTGTTGTGATTCGACAGCAGCTTAGCGCACGTGGAAAGGTCACGCCTCTTAACGGGGTGATGTATGCGCTCAATGATCTCTACAGCGTCCCTGGGAAAGCCAAACAAAGGTGATTTGACTCCGGGATGAAAATAACAGCGTCTCGACGACATGGCGACAAACACACTCAAACGCAACACTTCCTTTTCTCCACGCGACACGTCCTCTTCTCCACGTGGGACAGCAACAAGACCACTCCCCCTTTTTACGCGTATTCTTGTGGGCGGAGGTTAGTCTGTTCTACTGTTCTACTGACGTCATTTATGAAGGAAGTACCAGGATGTAGTCCAAGCCAGCCGTTCGCTGTAGGCTTTGAAAGGGAACTTCTGTTAAATAAAATATCTCGCTTGGCATTGAACTTTGAGCTTTATAATTTTACAGGTATTATTTATGCTCTAACAGCAACATTACACACTAACTAAAGTTTGAACAGTGGGATCACGAAGAACGGGACCTTTAATAAGATTTTTCTAGTAAAAATCTAGTATAAAAATAATGTATTAACCTCATTTTGCAATGCGTTCCAGAGCCTCTTAAGGTTCAACTACATGGAACGACCTTGGAATGCAATAAAAATTCCTGTGTGTATGTGTGTGTATATCTAGGCTACTTAAAGGCAGACTTCTGTCTATACAGCATCCTTATAAACAGTAATAAATACATTCAAAACTCTTGCAAAGCACAAAATACAGATACACACACTTCTTACTTGACACAATGTTAATGCCAACAATATAATAGTTACTTTAAAAGCTGCGTTTAAAGGGGTCTTGAATTGAGAAATCTACTTTTCATTCAGCCTTTGATATATACAAGTTTATCGTGATATCGAGAATATCCTGTAAGTTTCGGAGTTGAAAACTTCCTTGTTAGTAAAAAAAAAGAAGCTTTTATTGACACCAGGCCCAGCAAATGCTCGATCTCAGAATATGCCAACCCTTTACGTCATCGTGTGGTGAAACGCCATCTCAACAGTACGCCTGATTATGTAGCCCCGCCCATAAACATGCCGAAGATAGCAAGATATTGTGCTGTGCCTGGTTGTGGAAGAACACAGTCGCTGCTTAAGCTTCCTTCGGATTCTAATATTGGGAATGTGTGGTTGAACTTTATTTTTAACGAAGTTCCAGCTCAAATGCATAAGACATTGCACATTTGTTCCGTCATTTCACCACAGATTCGTTTCTAAACAAGATACTGGATTTGCAGACAGGATGAGATTACATGAATGAATGAATGAAGCAACACACTAATGTGGGTAAAAATGTTTTTTATATGTGATAGTATTGCATTGTTACAGATCGTTTGATATCTATTGATTATGTGTACATGTCTAACTAAACATAACTTACCACGCTGTCGCAGGGCTCGCAAAGCCCAAGATCGTGGGGCTATGTGTTTTCCAGACGGGCTAACAATACATATCATCTTAAATAGTGAAATAACATTCCTTTCTTGATGTGCGTTGTTCACTCTCTTGACTTGATATTTGAAGGAAAAATACAATCATACAAACAAATACAGAAGTTTTGATCATGCTGTCTGCAACGAGCTTGGCTTGTGTGTGTGCGTGTGTGTGTGATGCACGGTTTGCGGTTATATCCATCGATCGGGCGGGAAAATAGCTTATTACTTATTCATTATGGTGTTTTTGAAAGTAAAAACCAAGCAAACTTTATAAGTTGACCTCAGACAACAGTATAAAAAAATTAAAAAGCCAGTTCATGACCCCTTTAAAGTGGATGTTACTGTGTACCAGGCTTTAAAGATGCAGTAAGCGATTTTGCGAAACGCTGTTGGAAATTTAAAATCAACAACCAAACAAACAATTATGTGAATATTTACTAGATATCTGTTCTGTGAGTGGGTTGAAAAAAAATATTGTGTTTGCAGTCATAGATAGGAGAAAAAACTAAGTGGATCAGACCAATCGCCACAGCACTCTTGAGGCCAATCAGCAGCAGTATATGCTGGGGGAGAGAGTGAGCAAGCTGGACATTTGTAGGAAGACTGCAAAAAGAGAGATGGCTGAGATGTTACCAAAGAGGAAAAGGTCAGAGCAATATGATTGAAAAAAGAAGGGTTATGAGCAGGTAAGAGCTAGGACCCACATTAATATTGGAAAAGCTTTCCAGCGCTGGAGAGGCGTTAGAGAGCGGGAAGGCGTGAAAATGGACGCCGAGGTTGCTTTGTTTCTGCTCGAGAGAGTAGCATTGATTTTTGCTATGTTTCACAGAACCAAGATATGCTGTTGTTGTTGTTGTTGTTGAATCACAGATTCATAGCATAGCGTGTTCGTTATTTCAGGGAGGAGCAATGAAGGCAGGGGTGTGTTTGTTTTGGGTGTCAATTTGAAATATCAACAGTGTTTCTCAGAAATCACTTACTGCACCTTTAAATTATTTTCTTAGGTGCCAAAAAAAGCATATCTTAGGTTTCCAGCAAATATCTGACATATAAATCATCTAAATGCTAAAATACTGAATGCAAAAAATATGGTTTGAATGGTCAGAAAAGACTTATCCTGGTCTAACCTCGAGATGTTGTCTGGTGAACAGGCAGAAATGCTGGTCCCCAGGCTTTCTGTACTGTCCACGCTCATTGTGTCAAAGTTGTGTCCGTTATCCAAGTAAAGGAATGGCTCAAGGAAGACGTTTGTCTCAGAAACCGTTCTATTGGACATCTCATTCATTTTCTGCCTCTCGTCATCCAGATACATTTGACCTGCTGTAAAGAAAATAATTTAATAAAAAGAAAAATAATTTAAACAAAAAATGTATTTCTCTCGAGACTTACAAGATTTTTCAAATATATTTGAAATATTTCATTATATTATTTAATCACTAGTTTTCAGTTTGTTTCTTCATAGTCCTAGCATGTACAGCAAGCAAAAAGTACAACAAGCAAACAAAGACACATGTCTGGAACATCTGCCACACATGGTTCGAACCCACAACCTGAAAGGTTCTGGGCTGGTGGCTTAGCAAGTTGCAACACTCAGTTGATGCTGATTCACCAAGCTGTCGAGGAGAGCTTTCAGTGTAAGAACGAGCACACCAAAGCATTAGTTAGCATATTAACCAATTAGCAATCTAAGATAACTTGGTCACTAACATAAATTATGTTTATTGCTACTTGATTGGCATGCTAAGCTAACAAACACAGGCAAGGTCAACTTCAGAGAGGTATTTCTCAGGAATGGTAGTGAATATCAAACATCATTTTGATCATCATTTGTTCAGCAATTTCTGTGTGGCTCGATCGAAAGATCATCTGAGACGATTTTGGACACAATTGGGCAAATTTGTAGGAGGAGAAGCAAAAAACCTGTTTGTCGTTTGCTTCAATATGGGGGACAGTCACATTGTTGGAAAATGACAAATGAGATATTGGCGGAATTAATGTAAGCTGTTGAATGTGATCAGCATTAAGAGAGGAATCAGGTGAACTCAATTTTTATAAAAGGGTTCAAAAGTTATAACCTTTGGAAAAGTACATTTTTGAACTGGTGGTGGCGTGATAGAGTTTGTCCTAGAGAAATTGGTCAGATTACTATTTATTACCATCACTAAAAGTGTATCACTAAAGCTCTGGCTGGGCCACTCAAGGATGTTCACAAAGTTATCCCTTAGCCACTCCTTTGTTATATTGGCTGTGTGCTTAGGAACCTTCGCCCCAGTCTGAGGTCCAGAGCGCTCTGGAGCAGGTTTTCATCAAAGATGTCTCTGTCTCTGTATCTTTCTCTCGATCCTGACTAGTCCCTCAACATCACCACAGCATGATGCTGTCACCACCATGCTTCACTGTAGGGATCGTTTTGGCCAGGTGATGATCAGTGCCTGGTTTCCTCCAGACATGACGCCTGCCATTAAGGCCAAACAGTTCAATCTTTGTTTCATCAGACCAGAGAATTTTGTTTCTCGATCTTCAGGTGCCTTTTGGCAAACTCCAGGTGGCCTTTTACTGAGGAGTGGCTTCCGTCTGGCCACTCTACCATACAGACCTGATTGGTGGAGTGCTGCAGAGAAGTTTATTCTTCTGGAAGGTTCTCCTTTCTCAACAGAGAAACGCTGGAGCTCTGTCAGAGTGACCATTGGGTTCTTGGTCACCTCCCTGACTAAGGCCCTTCTCCCCCGATCGCTCAGTTTGGCTGGGTGGCCAGATCTAGGAAGAGTCCTGGTGGTTCCAAACTACTTCTATTTATGGAAGCTGGAGGCCACTGTGCTCATTGTGACCTGCAATGCTGCAGAAAGTTTTCTGTGCCTTAATACAATCCTGTCTCGGAGGTCCTTGGACTTCATGGCTTTGTTTGTGCTCTGACATGCACTGTTAACTGTGGGACCTTAAATAGACAGGTGTGTGCCTTTCAAAATCATGTCCAATTAACTGAATTTGCCACAGGTGGACTGCAGTCAAGTTGTAGAAACATCTCAAGGATGATCAGTGGAAACATGATGCACCTGAGCTCAATTTTGAGTGCCATGGCAAAGGCTGTGAATACTTATGTACATGTGATTTTCTCGTTACTTAATTTTTAATAAATTTGCAAAGATTTCAAACAAACTTCTTTCACGTTGTCATTATGGGGTATTGTTTGTAGAATTGAGGGGAAAAAAATAATCCATTTTGGAATAAGGCTTAACAACATAACAAAATGTGGAAAAAGTGAATCGCTGTGCTTTCCGGATGCACTGTAATAATAGTTTTTTATTTGCTTCAATATGGCGGACAGTCACATTGTTGGAAAATGACATGAGATATCATTGGAATCGGCATAAACCAAGGAATTTAATGAAATATAATCAAAATAAAATAAAATTTTGAACTATGTTTTCAAAAGTTATAAGCGTTTTTGCAACAAACAAAAAAATTATATCTGGAACACTAGGTGGCGCTTTATTTGAAATTCTCGGGTACCTTCAGGACATGCTATCAATGATCCCTACCAAATTTTGTGAATATATGTCAAATCGTTTAAAAGATATTGCAATTTATGATACAATTCAAAATGACGGACAAGTGATTCCATCCAATCTTGGCAAAATCGGTATCCTCAGATTTGGCATGACACCAAGTAATCCATAGCAGTGTTTCCCACACATAGACTAATTCGCGACAGTGCGCCACAGAATCAACATCTTAATTTTTTTAACGCTATTTAAAACATGCAGCGTATTCGTTCAGCTGCATGTCCTTTCCCTGCTCTCCCTCTGTCTCTCTATCACTCACGCGCATCTCTCGCTCTCAAATTGCCAAACCTGCTTTTGATATGAAACAAAGTCTAAGCTTTTAAAAATGTTAAAGTTTTAATACGAAATTCAAACAATAAATAGCGTTTTGGCACTAATGTGGCAGTTAAAGCCAGAGGCGTTGAAAAACCATAGACAGTAAAAGAAATGGACACAGCGACCCCATAGGCTTTGATGGGGAAAAGTGAAGTCAATTAGAAGCACTCACTTCCTGATGGCTGAGTGTACTGCGCAGCCTCAGACTGAGCTTGACGACGTAGATGTGACGTGAGCAACCTGTCTGAAAGTTGTAAGTCTTCTAGTAGTTGTGCAAAGTGAAATCTGAATCACGTTGTTGAAATATTTTGTCCCTTTTGCTTTTGGCTCTCTATGGGCTTATCCCCATGCTTCTCCCTTGACTTTATCGGACTTTATACCTCCACATCCCCCCGATTGCCTCATAGACATCAAAAGATTGCCTGCGAGCTTCTCCTCCTGTCTATACGGTAATTTCTCTACTATGCGACAGAGTCGTGTGGTTATGACACAATCGTTAGCCTATTTTTTACAAAAACAGCTTCTATGGGACGATAGTGTAAGATACAAGGTAATGGAGCCTTTTATACATTGTCGTGTTTCTTTAGAAATAAACAATGGTCAAATGGAGTCTTTAAACGCCTCAGATGTATAGTTATTCGCTTTCAAAGTGATGCCAAAATGAATGGGAGTCAACGGGATGCTAACAGCAGGTGATGGCTTGGTTAGCAATGGCTGCCCCTATGGAAGGTATGCTTTCCGGGTGCTGGATTACCCCCTTGTGAAAAACAGAGACATGCTCTGATCCCGTCAGCGTGCACAGTCACGTTGTTCACGGAGCGGCGAGCGCTCAATAGTTCCAAACAAACCAGTGCTGTCAATACATTTGAATGGATAGACGACAGCTTCACTAATACAACGATACAGGTATTTGCAGCAATTATTGGTAAACAGTACAGCATAGTGTGCATTGATTATTACGTCAATCATATTTACATGATCGTTTTATTATAGAGATGCAACATTATTAACATTAATGTTAATGTTTTTCTTGTATTTAGCCCTCAGACATTCCTTGCTAATTAGTCACACTCATACTCATTGCTGGTCAAATTCACCATACAGCTTAACTATTTTTCAATTAAATAAATGTTCTATATTTTAGTTTAATAATAGCCTATTTATATCTTTTGTTACTAAATAGGCCTACTATTTGTGCAATAATTATGGTCCATTAATAACCATTTAATTAATTAAAATATTTTTCTTCTAATATTTTTCTTATTTATATTACAATTAGTGTAGTAATTAAGGTTAAAATAGAGAATTACCATACAAAGAGGAAAATTGGAGTCATTTTGTGGCTGGAAAAATAATAATTTCATTTGTAATGCCATGGTTTACCCACTATAGGTGCCTGTATGGCTCTTTAATAAATATACATGTATTTAGTCTAGTTGCTCATAAAGTATTGCAGATCATAACTGCTTACTTATTTTTAGGTTTTGCATTTGAATACATATTTAGATATGATCAAACACTAGATTTCTTTAAATGTGAAATTTTAAAACGTTAATAACTTGCATCCTAATATTTTTAATGATACTTATATAAGCACACACAAGTGAATACCGGTATTAAAGGGTTAGTTCACCCAAAATTGAAAATAAAGTCAGTAATTACTCACCCTCATGTTGTTCCAACCATGTAAGACCTTCGTTCATCTTCGGATCATAATTTAGTATATTTTTGATGAAATCTGAGAGCTGTCTCACTCCTCCATAGGCTTTCAGAGGGAATGAAACTTGAAGATTCTACTACTACTAATCTCAGTTCTCGCGCATGCGTCGTGGCACTCCCGCGAACTCTCGTCAGAGGCTCAAATTGAACAACAATAATAGTGGGATAAAGTCGTTATTTTTGTTGTTTTTCCGCTCAAAAAGTATTTTCGTCGCATGATAGACTTAATACAGAGCCACTGTAGTCATTTGGACTCCTTAAATTACGTTTTTACTTACTATTCTGGGCCATCAAGTTTCATTCCCTCTGAAAGCCTATGGAGGAGTGAGACAGCTCTCAGATTTCATCAAAAATATACTAAATTATGTTCCGAAGATGAACGAAGGTCTTACATGGTTGGAACAACATGAGGGTGAGTAATTACTGACTTTATTTTCAATTTTGGGTGAACTAACCCTTTAATGAATGCAAGCAAATATAATTTAAACCAAGAAAAGTTTAAACTAGTGCTAAAAAGGCAAACGTATTTTTCCTTATATGTACAGTAGGCTATATATATGAATTGATACTGAATCAAGATCGAAATTGATATTTGTGCCAATCACCAACCCCAAATACCGCCCCTGCCCGCCCGCCACCACAAATTGGTTTCTAACACTGCATAGACATCAACTCAAGATGGCGCCGAGGATGGCCGCTACGTTGCGAGCTCCGCTGAAACACTGTAGTTTTTTGTTTGTTCTGTTTACAGTTTTTGTGTTTTTTGTCTTGGATGTTGTCTGCCTTACTACGTACGACAGACAGACACTTTTGGACATTGGTTCGGCAATCGCACACCGAAAACCAGACTTTAAATTCATCAACGACGACACGCTGTTTACAAACACGGCAGCGGAACCTTTTGTGTGGGCGGCCCGACCGCGGAAACGCAGCCGGAGAAGGGGGAAGAGAGCCGGCGTGCTCATCAGAGTAAGACGCCGCGCAAACCGACCCCCGCTTCCCAGTATTTTACTAGCAAATGTTCAGTCTCTGGACAATAAACTCTGCGAGCTGAGAACGCGGATCTCTTTCCAACGAGAGACTGCTGCATTATCTGCCTTACAGAAACTTGGATGTCTGCTGAGATTCCAGATTCGGCCATCGAAACCACGGGGTTCTCCGTGCATCGAATGGACAGAGAAAAAGATCTCTCAGGGAAAAGCAAAGGCGGGGGTGTATGTTTTATGATCAACAGATCCTGGTGTGATCAGAGGAACATACATTCTATCAAGTCTTTCTGTTCTCCTGATCTGGAACTTCTCATGGTTCTGTGCCGACCATTCTGGCTACCGAGGGAATTCACAGGCCTTCATCATCACAGCTGTGTATATTCCCCCACAAGCCGACACAGACCGGGCACTAAAGGAACTGTATAGGACAGTGAGTGAGCAGGAAACCGCACATCCTGAGACTGCGTTTATTGTGACTGGGGACTTTAACAAAGCCAACTTCAAACGCATTGCACCCAAATACCACCAACATGTTAGCTTCAACACGCGAGGGAACCATGTTCTGGACCACTGCTACTCTCCCTTAAAGGATGGTTACAAGTCCCTCCCGCGCCCACCATTCGGCAAATCAGATCACGCTTCCATTCTACTTTTGCCCGCTTACAGGCAGAGGCTGAAACAGGAAGCACCCGCCCTCAGAACCATCCAGTGCTGGTCGGACCAATCGGTCCGCAATCAGGTCTACGCTGATAGCGTAACGTGTTTCATCAGGAAGTGCGTAGAAGATGTTGTTCCGACCAAAACAATTCGGCTGTACCCAAACCAGAAGCCGTGGCTAAATGGGAATGTTCGCGCGGCACTCAATGCGCGGACCTTCCCTTTTAACTCCGGTAATGCGGAGGAGCATAAACAAGCAAGTTATGCCCTCTGGAAAACCATCAGAGCTGCAAAACGCCAGTACAGGGACAAGATTGAAGGACAGTTCAACACCACCGACTCCAGAAGCATGTGGCGGGGAATTAACACCATCACGGACTATAAAGGGAACACAAACTCCACCGTGAACACCGCTGCCTCTCTCCCGGACGAGCTCAACACCTTCTATGCTCGCTTTGAGGGAACTAACACCGCCCTCGCGGAGAGAGAGCTCGTGGCTGAAGATACAGAGGTTAGTTCACTCTCCGTATCTTTAGTGGATGTAACCCGATCCTTCCGGCGGGTGAACATCCGTAACGCCGCGGGTACAGACGGCATTCCGGGCCGCGTCATCAGAGCGTGCGCGCACGCACCAACTGGCTGGAGTTTTCACGGACATTTTTAACCTGTCCCTCTCCCTGTCCGTGGTCCCCACATGCTTTAAAACGTCCACCATTGTTCCTGTACCTAAGCAGTCAAAAACCACCTGCTTAAACGACTGGCGTCCTGTTGCTCTGACCCCCATCATCAGCAAATGCTTTGAGAGACTAGTCAGAAACCACATCTGCTCTGTTCTCCCTCCCTCACTGGACCCACTGCAGTTTGCATACCGCACAAACCGCTCCACTGATGATGCCATTTCATCTACAATACACACTGCTCTCTCCCACCTGGAAAAGAGGAACACATATGTGAGAATGCTGTTTGTAGACTACAGCTCAGCATTCAACACCATTGTGCCCTCCATACTTGACGGGAAACTCCGGGCTCTAGGCTTAAACAGCTTGTTATGCAGCTGGATCCTGGACTTCCTGTCAAACAGACGCCAGGTGGTCAGAATGGGCAGTAACATCTCATCATCACGGACTCTCAACACTGGAGCCCCTCAGGGCTGTGTTCTCAGCCCACTCCTGTACTCCTTGTACACACATGACTGTGTGGCAACCCACAGCTCCAATACCATCATCAAGTTTGCTGACGATACGACGGTGGTAGGTCTCATCACTGACAATGATGAAACGGCCTACAGAGAGGAGGTGCACACTCTGACACGATGGTGTCAGGAGCACAACCTCTCCCTCAACGTCAGCAAGACCAAGGAGCTGGTGGTCGACTTCAGGAGGAATGAGAGAGAACACCGCCCCATCACCATCGATGGAGCACCGGTGGAGAGAGTCAGCAGCTTCAAGTTCCTCTGTGTCCACATCACAGAGGAACTCTCATGGTCCGTCCACACCGAGGCCGTTGTGAAGAAGGCTCATCAGTGCCTTTTCTTCCTGCGACGGCTGAGGAGGTTTGGAATGAACCGCCACATCCTCACACGCTTCTACACCTGCACCATAGAGAGCCTGCTGACTGGCTGCATCACCACCTGGTACAGCAACAGTACCGCCCGCAGCCGAAAAGCCCTGCAAAGGGTAGTGCGCACGGCCAGCTGCATCATCGGAGGTGAGCTTCCCTCCCTCCAGGACATTTACGCCAGGCGGTGTGTGAAGAGAGCTCAGAGGATCATCAGAGACTCTAGCCACCCGAACCATGGGCTGCTCTCACTGCTGCCATCAGGCAGGCGGTACCGCAGCATTAGAACACGCACCAGCCGACTCCAGAACAGCTTCTTCCCACAAGCAATTAGACTACTTAACTCCTGATCCATCAGTATCATAACACACACTGGACAGAATATCACTCAGCACAACCCACTGTAGATACACACACATTATACACACATTTATTTATCATACAGCATCTATTGCACTTTGGATTTCAATTTGTGAATAATATTGTATACTATACATTGTATATTATTATTATTATTATAGCGTAATGTATATTGTTTAGTGTATGTTTAGTGTATATTGTTTAAAGTATATGTATATTGTAAGTATGTGTATATTGTTTAAAGCTGTGAGAACTACACTCACATTGTGTAAATTATTTATTGTTTATTGTAGTGTATACTGTGCTGTGAGTAATTGTGTGCGCATCAGATGTGTAATCTGTTGTTGCTTAAATGTTGTACATGTCATGTCATGACTACTATGTTGCTCAGACTGCACCTAAGAATTTCACCTACTGTTGCACTTGTGCATATGGTAGAGTGACAATAAAGTGATTTGATTTGATTTGATTTGAACTCCCGCCCCTGCCCGCCCGCCACCACAAATTGGTTTCTAACACTGCATAGACATCAAGATTATGATTTTCTGACAAATTGTTCATAAGTTATTAGCAAAAATAGCAATTTTTCAGATCTCATGACCTGTAGGTGGCGCTATTCCCAAATTTGGCATGGGCCCTCAGATCATGGTTCTGATGAAGCGTACAATTTTTTTATTAAGCGTACCAGTTTGGCCGAGATATAGCCCTGAACCAATTTTGGGTAGACCTTGTTAAGTTCACAACATCATAACCTTTAAACAAAGATGAATAAAAAAAATCTGTTCAGTCGTTTCTGTGCAGTTTAGTCCAAATATCATCCGTTCAGATTTTGGACAAAATTTGGACAAAAACTGAATACTGTACTTCTCAAAATGGACACTACTGTATTGAGTCTTAATCTAAGATGTTGAATGTGATCAGCATGATGAGAGGAATCATGCATACTTTCAGGTGTACATTTTCAATTTTCTAGATCAAAGGGTTCAAAAGTTATAAAAGTGAATTTTTGAACTGGTGGTGGCGCTATAGAGTTGGTCCTAGAGACCCCAAAGTTGGACAAATTACTATTCATTACCATCACTACAAGTGTTCCAATGTTCATAATTCTGCTATTTAGGGTTCATAGGGATGCCATAGAAAATAATAAGAAAACTAACAATTACAATAGGTGCCATTGAACCTTCGGTGCTTGGCCCCTAAAGATTAAAAGAAAAAGGAAATACATATAAATCACATAAATAAGTTACATATACATACATATACAGTGAGGAAAATAAGTATTTGAACACCCTGCTATTTTGCAAGTTCTCCCACTTGGAAATCATGGAGGGGTCTGAAATTGTCACCGTAGGTGCATGTCCACTGTGAGAGACATAATCTAAAAAAAAATTCCAGAAATCACAATATATGATTTTTTTACTATTTATTTGTATGATACAGCTGCAAATAAGTATTTGAACACCTGTCTATCAGCTAGAATTCTGACCCTCAAAGACCTGTTAGTCTGCCTTTAAAATGTCCACCTCCACTCCATTTATTATCCTAAATTAGATGCACCTGTTTGAGGTCTGCATAAAGACACCTGTCCACCCCATACAATCAGTAAGAATCCAACTACTAACATGGCCAAGACCAAGAGCTGTCCAAAGACATTAGAGACAAAATTGTACACCTCCACAAGGCTGGAAAGGGCTACGGGGAAATTGCCAAGCAGCTTGGTGAAAAAAGGTCCACTGTTGGAGCAATCATTAGAAAATGGAAGAAGCTAAACATGACTGTCAATCTCCCTCGGACTGGGGCTCCATGCAAGATCTCACTTCATGGGGTTTCAATGATCCTAAGAAAGGTGAGAAATCAGCCCAGAACTACATGGGAGGAGCTGGTCAATGACCTGAAAAGAGCTGGGACCACCGTTTCCAAGGTTACTGTTGGTAATACACTAAGACGTCATGGTTTGAAATCATGCATGGCACGGAAGGTTCCCCTGCTTTAACCAGCACATGTCAAGGCCCGTCTTAAGTTTGCCAATGACCATTTGGGTGATCCAGAGGAGTCATGGGAGAAAGTCATGTGGTCAGATGAGACCAAAATAGAACTTTTTGGTCATAATTCCACTAAACGTGTTTAGAGGAAGAAGAATGATGAGTACCATCCCAAGAACACCATCCCTACTGTGAAGCATGGGGGTGGTAGCATCATGCTTTGGGGGTGTTTTTCTGCACATGGGACAGGGCGACTGCACTGTATTAAGGAGAGGATGACCGGGGCCATTTATTGCGAGATTTTGGGGAACAACCTCCTTCCCTCAGTTAGAGCATTGAAGATGGGTCGAGGCTGGGTCTTCAAACATGACAATGACCCGAAGCACACAGCCAGGATAACCAAGGAGTGGCTCTGTAAGAAGCATATCAAGGTTCTGGCGTGGCCTAGCCAGTCTCCAGACCTAAACCCAATAGAGAATCTTTGGAGGGAGCTCAAACTCCGTGTTTCTCAGCGACAGGCCAGACCTGACTGATCTAGAAAAGATCTGTGTGGAGGAGTGGGCCAAAATCCCTACTGCAGTGTGTTCAAACCTGGTGAAAAACTACAGGAAACGTTTGACCTCTGTAATTGTAAACAAAGGCTACTGTACCAAATATTAACATTGATTTTCTCAGGTGTTCAAATACTTATTTGCAGCTGTATCATACAAATAAATAGTTAAAAAACCATACATTGTGATTTCTGGATTTTTTTTTTTTTTGATTATGTCTCTCACAGTGGACATGCACCTACGATGACAATTTCAGACCCCTCCATGATTTCTAAGTGGGAGAACTTGCAAAATAGCAGGGTGTTCAAATACTTATTTTCCTCACTGTAACTATAAATAACACAAAACGCTATACACACAAAGTGCACTGAAAAGGAGAGTAACAAAATAATCTTATATATTATTTATGTTCATGTTTAACTAATACAAATAAATATACTTAACAGATTTCAAAAATATGATTTTAATACCCTTAAAACTTGTACTATTGTAGACCTGTAGAAATCTGTGTCATAAGATGAATCAGTGTGTTACCCTTAAGCAGGTGGCGAGTGTCCAGGTCACGGGAGGTGACAGACAGGGTTCGGGGGAGTACACTACCACAGCTAGAGCTTTGAGACAGCGGCATATGAGGCTACAGAATTAAGAATACGGAGTAAAAGAGACAGTTTAAACCTTCCTTTCACATAAAACCATAAACACTGAAATTTTAAATGTAAATTACTCTTAAGATTGTATCAAATACTTTTCCAATGTGCCGTATCTTTTGTCTGACCTTGGGCGACAGACTGCGAATAAGGGTAGAATTTAAGGTTCCAGAGCTTTGCCTCTCTCTTTTACGGGACATTACACTGTCACTCAGCAGAACACCACCCTCTTTACTGCAATTGCTCCGCCTCCTCTCCTCCAAAGAGAGAAAGTGCTGAAATATTCAAACAGAAAGATAAAATAGTCTTTCAATATTGAAAAAAAAAAAAATTGTCATTCCTGAGCTTAGTTTCTTCTTTACACATAGAATTTGTTTTGCGATACCTCTTTCATGGACACAGGGTTAAGAGGAAATGCCTGACCACCTGTCAGCTCAGAGTACTTCCTCTCCAGAGATGAAAGGTTTTCCCGTTCCTGAAGAGGAATTAGAGGCCATTCAGAAATGTGTACACATTTTCATATTTTTTTATATCCTTGCATTAGATAACAAAATATTAAACCAAGTTTTAAACCAAATCAAATTTTCAAGAAAACATTTCAAGTTTGCTCAATTTCAAATGATAAAACTATACATGTGTAGGTCAAAAAGGAATCTTGGCATCTTGTAGTTGGTGGAACATGTCTATAATGAAATCTTAATGAGAAGTGACCTTATACATGTCCTAAAAAAAACAATTCACCCTGACACCAGTGGATTAATGGTCATTGCAAAAATTGCTAAAAAATAGTGAAGTTAGGTGTGAGACACATCATCATGTATTGTCTTTTTTTCAGCTACCACATGGTTTGATATCTATCGAAATTACATTCGAATTCAATTAAATACATTTCTGTGTATATACAGAAATGTATTTGACAAGGGCCAAATTGTGATGGCTAGATGACTGGGTCAGAGCATCTCTAAAACTGCAGCTCTTGTGGGGTGTTCCTGGTCTGCAGTGGTCAGTTTCTATTAAAAGTTGTCCAAGTGAACCAGCGACAGGGTCATGGGTGGCCAAGGCTCATTGATGCACGTGGGGAGCGAAGCCTGGCCAGTGTGGTCCGATCAAACAGACAAGCTACTGTAGCTCAAATTGCTCAAGAAGTTAATGCTGATTCTGATAAAAAGGTGTCAGAATACACAGTGCAATGCAGTTTGTTGCGTATGGGGCTGCATAGCCACAAACCAGTCAGGGTGCCCATGCTGATACCTGTCCACCGCCGAATTAAGCCCCAACTGTGAGCATCAGAACTTGACCACGGAACAATGGAAGAAGGTGGCCTGGTCTGATGAATCACGTTTTCTTTTACATCGCGTGGATGGCCGGGTGCGTCTCTTACCTGGGGAACACATGGCAACAGGATGCACTATGGGAAGAAGGCAAGCCGGCGGAGGCAGTGTGATGCTTAGGGCAATGTTCTGCTGGGAAACCTTGGGTCCTGTCATCCATGTGGATGTTATTTTGACACATTGTTGCAGACCATTGTACACCCTTTCATGATAACGGTATTCCCTGGTGGCTGTGGCCTCTTTCAGTAGGATAATGTGCCCTGCCACAAAGTAAAAATGGTTCAGGAATAGTTTGAGGAGCACAACAACGAGTTTGAGGAATTGACTTGGCCTCCAAATTCCCCAGATCTCAATCCAGTCGAGCATCTGTGGGATGTGCTGAACAAACAAGTCCGATCCATGGAGGCCCCACCTCGCAACTTATAGGACTTAAAGGATCTGCTGCTAACAACTTAGTACCACAGCACACCTTCAGGGGTCTAGTGGAGTCCATGCCTCGACGGGTCAGGGCTGTTTTGGTAGCAAAAGGGGACCAACACGATATTTTCATAATGTTATGCCTGATCGGTGTATATAATCACCCTTTGCAGCATATAAATGAGGTTGCTCTTCTCTTTCAAGAAGTTCTCCTTTTCCCGCTGTGCCTGCTGGGTGATCTGGGTCGACTGCTTCTTCAGGGTAAGTAGCCTCTCCTATAATGCAAACAGTTTGTATGTACAGAAGTAAAATATGATTATAAAAAGCTCTTTGTCCACACACAAACACTCCAAGGTTAAAATAATCTACACACCTTGCGAGTGACAAAAGATCTCTGACATTCTGCGATCTCTTTGAGGAGTTGCTGCATCTGCGTCTCCTTCTCTTCATCTTGACGGCTCTCTTTTTCCAGCTGTTGAAACTCCAAATCTTCAAAACGCTTTGTTTCCATTTCCAAAGCTTCAGTGTCCTACCAAAAAAAAACAACAACACTTAGCATGAGGCAATAGATTGCATTTTTACATGGTGTAACTACAAACTAAACTAACTGAACAATCAGCAATAATTCACAGGATTGTGCTAAACAGACAAGTGACTAAAGGTCAAACTCTTAGGAAATGTGGGTATGTTAAAACACAGAGAAGAAAGGTCTACCAACAAGAACAAATGGCATTTCCAGAGCTGTTGCAGGGAGGAAAAAACACAACAGGAAGTGTTTGAGAGAAACAGACAGCAGAATAGTTGACCGCGCAGGTACGAAGCAGACCACGTAACTGACTGACCCTGGATAGCTGAATCTGGAGCTGCTCCTTCACTGCTTCAGGACAGGTGTCCAGCTGGGTCTTCTGCTCTGAGATCAGCTCAGCTAGCCTCTCTACTTTAACTCTCTCAGCCTCCAACAGGGCTTTGTCCTACAGCACATGGACGCGTATGGATGATGTACATATACAGCGCACAGAGTGGTGAGATGGGCACAAATATGATGGACAAAGAAATAGAGAAAGTGCAAGGTTGGGTTAGAGCAAGGAAGAGATAAACTGGAAAAAAAGGTAGGTAGATGTGATATTGGTGTGTTTAATTCACTAATAATGGAGTACACGTTTTCTTAAGTTTAAACTTTAAGTGCCAACATATTCATGAATCATGATTTCTGTGTAAAAACGTTCACACACAGGTTTTACGTACTGTAGATGAATGAGACCCCCATGTTTGCCTTTTTGGAGATTTTGTCCTGAAGTTTTGATATAATATATTCAATCTTTACAAGCTGTACAAATACATTGTTACCTGATGGTTACCTGAGTTTGATTTCTTTGAGCATTTTTCTCCATGTTCCCCAATTTTCCGTTTTGCTGCTCCAGCATTTCTTTATCTCTCTGTAGCTGAGTGACCTCTGCCTCCTGCTCACCATCTAAAAGAGCTCTCTCCACCTCCATCTAAGGACAGATCAAGACAGTGTTTATTGACTTACGCTCCTCATTGCAGAACAGTGTTCTTAAGCCCAAAGTATACTTTTTACGCATACACGAGAGTCAGTGCACAGTATGCGTGACGCGAATTTCGTCATCAGAAGAATATGCGCGTACTGTTCACGCACTGCCGGATTTTTTTAACCGTGCATTGCTCAAAACTGTGCATGCGTGCAGAGGCAGACTGGGGCAAAAAAGTGGCCCTGGACTTTCTGGCACAAAGCAGCCTATAACAACCGGTCAGCAACACATGTCAAGTCAAGTCACCTTCTTTTATATACCGCTTTGTACAACACAGATTACTTCAAAGCAGCTTTACAGTTATAATAGGAAATTAATTTTGCTTTTGAAGAAAAGTTTTTAATCTCACTCGTTCTCATCTCATTATACACAGAGCAATTTTAAACACCACTTACTAACATACAAATATAGATGCTATTTATACAGAAATATAAATGCTATTTATTATTGAAATGCTTATCATTAGCATTAATTAATGACTGGCATACTTCTTTAGGTTATAATTGGTCTTTCCTGGTGTACATGACAATTAATAAATAATTTAGAATTTGTTTTTCTTTTACACATTTTGAAATCTTTTCCATACAGTGAAGTTTAATATCCGTTCAATACCTACCATAAAATCAGTCCATATAAAGCAATGCTATGATCTAAGATTTAGTATGTAGTGCAGAAAGTGGACTATTTTATGGTGCCTTTGGTTATTTGTCCTTTCAGGAGCTTGACATCTGTCATTTTATGAAATAGAGCTCCAATTGTTTAAAAATTCAAGTTTAAAAATGCAGAGCTGCCAACTTTTCAAAAAATCTTGGAGTGAGATTTGGTTGTGCAAACCAAAATTTTGTTGCTGTACAAAGCAAAAAATGTTTTGCCTTATATACACACACTTCAGTGGTTCACCACAGAAAACATTCTCTCTCTCTCTCTCTCTCTCTCTCTCTCTCTCTCTCTCTCTCTCTCTCTCTCATATATATATCATATATAAATATACACACATTATATATATATATATATATATATATATATATATATATATATATATATATATATATATATATATATATATATATATATATATATATATATACACACACACACACACACACACACACACACATCACTTCAGTGGTTCACCACAGAAAGCATTCTCTCTGTATCAGCATTTGAATGGGGTAGTATTGTTTTTTTGTTGTTGATTTCTTTGTCTATTAAGACAAAATGCATCTATAAGACACAATTTTAAAGCACTATGTAGAGGCATGATTTTGTCTAAATAGAACTACTTTAACTTACAAGCTACTTGTAAGTTAAACTAGTTAAGTTACATTCAAGCTACCCTTTTGAAAAAAATAGCTAAGTTACTATCAAAAAGCATTTTTACAATAGCATTGTTACAAATAACTGAACAATTGTTAATGAAGAATGTTATAATATTTGGGGTTTCAAGCAACATAATGCAATAAATTATGATTTCAAAGAGTATGGGGTGAATTCAGGGTTATTGGGATACTTTTTCCCAGTCATTTCAATGGCAAAAACTGTCAGAATCATTCGATTTTGTAAGCCCAATACTTTTTTGGTTGAATGGTGATAAACGGTATATATCCCGGTATTTTCTAAGTTTTTCTATTTGGAAAAAATAAATCTGTACTTATTTTAATAATAATTTTATTTCACAACCTGCCCACTGATGTCCTAAAAGCAATGTTGATTTTGAAATACAGTGAATGTAATGTAGGCTATGCAATACATTGTGCAAAAAGGGGGTTTATACGGTGGCCAAAAACAAAATTAATAATTTTTGTTCCGTGGTCATTTTAAATTCACTAAACTAAAAAATTTTATAAAAACAAAAGTATATTAGTATACTTGATTACCCCATAATGGTCACTTTCATAAAAATATATTTACTTGTGGGTTTAATATTCCCCATATGGCACATTTACTGTCCCACAACAAATATTGGAGCGTGGTGGCTAATTGGGCTTAAGCCCCGAATGTTTTGTCAAAAGCGCCGAATCTTTTAGTTAAAAAAAAAAAAAAAAAAAAAAAAAATTCCTTAAAGTCCCTGTAAAGTCAAAACTAAACCTGTGTTCTGAGTTTCTCACACCACAGATAAATGTGTTATTAACCACCCAGCCAAATTTGAATCATAAAAAAATCCGGGAAGTACATAAAATAGCTTATCTAAAACCTGAAAAAATGAGCAGCATTCTCTGCTCTCAAACGCTGGGGGTGTGTCCGCTGTCGGCGCCGAAACCACGCCCACTCGCGGGAAAGCGGCAGTAGCACACAAGACAACACTCACTGATCACGAGCGTCTATGATCACGACGCACCAGATTTCGGTGGGACGGGAGGATGACGGCCTGGGCGGGGGATAGTCGGTTCTGCAGCGGATTATCAGTGAATCCCAGTTGTCTCCGGTGAAAGTTTGTAAAACGATCCGGTGTAAAGTCACTGCAGAGGTAGGTGTCGGTGATGATCCTCAGCTCTCTCCATCAAGGGTGCTGTTCACCTCTTCATCGTTTTTGTTTTGTAAGCTGTTATGCAAGTTGTTGACTATAGTAACTAACAGTACTAACAGTAACTTGCGATCAAACTGATGCGAATGTGCTCTAGTTATGATCGTGTTAGGGGAGGAGTCAGGCTCGGTGGCTCCAGTGCGTCATCGAGCCACCGTTTTAGCCCCGCCCAGAAAATCCTGAACACAGCAACGGTGAAAAACTGTTTAACGGTCTAACTTCTGAATTCAGTACTTCATAGTTCACAGTCTTTGTAATGTGTTTCAGCAATACATTTCTAACATTTATAATGTGTTTAGAAACAAATCTCAGAATTGCCTTACACGTTGTTTCATTTCCTCTCAGTCTTTCAGACTGGAGCGGCAAAAAAATTACCGTGTGTGGTGGCGGTCGGCAATGCATCGCACATCACTCAGCTTGTTTGCCAATGCCAACTGCCAATAAAAACTAACGAAGAAGAATAATACATCTTCTAATTCGTCGTTGTCATCAGGGATTGGCGGGCTTTTATATTTCACCGGCGTCGTAGTTAACCGGTCCGGCTAACATGGACATAACTAAATTTTTTAAAAGGAACACTAAACCTCACCGCCCAGAGAGAGATTCAGCGTCAGACCAAACGCGGACAAGTGTTACAGGTTTGTGAATCCGCTGTTGTAACACTTGAGTTACATGACTGTATTGCTGGCGAGTTAACGTTAGGTGTTACTTATTAAGGCGAGACACGACAGGTGAAAACATAGTCAATTTTGAGATTTTGGGCCAGTTTGCTCCCTTAACATGTAAGCTTTCATGTCAAAATAAAAAAAAAATTCAACATTACACATTAAGGTGGTTATTTCATTATATTTTGTCACCGTGCGCCTTTAGATTTCTACCTGAAATCACCAAAGTTATTCTAGTGCGAGCTCCCGCGCGTCTCCATTCACAGAAACATGTCATGCTAAAGCTCTCAGTCTCACACACAGCGTTTGCTAATCCAAATATGGACATTTCCTTTGTCTCAAATCAACATTTGTGTTAGCTACTGTATACAGGCCACCAGGGCATAATACAGACTTTATCAAAGAATTTGCTGACTTTCTATCAGAATTAGTACTGGCCGTAGATAAAGTACTAATTGTTGGTGATTTTAATATCCATGTAGACAACGAAAAAGACGTATTAGGATTAGCATTTAAAGATACACTAAACTCTATTGGAGTTAGGCAACACGTGTCAGGACCCACTCATCGCCATAATCATACTTTAGACCTAATATTGTCACATGGAATTAATGTTGATACCGTTGAAATTCTGCAGCAGAGCGATGACATCTCTGATCATTACTTAGTATCTTGTATACTTAATTTAGCTAAAGTTGCAAAGCCGCCCCCTCGTTTCAAAAATGGCAGGACAATCACTGCCGCTACTAAAGATTGCTTTTTAAATACTCTTCCTCATCAGTATCATCTCCTCAGCAACCCAGATAGCATAGAAGAACTCGATGTTGCAACAGAAACTATTGACTCTCTCTTTTCCAGTACTTTAGACACAGTTGCTCCTCTGCGCTTAAAGAAGATTAAAGAAAATAGTCCAACGCCGTGGTACAACGAGCACACCCGGGCCCTTAAAACAGCAGCCAGAAAAATGGAGCGCAGCTGGAAGAAAACAAAACTAGAGGTCTTTCGAAATTCGTGGAAAGAGCATATGATCGCATACAGAAAGGCCGTAAAAACTGCTAGATCCGCTTATTTCTCAACTCTCTTGGAAGAAAACAAACACAACCCAAGGTATTTATTCGATACAGTGGCTAAATTAACCAAAAATAAAGCTAATGATTGTAAACAGCACAGCAGTAATGACTTTATGAACTTCTTCACATGTAAAATTGATAATATTAGGAAGAAAATTTTAACCATGCAGCCGTCTACTACAGTATCACATCAGACAGAGCATTGTAGTGTCACTGAGGAAAAATTACAATCATTCACTGCTATAGGAGAAGAAGAATTGGCTAAACTCGTTAAATCATCAAAATCAACAACATGTATGCTTGACCCTGTACCGACTAGGCTATTAAAAGAGATGCTACCAGAGGTCATAGATCCTCTTCTTAATATCATTAATTCATCTTTGTCATTAGGATATGTACCGAAAACTTTTAAGTTGGCTATTATTAAACCACTTATTAAAAAACCGCAACTTGATCCTACAGAATTAGTCAATTATAGACCAATCTCAAATCTACCCTTTCTGTCAAAAATACTTGAAAAGGCAGTGTCTTCACAATTATGTTCCTTTTTAGAAAGAAATGGTATCTGTGAGGATTTCCAGTCAGGATTTAGACCGTATCATAGCACTGAGACTGCTCTCATCAGAGTTACAAATGATTTACTCTTATCATCCGATCGTGGCTGTATCTCTCTATTAGTGTTACTCGATCTTAGCGCTGCATTTGATACCATCGACCACAACATTCTTTTGAATAGACTCGAAAATTATGTAGGTATTAGTGGAATTGCTTTATCATGGTTTAAATCATACCTATGCGACCGTTATCAGTTTGTAGCAGTAAATGAAGAGATGTCACACCGATCGCAAGTTCAGTATGGAGTACCACAAGGCTCAGTGCTAGGACCGCTACTCTTCACCCTGTACATGCTACCACTGGGAGATATTATTAGGAAGCATGGCATTAGTTTTCATTGTTATGCTGACGATACTCAGCTCTATATTTCTTCACGCCCTGAAGAAATTTACCAATTCACAAGATTAACGGAATGCATAGCCGCCATAAAACATTGGATGACTGGTAATTTCCTGCAACTCAATTCAGAAAAAACTGAATTTTTAATTATTGGACAAAAAAGCTCCACAAGTAGTAACCTAGAATACTGTCTAACACTTGATGGCTGCTCTGTCAAGTCTTCGTCGTCAGTGAGGAACCTGGGTGTGCTCTTTGATACCAATCTTTCGTTTGAAAGCCACGTTTCTAGCATCTGTAAAACTGCTTTCTACCATCTTAAAAATATATCAAAATTACGGCACATGCTCTCAATGCAAAATACTGAACAGTTAGTTCATGCGTTCATGACCTCAAGGCTAGATTATTGTAATGCTCTATTGGGTGGTTGCCCTGCTCGCTTAATAAATAAACTCCAGCTGGTCCAAAACGCAGCAGCTCGAGTACTTACTAGAACCAGGAAGTATGACCATATTAGCCCAGTTCTGTCAACATTGCACTGGCTACCTATTAAACATCGCATACATTTTAAAATCTTGCTTATTACTTACAAAGCACTAAATGGTTTAGCTCCCCAATACTTGAGCGAGCTCTTAACATATTATACTCCATCACGTCTACTGCGATCTCTAAATTCTGGCCAGTTGTTAATACCGAGAATATCCAAATCAACTGCAGGCGGTCGATCCTTTTCCTATTTAGCTCCTAAACTCTGGAACAGTCTTCCTAGCACTGTTCGGGAAGCAGACACACTCTGTCAGTTTAAATCTAGACTAAAAACACATCTCTTTACTGTGGCATACACATAAAACACTTTATCAATTAATTGATTGTTAGGCTGCATTAACTAGGTCAGCCGGAACCGGGAACACTTCCCATAACACCTGATGTACTCGTTACATCATCAGAAGAATGGCATCTACGCTAATGATATTCTCTCTGTTTTATCCCGAGGTTTACTGCAGTCAGCCAGATCTGGGCCGTATCCTAATCAGATGGTGGACCAGAGAAGACCAACACAGGACCCCGAAGTGTCTGCAGAGACCGTGTCAATTATCCTCCCCCTGCAACTGCCTCATCGACACGGCATCTAAATAAACCCGTCACCAGTGTGATGACTCCGATTGTTCGAATATTATCATTAAATAATACTTAAATCGATATGTCATCCGCAATAAACCCGTCTCCAGCGTGTTGCCTCCGATCATTCGAATATTGCACTTTAATAATTATTTAATCAACATCATCCTCAATAAACCCGTCTCCAGCGTGTTGCCTCCGGTCCTTTGAATATTCCGATCTATTATGACCTCTGACCTGTAAAGCAGCCAGAATAATAATAATAATACGTTGTTTGTAAATTGGCCAGAGGAGAACTGGCACCCCGACTGAGCCTGGTTTCTCCCAAGGTTTATTTTTCTCCATTAGGTCACCTAATGGGGTTTTGGTTTCCTTGCCACTGTTGCCTCTGGCTTGGCGTGCTCAGTTGGGGACACTATATTTTTCAACTAAACATCGAAATAAATCTAATTAATAAACTAATTTAACCATGTAAACTAAATTACTGATCTAATTATTGATCTATAGCCCACACTGTCACCGTATGGAAATTGAAATGAACTGATGACATCAAATGGCTATACAGCTGAATAAAATTAGGCTGCATTATTTTGCTGTTTAACACTGTAAAGCTGCTTTGAAACAATCTACATTGTTAAAAGCGCTATATAAATAAAGTTGACTTGACTTGACTTTGTAGAACTAACCAACCGCGAAGGTTTGCCAGTAGTCAAACAAATAAAGTACTGTAACATAATAATATATGGTTATGTTGTTTATCATACTGGGCTATTTCCCAAATAAATATAATAATTTTAGTAAATGTTCTTCTGTTGGCCTGATATTCGATTCAGAGTATTGAAGAGCACATTTACTTGGCACTGCAGCATTTGCTAGTAGAGCAGCCTAGATGATTATGGCATGGATTCTGTTGTAGCAAATTTGTCAATAAGCACAAAGTAAACCAAACTGAACTCTAAAGATTAGTAATGATGTTTACACCAAATTCCAATTTTACCTATGCAGGCTAACTTAAAAATAGTCAGATAATGGTTGCCTTTTTTTATTTGCCAGGGGTGAAAATGAGTCATCCTTAACATTTTTGGTGTTTTGGATTCACTACAGCTGGAGAACAGTAAATACAAAACAGGTTTATGCTCTACTGGGTGATTTTTTTTTTTTTACTGAGTAACTTATCATTTTCCCAGATAGTATATAGATTTTTAGGCATTCTATTATCTCAAACAGCCTGAAAAATAGTGCATTTAGCTGATGTAAATGGGGAAAAAATCTCCCCGGGGGAGTATGCCCCCGGACCCCCCTAGGTTTGGGCTAAGCCCCGAATGTTTACATCGTCTGGCTCCGCCCCTGATTCTATTGCGCTACGTCTGTTGCGTGCACGCGGCTGCGCTCGATCACGGAAGCCTGAATTTTAGCGGAGATTCGCTTGCAGAAGCTCCTCTCCAGACAGCAAAATGGACATATTAGCACGACTTTCTAACATTTACAGATGGAGAATATACCTGTAAAATGTAAGTTATGTACTGAGGAAAGCGCCACATCTCAAACGCATTCGCAAAATTCTGTCATCATTTACTCACCCACAAGTTGTTCCAAACCTGTATGAGTTTCTTTGTTCTGCTCAACACAAAAGAAGATATTTTGAAGAACCAAGCAGATAGAGGAACCATTGACTACCATAGTAGGGAAAAAAATACTATGGTAGTCAATGGTTGCTCTATCTGCTTGGTTACAAACATTCTTCAAAATATCCTATTTTGTGTTCAGCAGAACAAAGAAACTCATACAGGTTTGGAACAACTTGAGGGTGAGTAAATGATGACAGAATTTTCATTTTTTGGTAAACTACCCCTTTAAACATGCACAAGTAGGCTATTTGTAAATATAGCATAGCAATATCTGTCAGCCTGTCTCCCAGAGCATCTGAAAGGGCAAACTGCTTTAAACTATACATGTTAACTATATCTTACCAGTTATTTTGAAGCCCTCCATATAAAATATGTGTCATCCCAGATAGCATGTAGTAATCGGCCCGAGCTCGGCTGCCCCGCGGCGCCTGCGGCTCTGACTCGGCATCGGCGTGTGTTTACCGGGCCGATTCTGGCCCGCAGCTCGCTCTGGCACATGCAGTTTTGTTACGGCTGTAAAGCACTGGCCCGATTCCTGTTCACTGTAACTGGCCCGATTCTGGCTATAGAGATCTGGGCCACTTCTGTCAATGACTCGGCTTATGTTCAATCACTGATGGTTACATAATGAAGCAATTAACATAAAATTGTTTTAAAATTTACTTAATTTCCTGACAGTATCTGATAATGTGTTAGCTACTCATTTAATGTCATGAATTTGTACAAATCAAAATGATAATAACAGTGATCGTTTTGCACAGAACGATCAAATCTATTTAGTTGTAATACAGCATGCAGGTCATTCTTTACGGTGTAATGCTGTTTAAACGTGCTTAATTATGCACATGATCTCAGGTGATCTCAGGACTCGTTCATCGTCACTTACAGTAGTGGGAGGGGTCTCATGTAACTGATTGTGATTGTGGCTGTGTTTGGACGAAAACGAAACATTGGATTATATACCACAAAATACGAATATGGTAAGAAAAAATTGGAAAGCATTGATGCACTTTTATTTCCGAGTATTCTATGAAGCAGACAATCTGAAAAGAACGATACTCGGTTACTTAACGTAACCTCGGTTCTCTCTAGAAGAGGGAACGAGTATTGCGTAAGTTCCTTACGCTACGGGAAAGTATTCTTTCTTCGAGATTTCTGAAAAACCCAAAATTATCCTTAATTTTGTAACATTGTCAACGCAGTGCGGCAGCCTGGCAGACCATAGCAGGCTATTCCAGCGTGCTATTGGCTGCTCTGCTGGCAACTGCAGCAGCCTATCGGTGAGCTCGCGTGACGTGGCGACCAATGAGGGCGCTTCGCGCCCACCTGGCTTCATTTGCCTACAGGTGGGGCGTGGCCACGTGTATATAAGCAGGGCTCACGGGCTGCATATTCGGTTTTCGTAGTTCTGAAGCATAAAAGCCCGCGGGGCGCACGGCAAGGAACGCAATACTCGTTCCCTCTTCTAGAGAGAACCGAGGTTACGTTAAGTAACCGAGTATCGTTCTCTTACGAGAGGTTCTCTCGTATTGCGTAAGTTCCTTACGCTACGGGAACATATTGTCAACGCCGTGCGCGCCTCGCATACAGCATATGTATCCCAGGGAACCGGGGACCATAACACTGCTCGGGCAGGGTGGCCGGTAAGGAAAACGGGCCACCACATATACAGACACTTCATTCGAACTGACGGGTGGTTACGACGGGTGGTTACAACACCCTGTCCCATGAATGAGGGAACGGCACCTGCCGGTCTCCTTCAAATTCACCACACCTTGTCTCATGAATGAGGGAGCGGCAATGCCGGTCGCCTTCAAATTCACAATATCTTGTTATATGAGTGAGGTAACGGCACCGCCGGTCACCTTCAAACTCACAACAGCTCGTCTCGTAAATGAGGGAACGGCACCGCCGGTCTCCTTCAAATTCACAATGAGCCTAGTACCGAACTTACTACCAGTATGTGAGCTATGTCTGCGCAGAACCACTGGGCAGAACCAACAGCCCTATTGAACTGATAACACTTTCGCCTGTAAGGCAGGAACTTCCAGATTGTAAAATCTCACGAACGTAGACGGGGAGGCCCAGCCTGCCGCCATACAGATATCGTGGATGGAAATCCCTCTGGCCCAAGCCCACGAAGAGGCCATGCCTCTGGTGGAGTGTGCTCTGACACCTAGCGGGCACTGCAGGTGTTTGGAAGCGTATGCAGCTGCAATCGCGTCCACTATCCACCTGGACAGGGTCTGTTTCGAGGAGGCGAGACCTTTAGTGCGCCCGCCAAACGAAACAAATAGCTGCTCAGAACGCCTGAAGGCGGCGGAGCGTGTGACATAAACCCTCAATGCCCTGACAGGGCAGAGGAAATTGCCACCGTCCCCCTCATCGGATGCTGGCAGAGCCGAGAGGGAGATAATCTGCGCCCTGAAGGGAGTGCCGATCGCTTTGGGGACATAACCATGCCTCGGTCTGAGAATGACCTTAGAGTCATTAGGACCGAACTCCATACACGTCGGGCTCACTGAGAGCGCGTGTAGATCCCCCACGCGTTTCACTGAAGCCAGAGCTATCAGAAACGCGGTTTTCAGCGAAAGGAACCTTGGTTCCACAGTCTCGAGCGGTTCAAAGGGATGAGCCTTCAGGGCCTCTAGGACCAAGGCCAGATCCCATATAGGAACCGACGGGGGCCGCGGGGGATTCATCCGTCTGGCTCCTCTGAGGAAACGGATGATGAGCTCGTTCCTTCCTAGCGTGCTACCTAGCGTCGTCTGAGCGAACGCTGCTATAGCCGCCACATACACTTTGAGCGTGGAAGGGGACCTGCCCCGTTCCAAAAGCTCTTGGAGGAAGGAGAGCACCCGCTGGACCCCACATTGCTGTGGGTCCAATCCCTTGGAAACACACCACTCGGTGAACACCGACCACTTAGAACTATATAACCGCCTCGTCGAGGGGGCTCTAGAGTGTGAAATCGTGTTCATAACCCCTTCGGGCAGGTCAACGGGTATCCGTTGGTCACCCATACATGCAGAGACCATCGCTCTGGATGGGGATGCCAAACTGACCCTCCTGCTTGAGAGAGAAGGTCTGCTCTCAGCGGAACTGGCCAGGGGGGTGAGTGCGACAGCTTCACCAGCTCTGGGTACCAAATCTGGTTCTCCCAGCGCGGTGCTATAAGGAGCACCGGACGGCGCGTTTCCCTGATTTTCGCTATGACCTGGGGCAATAGGGAGATCGGCGGGAAAGCATACAGCGGGAGGCTGGGCCAAGTTTGGGACAGCGCATCCTCGCTTTTGGACAGAAACGTCGGGCAGCGGGCGTTCTCTTTTGTTGCAAAGAGGTCGAGCTCCGCTCTGCCGAACAGGCGCCATACCAGCTGGACTGTCTGGGGGTGCAGGGACCATTCTCCTGGGAGAATGAGGCCCCTGGACAGCTTGTCCGGGCCCACATTGAGGTGGCCCGGCACGTGCGCAGCTCTCAGCGAGCGCAGCGAGCTGTGTGCCCACACGAGCAGGCGTTCTGTCAGATTGCCCAGACCTCTGGACCTGACACCGCCCTGCCGGTTCACGTAGGACACCACTGTGGTGTTGTCCGACCGGACTAACACATGGTGTCCTCGTATAAGCGGGAGAAACTGCCTGAGCGCGTTCTCTACCGCTATCATCTCCAAACAGTTTATGTGTAGGAGTTTTTCCTCGCTCGACCAAAGGCCCGAGGCTGACCTGCCCTCGAAAACGGCGCCCCAACCCGTGGTGGAGGCGTCCGTCGAGATGACCTTGCGGTGTGAGATGGCTCCCATCGTCACTCCCCTCTGGTACCAGTCGGCTACTAACCAGGGCTCTAGGGCTGACACGCAGCCCTGAGTCACTCTGATCCTGAAGCCGCCGGACGCCCAGGCTCTGTGAGGCACTCGGGCGTTTAACCAGCATTGCAGCGGGCGCATGCGCATTAAGCCCAGCTGGAGCACAGCCGCAGCTGAGGCCATACGTCCCAGCATCCTCTGAAAAAGCTTTAGAGGTGCGATTTTGCCCGGCCGGAAGTACGCAGCCATGCGCCGAACTTGGCGCGCGCGATGGGGTGACAGGCGGGCTGACATTGCCACAGTGTCCAGATTCAAACCCAGGAATGAGGTTGATTGCGTGGGCACTAATGAGCTCTTGGTCCAATTGACCATGAGCCCTAGGCTGTCCAGGTGGCTGAGCAGCATTGCCCTGTGGGCGAGGAGCTCGGCCTCCGACTGCGCCAGGATGAGCCAATCGTCCAGATAGTTCAATACTCGCATCCCTCGATTTCTCAGAGGAGCGAGGGCCGCGTCCATGCACTTCGTAAATGTACGGGGTGCTAGTGACAGGCCGAACGGAAGGACGGTGTATTGATAAGCCTGGCCGTCGAAGGCGAATCGTAAGAATGGCCTGTGACGCGGCGTTATCTTGATTTGAAAATATGCATCTTTCAAATCTAGGGAGATTAGCCAGTCTCTCGGGCGAATATGCGCGAGGATCTGCTTGGTCGTGAGCATCTTGAACGATCTTTTCATAAGAGCTTTGTTCAGACGCCTCAGATCCAGAATCGGTCTGAGCGACCCATCCCTTTTTGGCACGAGAAAATACCGGCTGTAAAAGCCTGACTTGCTCATAGAATGGGGAACCGGTTCTATAGCCCCTTTGCACAGCAGCGTGGCTATTTCTGCTCGAAGTAGATGTGCTACTTCCTCGCTCACTCTCGTCTCTGTACGCGCACAGAAGCGCGGAGGGCGGCGAGCGAACTGCAGAGTGTAGCCGTGCTTCACTGTTTTCAGCACCCATTCTGATACACCTGGAATGGCTTCCCACGCTCTTGCGTGCGCCACACGGGATAGAACGGCCTCCGGGCTCGAAACGCCGCGCTTCGCGGGTTTGACGGCCTGTATAGGAGGGGCGGGCGCAGTGCGCGCGCTCTCTGTGCTGTGGGCCAGCCGATCGCTCGCGATGGCTGGCCGCCCTACACACTGCATCTCTGCCGCTTCGAGCGGGGAGTGGCTTGTGTGCGGCCCTACACTCATCGCTCCGGCCACCCTGGGCGGGAAACAAATGGTGTGTGGCGCGGCGCGTGGCGCCTGAGGCATAATGTTCGCGAAAATGTGTGAGCGCGTTTGAGCGGGCACAACTCTTACGCGTGGAACATGACCGGTTAAGGGTGGCTGTGTGACAGCGCGTGTGGTGGTTAGTCGTGGACGCAAACAAGCGGACACTGACCTAACTCTAGCACTCGAGCGGCCGGTGGCCGCTTTATGTGAGTGGGGGACACAGGGTTTATAGTGCTTGTGTGCAGGGGTGAACACAGAAAAGTGGGCACATTTACTGCATTTGAAACACATACGGCGTGAGCCGTGCAACCAGAAATAATGCAACTTTTGTGATTTCTCTGGTTCGCCGTAAAAACGGCGGTTATTGACAGGCGAGAAGGCATTTTTGCCGGCTCGTTGGCTGCGTGAAATCCATCTGCAGCAGCCACAGTGGCGGGGGCTGACAGGAAAGAGAGTTTTGACGGTGGTCCGGCCGCGGCGGGACTTAACCGTCGTTTCTTGCCTCTGGCTAGGAGGACTTTGGAGGCTCGGGCTTCAGCGCGATCCTAGGCCGGGGGCCCCGAGGTGGAGGCGGCTTACCACGGCTGGAAGAGCGCGATCTGGGGCGGCCGCTCGGTCTTCGCTGAGACGAAGGGGGCCGCGCTGGGCGCTGCGCGGAGCTCGTTGCTGGCTGGTCACGAGGACGGCGAGCAGCGGAGCTATTGCTAGCGCCGGGGCGTCGAGGCAGGAAAAGGTTCATGGCCTGCGTCGTTTTCTGCACTTCGGAGAAACGGTCGACGATCCCCTTGACCGCTGGTCCAAAGAGCCCAGACGGAGAGAGCGGGGCATTTAGGAAGGCCGCGCGCTCTGTTTCTCGCATGTCCGCGAGCGTGAGCCAGAGGTGGCGCTCAGCTACCGTGAGGGAAGCCATAGAGCGTCCGAGGGCCTGTGCTGCGGTCTTGGTGGCGCGAAGGGAGAGATCCGTCGCGCTTCGCAAATCCGTGATTAACTCAGCGTCACAGCATTTCTCGTCCAGGTCGCGGAGGAGATTAGCTTGGAGGATTTGCAGCACGGCCATAGAGTGCAGAGCGGACGCAGCTTGACCGGAGGCAGCGAAAGCGCGGCCGATCAGCGATGACGTCACTCTGCAGGCCTTAGACGGGAGGGCAGCCTTTGAGCGCCAACCAGAAGGCGGGCAAAGGTGCGCTGCGACCGCCTCTTCCACCGGAGGGATAGCGTTGTAGCCTTTCTCGGCCGCGCCGTCGACTTGTGAGAGCGTCGAAGAAGCCTGAGACGAGACCCTCGCGGAGAATGGCGCGTTCCAGGACTTTGCGAGCTCCTCGTGAAGCTCCGGCAGAAAGGGTGCAGTCCTGGAGGTGGGCGCACGGCGGCGACTGTTTAGGAAGCATCCGTCAAGTCGGTTCGGCGCTGCCACCTTGGGCGGGGCCCATTCGAGGCCTAGCTGCTCGACGGCCCGGGTGAGAAGGCGCAAAAGTTCGGCGTCCTCACCCGCTCGAGAGCGTCCGGAGCCCCGGACTGAAGAGGACGCGGAAGACCAGTCCTCGCTGTCGGAAGCCATGATGGAGCAGCTGTCGGCGCGTTCCGCGGCCGCATCCGCCTCATCCCCGGAGGCGGCAACAGAAATGGCGGCCTGGGGTGGGGGCGGGGAAGGCGAGAGTGAAGCGGGCGGGAAAGGTTCCGGCGAGCTTCTCTCGGCGAACTCCGGAATCCGCTGCGAGCGGCGCTTCTTTCTGCGCGGCGTGGCAGGGACTGGAGGAATATCATCATCGAACAGGACGAGTCGAGCCCGCAGGGTCGACATCGTCAGTTCTTCGCACTCTTGGCATCCGCCGGCGAGGAGTGCGGCAGCGGCGTGATCACGGCCCAGGCAGAGAGCGCAGATCACGTGGCGGTCCCCGGAGCTGAGCTGCGCGTGACACGAGCCGCAGGTGGAACGAGACATTTGTATCAACGCTCGGCTCTTTTAGTGAAAAAATGTGACGCAGCGGCGACAACACTTTTGAGCGTAAAGGATATGGGCTGCCGGATAGCAGAGCAGGCACGGATGGCTGAAGGTGGCGCGATGCTGCCGGCTTCCTCAGGCGCTGTCCTCTGCTTGCTTGTCTGCGCGGTCACGGCGGCGGGTTCCAGATCCAGCGATGCGAAGGGCTTCGCTGAAGAAAAGAAAATCGAATATGCAGCCCGTGAGCCCTGCTTATATACACGTGGCCACGCCCCACCTGTAGGCAAATGAAGCCAGGTGGGCGCGAAGCGCCCTCATTGGTCGCCACGTCACGCGAGCTCACCGATAGGCTGCTGCAGTTGCCAGCAGAGCAGCCAATAGCACGCTGGAATAGCCTGCTATGGTCTGCCAGGCTGCCGCACTGCGTTGACAATGTTACAAAATTAAGGATAATTTTGGGTTTTTCAGAAATCTCGAAGAAAGAATACTTTCCCGTAGCGTAAGGAACTTACGCAATACGAGAGAACCTCTCGTAAGAGAACTAATGTTACAGACGTTAACAGCACGCTTGGGACTGCAGCTAACCCCATAACTGTTGCAGCTGCTAGCACGACTTTCTTGCATGGAAATTCGATGGCCACGACCTAAATCAGCCTAAAAAGTGATAGCAGTGCTCATTAATTTAAAAAGTTATTTTAAAAAATTTTTTCAAAATTGTTCCGATGGGCCATATGCAGATAAAACGGTTGCCATTCAGCGATTTGTTGTTGTTGTTGTTGTTTTTTTCTCTCAATGACGGCTTTAAAACGAACTCGGTAAGTGCCATATTATATTCTAACAGCTTGTGTTATTACCCATTTATTTAATATAAATATTTATTCAAGTTATAGTATAGGCCAGCATTTAGCTGAGCTTCGGCAAATTCAAATCTTGCGTAACAATGACGTATTTCTGTAGCCGTAGCTGATTGGATGACGGCCATTGAACGGACAATAAAAGGTGATGCTAAGAGATTCGGTTTCACAACAGTTTGACAACATTTCGACGTTGGATTTCAATCGCAAAGGTAACGTTTTTGCTACTTGATATACTGTTGATACTGACTTGCTATTTTAAAACATTGTGAATGCTATAACTTTAGTTTAGTTTAGGTCAAGTATATATTATTTTAAGAAACCATGCTGAACAAATTATTTGAAGTAATAAAATAGTCCATATACTATAAGGCTCTGTTAACAACACTAGTAAAAGCCGTAAATGTTGTATTTCTGAGCTAACTATACGGTAGAGTGTTGTTATTTTAAAACATTATTCACACTGTTAAATTGTAACTGTGTTTAGTAACTTAAAAGTATTTTTAGGTCGTTATTTGGTAACACTTTACAATAAGGTTCATTTGTTAACATTACTTAATATATTAACTAACATTATACTACGGGGCCGTTGAATGCTTGAATCTGATTGGCTGATGAACGGCGTGCAATTATTTTCTGGGAGATGCACAGCGAACGTAGTTCCAGGCAGCTCTTGACCGCATTACAGTTCCATATCACTTCGCATAGTTAACTGTAATAACGGAAATTACAGGACTAAAAAAAATGACAGACGATTTTCCTAAAGTAAATCTTAATATTTACGGTGAATATAAAACGTTCAACAACTGGGCGGCAGCAGTATTAGACAGTCCAGATGAAAACCAACAGACGGAAGCGGACATCAAAGGCAAGCTTTTCTGTCTCATTACTGAAATCACACACACACTACAGTTTGCACAAAAAGGTGTCAGCGCTGCCCTGACGATTTGATCAGTTAGCCTATATAGTGGAGCAACTTAAAGGCTGCACGTGACATTTTTTCACTAGCGAGGTAATAACAGCGCTGTTTAGAGACGCACAGAGGTAGCCTAAAGGCCTGTACACACCGGGATGAATATCGCGCGTGTTTATCGCCAGCGTTTTTCGGCACGTCTTGAGTGTTCACACCCAAGCGATTTTCACTCGCGATGCGCCGAGTGAACGTGCAATTTCACTCCCTGACATTAGATGGCGCTTATTGAAAAACAGAAATAGCCCGGTACACAAGGTGGCGCTGCGCTCGCTGCATCCCTTGTCACACAGAAGAAGAAGAAGAAGAGAGAGAGTATTTACATGTTAGCCGAAACACACATAACTTTCTCACATACTAGAACATGGATTTCTCAAGCAGCAGCAGCAGCTCCAGCGATGAGGACATTGTTGTTCTGTTGAACGAGGAAAGACAACAGAAAAGACGCAGATTTTGGATACATCCCATAGTTAAAAAAAGAGAAGAACATGGGGAGTTCTATCGACTGATACAAGAGCTAAAAATGTATCATGAACGTTTTCGGGGGTATTTTAGAATGTCCGTCAGCGAGTTCGAAGATTTATACTTCAACAGTTGGCGCCCTTGTTGACAAAAGAACAAACACACTACCGTAAACCAATCGACCCAGAGCAGCGTTTTAAACTAAATTGTTAGCTTTATGAACTGATTTGAATTATCTTTTTTAAATGAATGTTTATTTGTCCTTACAATGTTTATTCCTGACAGTAAATTATGCCATAGTAAAGGTCCAATAATAAAAACCGTGATATACCCAGCACTGGTGTGCATCTTGAGACTAAACAGTGACAGTGATATATTTTAAGATACAGTGTGTCAGTGCAGGTTGCTTTTGTAGTACTCTCCTGAAAATGAGGAAGAAAAATTAAGAGAGGTACGCTACTGATGGCTTCTCGCCTCTGCATTTACTACGAATGAAATCAATAAAACTATGCATTTGACAACTGTGCAGCATATTACATGGTCAACACATGTATAACTTTTGCATAGTAATGACTGAATATTAGCACTAACTATAAACATTTTTCTTATTCAGCAATTACACTCTCATCAATCATTTCTATATATTTATATATATAAAACATTTTCACTAGTACTTAACCTTTAGCTAAATAATAATGATATAAAAACAAATTTATAATACAATCCATATTCTGAAACATACTGCTTAGTTCGTTGTCTGATATTACATTGAATGACAAGACATAAAATTCACTCAATTGTAAAGCATAACACAGTTAACAGACAACACTGCAGATTAAACGACCACATATGTAAATTGAAGATTATTCATAACGCTAAACAATAGTTTTTGTAGTCACTGTGGTGTTTGTCAAACAACTCTCTGTGTTCAAACACCAACGAGACCAGCAGCTCGACGTTCATCTTTCCTCGTTGCATTGTCTTCGCCAATGTGTGCTCGGCTAGACCGTTTTGTGCTTGAGCGCCACCAAGTCGTGTTTTACTGTAACTTCAGCAGCTCCAGGCACGTGAACAAAAGCACCGATCTGATTGGTCGGACAGTTTTTAACGCGCCGCGTCCAAAAAAAAAAACGAACCCGAGGCGTTTTTTAAAAAAATGACGCTTTTACGCCTGACTGTGCGTTCACACCGCCGCCCTGCCATCGACGCTGTGAAAGATCTGTGGACGCGCTGCCGCTCTGACGTAGATCGAATGCTTGGTCTTTTTTAAAACTGCATTTAAAGGGGCCGCAAAGCAAACAATCATGTTCGCATTTTTAAAATCGGCATTTGTGCAGACTGACCACAGTAGGGAAGATAACATCATGAAATAATTTAAATGTGAAAGTTAACTTAATTATAGTTGCATGTTTGCTAATGAAATAAACCATTTAAAAGCCATTAGTGTGGTGTGGCTTTTGTGTTCTTGGAAGTGCTAGTCTAATTTCAACAAGTTTATAGGTGCTAGCCTTGGTCTTTAACATTAACATTAATTTGTGTGCAACCTACTTTACAATAACTGTCCTGGTTTAAGTGCAGCATTCATGCAATTGGTCAAATCGGTGTTGTTTTGAGCAAATGAATTGCATTCCCGCTGAAAAAAAAAGGCTTTCTAGCGAGAAAATGTTGCATATAAAACGCGTTGCGCAGAATATATATATATATATGTATATATATATATATATATATATATATATATATATATATATATATTATATATATATATTATAGGGAAACCCGCTACCGCAATGATCAACCTCTCCTCTATTTTGCTGGGGAACTAATGTGGTCGGAACCAAAGTTTACAGAACTGCGTTCTCTGGAATCATTTCAAGCGGAGCACTTCTATATTCCCATTGGTTGCCGCCGAACCGCGTCATGGCTCATTACCATAAAGTTGACCTGATTCCAACTCTCCTCGACGCCCAAATCACTGGGGTCAAGCCATCCGCCACTCCGAAATACACAGTCAATCTATCCGCCACGTTATTTTGGGGTGCGCGCATACACTGGCTGTTACGGTACGACCGTCAGAGAACTGATATGAAAACAAGTGATCTTCTGGTGAACGCGATTTAACATACTTTTATTCAGTACGTCTGTCTGAATAAATTAAAACAAATAAATATTGTACCTGTCACTGTATGATGCCGACTTCCAAAATAAAAGTCTGCCTGAATAAATATAGAAACATACCTAAATAAATAAGATTAATCTGGAAAAATAATCGTTAGATTAGTCGACTAATCGGAAAAATAATCGTTAGATTAGTCGACAGAAAAAATAATCGTTAGTTGCAGCTCTAATATATATATATATATATATATATATATGTATATATTTAAACACACACACATATATATATATATATATATATACGTATATATGTATATATATATATATATATATATATATATATATATATATATATATATATATATATATATACATATATATATATATACATACATATATATATGTGTGTGTGTTTAAATATATACATATATATATATATATATATATATATATTAGAGCTGCAACTAACGATTATTTTTTCTGTCGACTAATCTAACGATTATTTTTCCGATTAGTCGACTAATCTAACGATTATTTTTCCAGATTAATCTTATTATTCTTTTTTACTGATTATTGTATTTCAAAGAGGGTAGTGAATGTGTATATTATTTTAACATGAAATCAATGAATGATGACAATATTAATTGTATTTCAGGAAGGGTAGTGTACATAGTATGCCATTTTATAATGAAATATATGAACACAAGAAGCTTTTTAAACATAATATATAATGATACTATTCATCATAAAATGTATACAGAGTAGGCCTAATTAGGAAAAGTTGTTTACTATAGTAGTTGAGTATGATTTACTTATTGATTTGTATCAGTAGTAAACGAAAATGCACTTGTATTTATCTGCAAAAGGTTCACATACAGGAGCTTTCAGCATAGTGTTCATGTATAACTAGTCGTCTATTTTGAAGATACATGTGCATAAACAACGACTAAAGCTGCCAGAAGTTTTTGCCCAAACTTCAAAGACACATTTAAATGATTAAAGCTAGAGGCAGATCTTAACTTTAATGTTACTTTAATCATGTAAACTACCTATATACAGCAAGTTATGCATATGTGTTTGGGACAGAGCGGAACCAGGTCGCATATACAGGAGATATATGCAGCCCATAATAAATAAAAGCACGAGACGTACTGGGGTCGGAGAAGAACCCAGGAAAATGTGACCGTCTGTTGCAATACACGCGCCACGGTTCAGCTGCGCGAGAGAACACTGGCACAGGGTTGCCAGGTTTACACAACAAAACCCACCCATTCGTTACTCAAAACTAGCCCAAAACAAGCCCAATCGCGTTTCGGGGAGGTTCTCTGGTAAACATCGCGTTCGGGGGGTTAAATATGTGTGTTTTTTTGCTTCAACCCGCGGACATGAGACACAGCCCGCGGCAACAGTGTAGAAGTAGCCCAATTCCGCGGAAAAAAGCGGACTTGGCAACACTGACTGCAGTGTGAAAGCTCCCGCTCTCCACGCGCACAGCTCCTGCTCTGCCACCGCGTGCAGTGTGAAACCGGCGTTACAGAGCGAACAAAGCACAGTTTTATTCGGCTTCTGTTTAAAGTACTCCCACACTTTTGAATGTCGCGGTCTGGCTTTATATGATAAATGATCATTTTCACTATGCCCGGGAGCAGAAGCCGCCATTATTCTAGATCTTCTGTTCCATTCTAGAACGTAAATAATGTGCCGCCGACGCGTCGACACATTTCACGCACGACGCGTCGTTGCAGCCCTAATATATATATATATATATATATATATATAGAGCCCTTATTTTTTTTTGTCTATACATTGAGTAACCCATAAAAACAAAAGTCCTAGTTTCCACAGACTAATTTCACTGCAGATGGAGAGTACACCTTCTCACAGAGTCAACTACATCGTTTCAGGACAGTCTGATGTGGAATTACAGAATAAGAGCCCACCAAAATCCATATTTGCGCTGTTTTGTATGTAAATGAAGTAACCCAAAAAAAGAAAAGTCCTAGTTTCCACAGACTAATTTCACTGCAGATGGAGAGTACACCTTCTCACAGTGTCAACTACACCGTTTCAGGACAGTCTGATGTGAAATTACAGAATAAGAGCCCACCAAAATCCATATTTGCGCTGTTTTGTATGTACATGAAGTAACCCAAAAAAAGAAAGGTCCTAGTTTCCACAGACTAATTTCACTGCATATGGAGAGTACACCTTCTCACAGTGTCAACTACACCGTTTCAAGACAGCCTGATGTGGAATTACAGAATAAGAGCCCACCAAAATCCATATTTGCGCTGTTTTGTATGTACATGAAGTAACCCAAAAAAAGAAAAGTCCTAGTTTCCACAGACTAATTTCACTGCATATGGAGAGTACACCTTCTCACAGTGTCAACTACACCGTTTCAGGACAGTCTGATGTGGAATTACAGAATAAGAGCCCACCAAAATTCATATTTGCGCTGTTTTGTATGTCCATGAAGTAACCCATATAAAGAAAAGTCCTAGTTTCCACAGACTAATTTCACTGCAGATGGAGAGTACACCTTCTCACAGTGTCAACTACACCGTTTCAGGACAGTCTGATGTGGAATTACAGAATAAGAGCCACCCAAAATCCATATTTGCGCTGTTTTGTATGTACATGAAGTGACCCATAAAAAGAAAAGTCCTAGTTTCCACAGACTAATTTCACTGCATATGGAGAGTACACCTTCTCACAGTGTCAACTACACCGTTTCAGGACAGTCTGATGTGGAATTACAAAATAAGAGCCACCCAAAATTCATATTTGCGCTGTTTTGTATTGACATTAAGTGACCCATAAAAGGAAAAGTCCTAGTTTCCACAGACTAATTTCACTGCAGATGGAGAGTACACCTTCTCACAGTGTCAACTACATCGTTTCAGGACAGTCTGATGTGGAATTACAGAATAAGAGCCCACCAAAATCCATATTTGCGCTGTTTTGTATGTACATGAAGTAACCCAAAAAAAGAAAGGTCCTAGTTTCCACAGACTAAATTCACTGCAGATGGAGAGTACACCTTCTCACAGTGTCAACTACACCGTTTCAGGACAGTCTGATGTGGAATTACAGAATAAGAGCCCACCAAAATCCATATTTGCGCTGTTTTGTATGTCCATGAAGTAACCCATAAAAAGAAAAGTCCTAGTTTCCACAGACTAATTTCACTGCAGATGGAGAGTACACCTTCTCACAGTGTCAACTACACCGTTTCAGGACAGTCTGATGTGAAATTACAGAATAAGAGCCCACCAAAATCCATATTTGCGCTGTTTTGTATGTACATGAAGTAACCCAAAAAAAGAAAGGTCCTAGTTTCCACAGACTAAATTCACTGCAGATGGAGAGTACACCTTCTCACAGTGTCAACTACACCGTTTCAGGACAGTCTGATGTGGAATTACAGAATAAGAGCCCACCAAAATCCATATTTAGGCTGTTTTGTATGTCCATGAAGTAACCCATAAAAAGAAAAGTCCTAGTTTCCACAGACTAATTTCACTGCATATGGAGAGTACACCTTCTCACAGTGTCAACTACACCGTTTCAGGACAGTCTGATGTGGAATTACAGAATAAGAGCCCACCAAAATCCATATTTGCGCTGTTTTGTATGTACATGAAGTAACCCAAAAAAAGAAAAGTCCTAGTTTACACAGACTAATTTCACTGCATATGGAGAGTACACCTTCTCACAGTGTCAACTACACCGTTTCAGGACAGTCTGATGTGGAATTACAGAATAAGAGCCCACCAAAATCCATATTTGCGCTGTTTTGTATGTACATGAAGTAACCCAAAAAAAGAAAAGTCCTAGTTTCCACAGACTAATTTCACTGCATATGGAGAGTACACCTTCTCACAGTGTCAACTACATCGTTTCAAGACAGTCTGATGTGGAATTACAGAATAAGAGCCCACCAAAATCCATATTTGAGCTGTTTTGTATGTACATGAAGTAACCCATAAAAAGAAAAGTCCTAGTTTCCACAGACTAATTTCACTGCATATGGAGAGTACACCTTCTCACAGTGTCAACTACATCGTTTCAAGACAGTCTGATGTGGAATTACAGAATAAGAGCCCACCAAAATCCATATTTGCGCTGTTTTGTATGTACATGAAGTAACCCAAAAAAAGAAAAGTCCTAGTTTCCACAGACTAATTTCACTGCAGATGGAGAGTACACCTTCTCACAGTGTCAACTACATCGTTTCAGGACAGTCTGATGTGGAATTACAAAATAAGAGCCACCCAAAATTCATATTTGCGCTGTTTTGTATTGACATTAAGTGACCCATAAAAAGAAAAGTCCTAGTTTTATTCTGTAATTCCACATCAGACTGTCTTGAAACGGTGTAGTTGACACTGTGAGAAGGTGTACTTTCCATCTGCAGTGAATTTAGTCTGTGGAAACCAGGACTTTTTTTTTAAGGGTTACTTAATGTCAATACAAAACAGCGCAAATATGGATTTTGGAGGGCTCTTATTCTGTAATTCCACATCAGACTGTCCTGAAACGATGTAGTTGACACTGTGAGAAGGTGTACTCTCCATCTGCAGTGAAATTAGTCTGTGGAAACTAGGACTTTTCTTTTTATGGGTTACTTCATGGACATACAAAACAGCGCAAATATGAATTTTGGTGGGCTCTTATTCTGTAATTCCACATCAGACTGTCCTGAAACGATGTAGTTGACACTGTGAGAAGGTGTACTCTCCATCTGCAGTGAAATTAGTCTGTGGAAACTAGGACTTTTTTTTTTAAGGGTTACTTAATGTCAATACAAAACAGCGCAAATATGAATTTTGGGTGGCTCTTATTTTGTAATTCCACATCAGACTGTCCTGAAACGGTGTAGTTGACACTGTGAGAAGGTGTACTCTCCATATGCAGTGAAATTAGTCTGTGGAAACTAGGACCTTTCTTTTTTTGGGTTACTTCATGTACATACAAAACAGCGCAAATATGGATTTTGGTGGGCTCTTATTCTGTAATTCCACATCAGACTGTCCTGAAACGGTGTAGTTGACACTGTGAGAAGGTGTACTCTCCATCTGCAGTGAAATTAGTCTGTGGAAACTAGGACTTTTCTTTTTATGGGTCACTTAATGTCAATACAAAACAGCGCAAATATGAATTTTGGGTGGCTCTTATTTTGTAATTCCACATCAGACTGTCCTGAAACGGTGTAGTTGACACTGTGAGAAGGTGTACTCTCCATATGCAGTGAAATTAGTCTGTGGAAACTAGGACTTTTCTTTTTTTGGGTTACTTCATGTACATACAAAACAGCGCAAATATGGATTTTGGTGGGCTCTTATTCTGTAATTCCACATCAGACTGTCCTGAAATGGTGTAGTTGACACTGTGAGAAGGTGTACTCTCCATCTGCAGTGAAATTAGTCTGTGGAAACTAGGACTTTTTTTTTTAAGGGTTACTTAATGTCAATACAAAACAGCGCAAATATGGATTTTGGTGGGCTCTTATTCTGTAATTCCACATCAGACTGTCCTGAAACGGTGTAGTTGACACTGTGAGAAGGTGTACTCTCCATCTGCAGTGAAATTAGTCTGTGGAAACTAGGACTTTTCTTTTTATGGGTCACTTCATGTACATACAAAACAGCGCAAATATGAATTTTGGGTGGCTCTTATTTTGTAATTCCACATCAGACTGTCCTGAAACGGTGTAGTTGACACTGTGAGAAGGTGTACTCTCCATCTGCAGTGAAATTAGTCTGTGGAAACTAGGACTTTTCTTTTTTTGGGTTACTTCATGTACATACAAAACAGCGCAAATATGGATTTTGGTGGGCTCTTATTCTGTAATTCCACATCAGACTGTCCTGAAACGGTGTAGTTGACACTGTGAGAAGGTGTACTCTCCATATGCAGTGAAATTAGTCTGTGGAAACTAGGACTTTTGTTTTTATGGGTTACTCAATGTATAGACAAAAAAATAAGGGCTCTTATTTTGTAACATATATGTAAATATATGTATGTGTATATATATATATATATATATATATATATATATATATATATATATATATATATATATATATATATATATATATATATATACATTTATACACATACATACATATATACACGTATATATACATATATATATATATATATATATATATATATATATATGTATGTGTGTATATATATGAATATATGTATATATTTAAACACACACACATATATATGTATGTATATATATATATACATATATATGTATGTATATATATATATATATATATATATATATATATATGTATGTATGTATGTATGTATGTATGTATGTATGTATGTATGTATGTATGTATGTATATGTATATGTATATATATATATATATATATATATATATATATATATATATATATATATATATATATATAAAAGCCCTCCCCCAAAATTCATATATACGCCCGTTTATTTGTTTATTTATTCAGGGAGACTTTTATTTTGGAATTCGACATCATACAGTGACAGGCTGTGAGGTGTACTATCCTTTTCAGGTGAAATTGGGTTGTGAAATGTTTATTTATTTAGGTATGTTTCTATATTTATTCAGGCAGACTTTTATTTTGGAAGTCGGCATCATACAGTGACAGGTACAATATTTATTTGTTTTAATTTATTCAGACAGACGTACTGAATAAAAGTATGTTAAATCGCGTTCACCAGAAGATCACTTGTTTTCATATCAGTTCTCTGACGGTGATGTGATCGGCTCAAGATGGCGGCGTGATCGGACGTGGTTTTGCAAGCTGAGACGCAAAATCGGGTATTTCTCACAAATGATGATACAATTGTCGTAAAAGTTGCTAATTAGTATACAGGATACGATATTTGGTTAAATTTTGAGGTTGGAGCGGTGCAAACAGTATTAAATTACAAACGCATTGTGTCGTACAGTTTGGAAAATGGCTGAGGAGACTACTATTGGTGTAGAAATGGAAGTTGAGACTGTAAATGAGAAGAGAAACTTCAACGATACCCACTCGTATGCCTGTAAAGTTAAAAACGGAGGAAGTTGTGATTCTTGTCCAAACACACCAAGTAAAAATCAACCCTCCAAAAAGCAAAAGCATGCGGCCTCCGCTGTCAAAGAAAGTGAACTCTCTTTAAGCGAAGTGCAGGAGAATATCATCCGAATTCTCTCTGAGAAGATTAATGAGAGATCCGACCAGATTGAAAGAATGGTGAAGGAGAATTCTTCCAATATTGAAGCTTTGGGCAAATCTCTTACCTCAGTTCATGATGATGTAATGGAGTTGCAGAAAGAAAACAAAGTCTTAAGAAATGCAAATGCTGTCCTGGACAGAAAGATCAAGGAAATGAACTCGAAGATTCACGATCAGGAACGTTACAGCCGCAGATGGTGCTTGCGTTTATACGGACTGTCCGAGCATTCTAACGAAAACGTGAAAACAAGAGTCATGGAAATATGCAAAGAGGTGGCTTCAAGTTCGGACACAGACAGGCGCATGGTAGCAGATGCTCTGGATGTTGCACATCGTCTTGGCAGACTTAAAACCGCGGATGATGCCAGAAGAGTGAAACCAAGACCCGTTATCATAAGATTCATATCTCGTACTGCCAGGGATTTAATCTGGAAAAACTCAAAAAACAACGAGTATATGACCGCCAAGGGGCTACGGTTTAAGGAGGACTTGACTGCTTTCGACATAGAGGCACGGAATCGTCTTTGGCCGGCTGTGGAGAGAGCGAGGAAGGAGGGAAAAAGCGCATACTTCAGCGGAGCGAGGGCTTTCATTGATGGTAAAGAGATTCATCTTGAAGAAAACAACGGAACGTCATAGACTGTGGTCGTTTATGGAGTTTGCAATTGATGATATCCGGATAATGAAGAACATTTATCTTTAGAGACAATACGCAGTTGCGTCTAAGTTCCAAATCAGGTGGTTCATAAATGGATGCACTTTAAGGTTTAATTGTTTTCAACTGATGTTATTTTCGGAGGACTTGACTGCTTCGACTTAGAAGCACGGGATCGTCTTTGGCCTGTTGTGGAGAGGACGAGAAAGGAGGTCATAAGCATACTTCAGCGGAGTATGCATACTTCTGTCTTTCGTTGATGATAGCTTCATCCTGAAGAAGACAACGGAACGAAAGTTCTTAATCAGGTGGTTCATTAATGTATGCACTTCAAGGTTTAAATGTTTGCAACTGATGTTTCTTTTTGAAGATCGTTTGTGGGAACCCCATTACGTTAAAGTTTAAAGTTTAGGCTATTTACTTACTCTTGTGGTTCATTTTTCTGATACTTTTTACATTTGATGTCTCTTTCTTTGTTTTCTATCAATGCCAGAGGTATTCGTGATATTTTAAAGAGAAAAGCTTTATTTTTGTACTGCAAAGGGAAATGTGTAGATTTTTGTCTAATTCAGGAAACGCATGCATGTTCTTCAGATGCCATGTTTTGGAAAAATCAATGGGGGAAAGAGATTTGGTTGTCATTTGGCAGTAATCGATCAGCAAGGGTAGCTATTTTACAAGATAAATTTACAGGGCAGATATTACATTATGAAAAAGATGATTGTGGTAGATGGATATTACTTGTGATAGATAAAGATACTACACAATTTGTATTAGTTAATTGTTATGCCACCAATAACCATTTGAACAACAAAATACTATTTTCAAAAATTGAATCTAGAATCCAACATTTTATTTTCTTGTATCCTTTTGCCAAAGTTATTTGGGGAGGAGATTTTAATACTGTGTTTGATGCAGCTATTGATAGATGGCCCCCAAAAAGCAGGCCTGACCCTACGAGTGAGCTGGATAATGGGTGTCTAAGATTGGGCCTTACTGATGTGTGGAGATATAAGAATCCAGATAGAAAAGAATATACATGGAGTAACAAAGACTCATCTCTTCATTCTCGTATTGACTATTGGTTAGTGTCTAATGATTTAACTAATAATGTGGCTTCTGTAATGATAGAACCTTGCATAATGACTGATCATAAAGGAATATTTATAAGAATAAATATGGTGCAGGATAAACCAGTCAAGAAAACTTAGTTATTGTAAAGTACTGGAAAGTACTGGGAATTAATGAAGTTTAATATTAGAACGGCATCTATTAACCAAGGAAAAGTGGAAGCAAAAAATAAAAAAATGAAAGAAAATTCAATTATTGAGGAAATATTAAATATTAATAAAAGGGAAAAAGAAGCCATGACTGCTTTTGAATTAAAAAAATTAAACTTGCTACATATTGAATTAGATAATATTTATGAGGAGAAAGCAAAAGGAGCATTTATTCGATCAAGACTTAAATGGTTAGAAAAAGGGGAGAAAAATACAAAATATTTTTTTGGCCTTGAAAAAAGAAACAGTGATTTTGCCTCAGTGTCAAAACTAATGATTAACAACAAAATAGTAGATAATTCCTTAGAGATTTCGAAATTTGTTGCTCAATTTTTCAGTAATTTGTATTCTTCCACTTTGGCTACTTCCAATGTTGATGCATTTTTAAATAGCTTTAGTGATACCAACAAAATTGATGAGACCTTTAAGAATGTATGCGATAAAGAAATAGACATTGATGAGTTGAGAGAGTGCATTAACTTGCTAAAAAATAATAAATCTCCAGGCAATGACGGGCTAACAGGAGAATTTTATAAGACATTTTCTAAGGAGCTTTCTCCTTTTCTATTATTAGTATTTGTAGAGGCTATAGCAAAAGGTGAATTGCCTGTCACATTAAAACAAGGAGTTATAACACTGATTCCTAAACCTAACAAGGACAAGTTAATTATTGAAAATTGGAGGCCTATTAGTTTGCTCAATAATGATAGCAAGTTGTTTGCTATGATTTTTGCTAGAAGAATAAAACATGGTTTAGATAAAATTATTGATTTAGAACAGTCTGGTTTTATGCAAGGCCGTCATATTAGAAATAATATTAGATTAGTATTAGATATGATAGATTATAATCACTTTATAGATGATGATAGTTTAATTTTATTTATTGACTTTTATAAAGCATTTGACACAGTGAGTCATGCTTTTATTTTCAAAGTTATTAAATTGTTTGGTTTTGGAGATGTGTTTTTAAATGCAGTTAAAACATTGTACAATGGATGTAATAGTTCTGTCAAACTTGCCCATGGTACATCACAAAGGTTTGATATTCATCGTGGCATCAGGCAAGGATGCCCTCTCTCTCCTTTTTTATTTTTATTAGTTACCCAGGTTTTGGCAATGCATGTAAAGAGAAATCAATATAATGGTATCACAGCTTTAGGTGTAGAATTTAAACTTAGCCAGTTTGCGGATGACACTGTGATTTTTTTGAAAAATAAATTTGAGGTACGAAATATTATTAGTTATATTGAGGCATTCACTGCTGTATCAGGCCTTAGAATGAATTGTGATAAATCTGTATTGTTTCCCCTTAAAGACTGCTCCTCTAAAGAAATAGAAAACATCCCTGTTAAACACGAATTAACATATCTAGGTGTAATAATTTGTAACAATGAAAAACAGAGGAGTCAGTTGAACTTTGAACCAATTATTGAAAAAACAAAAAAGAAATTTAATTTGTGGTTAATGAGGGATATATCAATAATTGGGAGGGTATTATTGTCAAAGGCAGAAGGCATATCTAGATCAGTATATACTTCCTTATCATTAGATGTGCCTCCTAAAGTGATTAAGGAGTTAGATAAGTTACTTTATGATTTTATATGGAGAAAAAAGCCACATTATTTAAAAAAAGAGGTCATATGTAACATCAAAGAGCAAGGGGGACTTGAGGTCTTAGATTATAGTACACTTAATGACACTTTCAAAATTAAATGGTTAATAGATTTTTTGAAGAATAGAAATAGTCTTTGGAATGTATTTCCTAACTATATTTTTAATACTCTTGGTGGCATAGACTTTTTGTTGAAATGTAATTTTTCTGTTGACAAAATTCCTGTTAAATTGGCCAATTTTCATAGACAAGCCCTGCTAGCATGGAGATTGGTATATAAGCACAATTTTTCACCACACAATTATTTCATTTGGAATAACAAAGACATACTATTTAAAAACAAATCTTTATTCTATCATACTTGGTATGATGAAGGGATTATATTAGTAAGACAATTGCTTAATGCCAATGGATATTTGTTATCATACACTGAATTTCTACAAAAGTTTCAATTACCAGTTAAACCGAGAGAATTTGCTGTTGTTCTTGACGCGATTCCAAAGAGTGTGACATTACTCTTAAAGAACTCTAATTCAGAAGAAATCAGTATAGACAATCTTTGTAGTAACATTTTCATTGGTAATATTAATGTTTTAAAACAAAAATGTTGCAATAAGGATATAAGAAATGCTCTTTGTTCTGTGTCTTTTCCTGCAGCAAGATTCTTTTGGTCATCTTTATTTGGTGATATCTCATGGGTCAAAGCATGGAAATTGCCATAAAATTGCCAGATAAAATTAAGGAAGTGTCTTACAAAATACTTCACAGAATTTATCCCGCTAAGCACGTTTTGGAAAGATTTAAGTTAAAAATTTCATATACCTGTGAATTTTGTGCACTGGAAAAAGAAACTATTTTGCACCTGTTTTTTCACTGCATTTATTCAAGATTATTTTGGAAAGATTTAGAAAACTTTATTAATAGAAAAATGAATTGTATGATAGAAATATGTGTATTTGATGTCCTTTTTTATACTCAGAATGATAACTTAGAATACAAAGAACAACATATTATAGAGTTATTGATTTTATTAGGAAAATATCATATACATAAAAAAAAGTGGGCTCAATGTAAACCAAATTTTTCACACTTTGTAAATGACTTTACATTGTATGTAAATCTCTTGGAACAAGCAAAGAACAAAAAAGCAATGAAAACATGTAATGCTTTGAAAGCACTGGACTTTATGTAATTTTTTTGTTTGTATGTTTTTTTTTTTTTTTTTTTTTTTTTTTTTTTTTTCATTTCCTGACAGCTAAAGTTAATGTGATATTATGAGTATGTAATACCTCATGTTCTTATGGCATTGAAAAAAAAAAAAAAAAAAAAAAAAGTTCTCTGACGGTCGTACCGTAACAGCCAGTGTATGCGCGCACCCCAAAATAACGTGGCGGATAGATTGACTGTGTATTTCGGAGTGGCGGATGGCTTGACCCCAGTCCCAAATCGTCCAAGACGCGCCGCGCCGCTCTCGCCGGAGCTCGCCGCCGGGCTCCCATTGAAAATGAATGACTTCCGGCCACTTTGACGCTCTCGCCGGCGGCGGTGTGAACACACCATGATTCCAACTCTCCTCGACGCCCAAATCGTCCAAGACGCGCCGCGCCGCTCTCGCCGGAGCTCGCCGCCACTTTGACGCTCTCGCCGGCGGCGGTGTGAACACACCATGACGTTTTACGCGTCGGTGTGAACACTCACATTGGCGCCCATTGTTTAGTCACGAGGCGTTAAACGTCGGCGATCTGAACAGGCCTTAATTCACACAATCTCTCTCTCTCTCTCTCTCTCTCTCTCTCTCTCTCTCTCTCTCTCTCTCTCTCTCTCTCTCTCTCTCTCTCTCTCATAGCTTTATTAATAACTGCAGTAGAATGCTGCAGGCATTCTGTTAACAGCCTCTGTTAACAGTCCTGAAAATATTTGTAGAACAGATCCTGGTTTACGTATAAAAAGATGCAAATGTAGGTATAAAGAAAACAAAAGTACACATTTTGGGCAATCTACAGCACATCAGTTGATCTGCACAAAGACAAAAGAGTAATGTCAGTGTTTTATAATGAAAAATGTGAATCGGAATGATATTTTCTGAGGTGTTAATGGGCTATTGCAATTAGGGTTGCCACCCGTCCCGTAAAATACGGAATCGTCCCGTATTTACAAGCAAAATGACGTGTCCCGTATCAAACCAATACGGGACGCGATTTGTCCCGTATTTTTACACAGGTCCACACATAGTTCAATAAACACATACGGATTTTGCAGTGTGGAGAATACTGATAGCAAATATAAAGAAATCAATTTCACAATAAGTAGTACAGGAGCTCATTTGTGCGTGATTGTGTTTTAGTTGTCGGAGTCTCGAGAACATGCGCTGTGCCAGTGTGCCTGCAAACTTGCGAGGTGTTTTAAAAACATGTCGAGCTTGCGCCGCGTCCACCGTTTGAACGCAAGAGGATCTCCAGATATAGAGCTGAATATCAAAAAGGTATCAATGGGTCTGTCCAGTAACTCATGATGAACCTCAGGCCAACTGCACACTTTATGAGAAGCATTTCAGTGTCTCAGACTGTCTGATTTAAGCAGCAGCGCTGACAGACACATCCGTGCTTCTAAAGGTATAGGCCTATAGTTTTTTTAAATGGATAATATATTAATATAATATTCCATACATTATCAGAGCTTGGCAGACAGAATTATAATTTTTTAGACAGGTTAATTAATAGATTATAGCCTTATAAATTTTATTATTAATTTATATTAATTTTATTCATCATACATAATAAATAATTTGTTTTATATTTGACATAATTAATATTTGACATTTAAAAAAATATTTAGATAAAAATGGGACAAATAATTACATGATAATATAGTCATCATTTAAGTAAATTAATAAAATAAAAACATTTTATTTTTGAAATTCAAAAAAGTGATTAATGGTTCAGAATGACTGCTTAAAGGGACAGTTCACCCAAAAATAAAAATTCTGTCATCATTTGCTCACCCTCAAGTTGTTCCAAACATGTATACATTTCTTTGTTATGTTGAACACATAGGAAGATAACTGTGGAAGTCAATGGTGCCCTCAAAGCAGCCTGCGTACAGGCTGAACTTCAAAATATCTTCTTTTGTGTTCAGCAGAACTCGTACAGGTTTGGAACATCATGAGGGCGAGTAAATGATGAACTATCCCTTTAAAGTGCACCAAATAGGCTACTAAAGAGTTATTTTGAAATAAATAAAATCAAATGTAAAATAATATAAAATGTGTTCTGTTGCAAGTTCACATACTTGATCTCATGTTTTCTTATATGGTTTTCAATATATTGATTTTTTTATATTGAGCTTTCAAATTGTAAATGTTGAAATAATCATTTCATGACGTATTCTTTATGTCTGTCCGTTATGCAATTGTTTTGTTTTTTTGGGGCGGGTGGGTGTCATGAATGGGTGTCCCTTATTTTGCCACACTGAAGGTGGCAACCCTAATTGCAATCCATGAACTGCTGGTACTGATCTTTCTTCTGGCTCTTTAAGTGTAAAAAGTGTAAGTCTGTAATGTCTGTAAAGATGTAATTTAGTTGATTTCTGGTGCTTTCTGATCTCTTTTTTTTTTTTGACAGACCACAACAAGATCAGTGAAGTTGCCAAGCTCAGCACAGAAGAGGCCATTCTGTGTAAGTCATGTCTGAAAACTATGAGTTTTATACTGTGAATTCTAACATTCAAAAAAAGGCGAGGGCAAGTGTTGCTCAGATTCTAAAGTCTTTGCAAACTCCTAACTCTAAGGCTAGTGATGACACTCCTCATAATCAACAGATGTACACTAGTAAAAATGAAGCCTCTGAAAATATTGCAAGCCCTACCACCTCTAGGAATAATTTACATCCATGTACCAGTGCAGCTAGAGACAGAACATGTTGCAGTTCATCATGTTTGTAAGTATGAAATTTTTTTCTAATTCAACTAGGGATTTAAGATTTAACTGACTACCTACCAAAACACTATACAAAAAACAAGCTTCAAGTGCATGTATGCTTATTTATGTTTTTTGTTTTTTTTGCAGCCCTGCTGACTGAAGTTTTAAAAGCACAAGAGGTCATCAAGCAACAACTTGCCATCATTCTGAAGAATCAGCAGAAACAGAACAGTGCTCAGTCGCAGAGTGATGAACTTCCAGACATCACCACATTCAACCTTCCTTTGTCAGATTTATCTGATCTGGAAAGGCTTGAAAATCAAATAAAGGATCAGTCAGAACAAATGAAGAAGTTGGTAAGTTGAAGTCCTTGAATTTTTCACACAATGTGTCTTGTCTTGTATGTATTATAATCACATTGATACTCAGTTACTATTGTATAGTTATTTTGCCTGTAATACCGTTTCATTTTTTATTTTTTTTCTTCAAAGGTAACCTATTTAGGAACAATTGGTGGGTTTTCCACTAAAGAAGCTGTGTGGCGTATCCTGGGAAAGCTTTTGGCAAACTCCTTTGCTAAAAGAATTAACTGGAGTGGTGCAAACCAAAAAGTGGCATTTCGTGCATTGGCCCTCAGGACTATTGTCAGTAAGACAAGTAAGTTGTCAGTAAGTTGATTTTTATATACATTCCAGTACATATAGGCTGCTATACATCTGTCGTGTACGATTACTTTCATATAATTGTTAATGGTGTATTTTTTGCTTGTTTTTTTTTTTTATTACCAATATCTGTTCTTTGTTGCGCAAAATTGTGTAACTGTATAACTAACTATTTTTGAATATTGTTTGCCATTTACAGATGCAGTGAGGACAAATGCCCATACCAAGAGCTCCACTGATAAAGAGGTGGAAAGGTATATAACAAGATGGCTACAACTTGCTCCTGACAGAGATGGATGAAGGAAAGTGCGAAAACTAACGTGTTTAAATTACTTTGATCAATCCATTCATTTTTTTATATTTGTAATGACAATGTATAAAAATAGGTGTTTAAAGTCCCTGTAAAGTCAAAACTAAACATGTGTTCTGAGTTTCTCACACCACAGATAAATGTGTTATTAACCACCCAGCCAAATTTGAATCATAAAAAAATCCGGGAAGTACATAAAATAGCTTATCTAAAACCTGAAAAAATGAGCAGCATTCTCTGCTCTCAAACGCTGGGGGTGTGTCCGCTGTCGGCGCCGAAACCACGCCCACTCGCGGGAAAGCGGCAGTAGCACACAAGACAACACTCACTGATCACGAGCGTCTATGATCACGACGCACCAGATGTCGGTGGGACGGGAGGATGACGGCCTGGGCGGGGGATAGTCGGTTCTGCAGCGGATTATCAGTGAATCCCAGTTGTCTCCGGTGAAAGTTTGTAAAACGATCCGGTGTAAAGTCACTGCAGAGGTAGGTGTCGTGATGATCCTCAGCTCTCTCCATCAAGGGTGCTGTTCACAAAATTAATCCACCTCTTCATCGTTTTTGTTTTGTAAGCTGTTATGCAAGTTGTTGACTATAGTAACTAACAGTACTAACAGTAACTCGCGATTGAACTGATGCGAATGTGCTCTAGTTATGATCGTGTTAGGGGAGGAGTCAGGCTCGGTGCGTCATCGAGCCACCGTTTTAGCCCCGCCCAGAAAATCCTGAACACAGCAACGGTGAAAAACTGTTTAACGGTCTAACTTCTGAATTCAGTACTTCATAGTTCACAGTCTTTGTAATGTGTTTCAGCAATACATTTCTAACATTTATAATGTGTTTAGAAGCAAATCTCAGAATTGCCTTTACAGGGACTTTAAGTATTTAGGATGTTTTTTTTTTTGCACTATTTTATTTATATGCGTGTTTTTTTTTATTAGTATTATTGTGGGGGTTTTTTTTAGATTCAATTTTCTTGACAAATAGGTGTTTAAAGATAGTTCTTGATACCATTTTAGTTTATCATTACCATATAACACAGATACCTTTTTTTTTCAATATAATCTAGTTTAAGTATTTATTTATTTTCAATAGGTGTTTTAAGATGTTTCTTCATATTTGTATAATTATATATATATATATATATATATATATATATATATATATATATATATATATATATATATATATATATATATATATACTTTTTTTTTTTTTTTTAAATGTGTGCATTTTTACAAAAAAATTGTATTCAAGATTCTTTGAACTTGTACTTGTGCACTTTTTTTGGTTGTGTTTAAAGTTGTTTCTTGATAAATGTGCAATTTTCTAAATAAATAGTTTCTTCTGGCCTTTGTTTTTATATCATTTGCAACAATATTCGGATTAAAAATATGTTTTAAGTTATGTTTGCATTTTCTTCAAAAGTTTTATTATAGCCTAAACATTTGTATCACATTATCCATTTGCTGTCATATCAACAAAAAAGTGGTATATAGGTTATTCATTTAACATTAATAAAGGTAGACATTTCATAATAACATGGCAAGAATTAATCGGGCCAGCTTTGGCGGGCAGTACGCATTAGTGACGGCCCGATTCCGGCTTGATTGCGGCAGATTCGGCAAGTTAACGGGCAGTGAGTAAACATGCATACGGCCCGAGTACGGCCGACGGGTAAGTCTCCGGCAGTCGAGAATCAAACCGGAACTGGCCCGAGTGTATTTTGCTATCTGGGATGTTTAGGACAAATTGTATCACGCACTTACCCTGCATCAGCTCATTCTGCTCCGCTATTTTTCAGATGTGTTCGTATCAATCTACTCGCGTGGCTTTGCTTTCGTTTCGAATTTTTTAGTTTAAAAATGAACATTTCAATCTTTCTATACACATATTTCTCATGTCTGTGAGGCAAGTAGCTGCTGAGTTTGGGTTTATTTGAGACGCGCTCCAGTTCATGTGCAAAGTGTGATCGCTCCAGTGCCTCCATGTCACGATTATTGTCTGCTATTGCGCCTATTTGCTTATTTATTAAATCCAGGCAATTGAAACACTGAATACAATTAAGATAAGCTACAATTTATACAAAACAAAATTAACTTTAAAGAAATTCAAAATAATTTTTGACCCTATGTCTTTGACTTTGTCTATGCACTTTTCATAATAGCCTAGATGACATTTAAAATAGCACTATAATATTTAAACATAAATATTAAACAAAATAGCTACATTTAATAGCTACAACAAGTACAGGCAATTTTCATGTCAGAACTGGATTTGAGCGAAGGTTGTTTTACTGGTGAGCGCGCAGTTCAGGAGTGGAGCATTCGCTTGGGCCATGAGATTGAGCTGAGTGTCACACCACACCGCTTCGCTCATTACAGGCTCGTTCTAGTCAGAACCCAAAACGGAATGTAGCTTTTGGTCGCACTACGCCGTATTTATTTGCACATTTATCTTGAACCCCCTCACTGAAAGCATAACTACCGTAGTCGATAACGAGTAGCTGGTAACTGGTAGATCTATAAACTCATCTTTCAGGGATTTGACCGTCCAGGTTGACATTTCAGCGTGAGAAATCGGGGGTGTGGCGTGTGAGCATATGAAAACCAATCAAATGCGTGTGTCTCACGGCCAATGCGTGAGAGTTGGCAGCTCTGAAAATTATATTGGTCCTAGTTTTGTTTAATGAAAAATACAGCATATTAAAATGATATCTGCAGGATCATGTGACACTGAAGACTGGAGTAATGATGATAAATTCAGCTTTGATCACAGGAATAAAAAACATTTTACAATATATTCTGTAACATCTGCATCTGCCATCCATTCCTCCAACCGCCAGAGGGAGCCATCTCCTGAATATTGAATACTGCCCTTTCCTCTTGTATCACTTCCTGTTCAATCTTGTTATAAGCCATGCTGTTTGTTCATCATGTTGCGAAGTATTGCCAGTTTACCATGTCTCTACCGAGCATTTAATTTCTCTGTTTGTTTATGCCACATGTATGATTCTCTGCCTGCTTTTGACCACCACGACTTTAGGATTCCGGATTTGTACTTGTTTACTATCAGGCCTGCCACTGCTGTTATCGACCCTGTAATTGTTTGTTGACCACGCTACCTCCTCTGAGTACTCTTTTGTTTAATAAAGCACCGCATATGGATTCGCACAACCAACCGAGTAGAGTCTTCGTTACATATTCACAACAGCTATTAAATTTTTTTATTAATATTGTGTTTTTACTGTATTTTTAATCAAATAAATTCAGCCTTCTCCTTTCAAAAACATAAAAACAAAAGTCTTAATTATTTTAAACTGTTATTGCTAGTGTGTAAAATAATGTATGTGAACTAACTAGCAAATTATAGCCTATATTTATTTTAGTAGCCTATATGACACGTTCCTTCACGGGACATAGGCTACTTAAATATGAAAGTTGCCAGGTGTACCATGTTTTAGTTAAAATAATATTTTGAGTTTTATAAATCACTTTCAAATGATTGTGATATTACTGAAGAAAGCCTGGAAACAGATAGCCTACACAAACATTCACTCTGAGGGATATGCTGAAAACTGCTACGTTAATGTTTCTTTGTGCATTGTGTGTCGAATAACGTAAATGGTATTACAATCTGAGAAATTCGAAAAGGTCAGCAGTAGTTTGCATCCCTAGAAATTACTGTGTATTGTTTAAAAAAAAAAAAAATAATCGTAAACAGTCGGGCAGTGTTCATTTTGACAGCAAATTTTGATTTAGTTTTAGTCAGTCTTTTGACTAAAATGCCATTTAGTTTTAGTCATATTTTAGTCACCTGAATTATTTTTAGTTTTAGTCGACTAAATAACATAAGATTTTAGTCGACTAAATCTACTGTAGATTTTAGTCTCCTAAAATCGAATGAGTTTAGTTCAATTGTAATACATTAAGCATTTAAGCACCATTTAATTTTGACATAATTTAGTTTTTGACATTAAAAATACACGAAAGAGAGCACAATTCACTTTTTAGTTTGTTTTTTAAAAACATCTATATAGTTTTTATAACTTTCTATTTCTGTTTTAGTTAGTAGGCCATATCAGGTAAAGCTAAAGCTTCAAATAAGTTTGTTTATTTATTTTTTTAATTTCAGTTAACATTTATTTAATTTCAAGTAATGATTTCTTTAAATGGTTTAAGTTAACTATTATAACCCTGATACTTTATTGAATATGTGTCAAATACTGATCTTTCCTCCTGACTATAAATTAAATGGGAATGAAAGGAAATACAGTTTATTGTGTAACCAAATACGAATATAATGTGTGACTTTTAAATTATAAACAAGCTCGAAATACACCAGGACTCTTATTTTGAAACGTCTGCGCCTCTATTGCAGTTGCAGGAGTTCATTCAAGTTCAGGTGATAAAATATGCATTGTTACAACCGTCTAAAACATATTACTATATAAACATTGTAAAGTAAACACTGTCATTATTCATCAGCATTCATATACAATGGCCTAGCATAAATGTGCGCTATTCGTTGGGGATGCAGGGGTGAGCCTGTAGAATGCGCAACAGAGCCGTGTGTTTTCCAGCGGTTAGATCAGTTCAAATCAAATGTGCGCATCTGTTACACAGGACATCAGTTCTGACTGGATCTCTTCCCTAATCGACCCTCGCTAACATGCTCGTCTCGTTTTTATTTGTTGACGAAAATTATTCGTCAACAAAATTAACACTGCAGTCGGGAAATATTGCTGTGCTCGACATGTTCAGCTGTTTATCTTACCTCGGCTCGCATTCAAGTGCCGCACTGCTCGGTTTCTGTGGACAATAAATCCCGCCTCTGATTTGATTGGATATCTCAAACATTTTGACATTGATGAGCGCTTTTAGACCACTGAGACTGATCAGGCAAAATAGATTAGAGTTTTTTCCTCAAGTGGGCCGCACGGGCCATTCGATATAATATAGACTAGGCCACATAAATTTACTATTATTCATTCTTCATATATTTACGTAGCAACGTAGCACTTTGTCCAGGGGCCCAACGGGAAACTCCCGGTGCTCCCGATGGCCAGTCCGCCCCTGCACGCGTGTAACGTCTGTGTATGTGTATGGATCAAATTAAGTATACTTTGCAAGGCTGTGTGTTAAATAAAAAGAAGTATACTTTGAGCTGTACTGTTAACTAGGGCTTCCTCCTAATAGTCGACTAAATGTTAGTCGACCAAAATTGTATTAGTTGGGGAAGCGGCGAAATTACACGGACAGATCACTAACGGCAGGTCCTTGTAGTAATCACAGTATATCGGGCAGGAAATTCAAACGTTTGCTTATCATTCAACGTTATTATGAAACTTTAAATGGCCACTCGCTCTAACGTTAACCTAGATAAATGTGTGCTATTATTAGACGCATAACCAACCGTTTGAGTGGAAGCTAAAGTATAGTGTGCTGTCTGCATGACATGGAGGCGCCGGCTCACAATAACAAAAAAAACGTGCTTTTGTAAAATAAGAATATAAAAAATAATCTGAAACTCAGCGCATAGGCTACTTACCTCAAATACATGATAAATATATCTATAGAATACTTAAAGGAACACTCCACTTTTTTTGAAAATAGGCTCATTTTCCAAGTCCCTTAGAGTTAAACAGTTGAGTTAGGCTAACTTCCATCAACATAACCAGTGTGACAACCTGTTAGCACAGGGAGCGTGCCTTGTAACCATGGAGACATTTGTGAGAGACGATTCAGAAGATATTTACTTTTAAATGGCTTGCGATGTCTGGGAATTGATCCCATGAGCTTGGCTTTGCTAGCACGCTCTACTGTTTGAGCAACAGGAACACTTATCAAACATGTTACCTCATTTTAAAACAGAAAGCTTCTTATTTAATCACACACACACACACACACCTCTCTGATAGACTCATCCATCTGTGTGTCTAGATCTCTGATCTTCTGTTCAAGTTCCTCAATGTTGTTTAGCACCTGAATCCTCTCCTCTTCTATACGTCTCACTTCCTGCCTCAGCTGCCTGTCTTCAGACACCTGCTTAAAAACAGAAAAGATCAAACATACTTTAACAAACAATGCACTTTATAAAATTAATGGTTTCAGTCCTGGATGATGATTGGACAATTCTGTTTGTTCGGACCATCAGGATTTTTTTTTTTTTTTTAGTTTTGCTTAACTCCTGCATCGTTTCTTGACTGATATAACAAACACATAATCACAATTACATGAAGATTTGAAAAGATGGATTAAACACTTAGAAATACAGACATTCAGACCTGACATGAACTCTGATTGAACTCTGAAATTAATATACAGCTCCTCATGACAGCCTGGCCGTTTCTGAGGCCACAAGGTTTTTCAGTGACATCGCTGAGGAATGTAGCTCAGCAACAAATTTGAGACTACAGAGCCGCCTCTGTCTGATAATAGCATCTGATCTCAATGCATTTGACATTTACCAGAAATATCCAGCAGCGGATGGGTCTGTGAATATGTTTAAATGCAAACTGTGATCGACAATAGCAACTGTCATGAGAGTTTATTAAGAAATATTGCTTAAGAGGAGAGGATAAATGTGGGAGAAATTATATGCAGATCTGCATTCTTTCCTTGCATTTCTGTTTCTTTCCAACAATTAGTCACATGTGTCTTGAGTACATAGACGCACACACTCACAGCAAATCCACCCGGGAATAGAGTCATTTCCTGTTCCTCTCCTTTTGCAGGAGAGGCAATAACTGCCCCTCTCTCCTGAGAAAGTCTATTAAACTCAAACACGCCATTATGTCATTATAGGTATCCAATGGAAAAACACTTCTTCCACAAAGACCTCAACTTGAGCTGGAATTGGCACAGTATGTGCTAAAAAAGCAGACAGAATCTGTTTTAAAACTCATTTCAGTATCTGACTGCAAAGTGTGTGAGGTCAGCGTTTTAAAAGTTCAAAGTTCGCTTTGTCATGCTGTTTAGAAACAGACCCATCTACAGAGAATGTGTCAGGTATAAAGACTCCACAGCATTCCCAAACCGTTTTGCATACTTTAGATCCCAGAGGACTGCATACTTTCCACTACATTATAAGTTCAATCTGAATGTACAGTATATTGAATATATTGGATATTGAATACTCAGTTGTAGGCTGCTTTAGATTTGAACACACTGGAGATGATGTTATATACAGTAAGAATAAACTTTAAAAAAAAAAAAATGTGCAAGAAATAACTATGTAATTTAGAGTTGAAATTAATAGAAGAGTGAATCTCATGAAGAAACGACTGGTCATTTTCAACCTCAAATCAAATCAAATTTTACTGTAAAAAATATTGATTTTAATAGATTTTTTAAAATCTGAATTTACTAAAGTTACAACAAATAATGATATATAACTACAATTTAAATATTATATCAATTTATTTCATACAAATGAGAATTTGATTTTTGTGTTACATAATGACAATTTAGTAATAAAGAGATAATATACTCATTATAATATACTTAATTGTTTTACCTAATTATCCCAGAATTAAATAAAGGAATACTAACAAACATTAATATTATTTATTGTTCAGATTAGTGAAAATCATGCTTTATTAATTATATATATATATATATATATATAATATATATATAAGTGACTTCAAAACCGAGGTACGTACCGAACCTTCAGTTTTGTTTACCGTTACACCCCTATATATATATATATATATATATATATATAGGGGTGTAACGGTGAACAAAACTGAAGGTTCGGTACGTACCTCGGTTTTGAAGTCACGGTTCGGTACAGCAGTTTTACAAAATTGCTTTTTATTTATTTTTATTAAACAGTGGTTTACTGAAAAAAAAAGTGTCTGTCCTTTATTGTCCTTTAGTGTTTATTGAAGATATTGCTGTAAACTGTATAGGGAGCCCTTACTTGCACATTACTATTAAAGGTTAACAACAGAGCCCAAACTATTAGCCTAAATTCAGTTGCTATTTATTTTTAGATATAATAATCAACAATCAAATAACATAGTACGCAAACATGTAATCTTCACATTAGGCAGTTTTTACAATAACTTCTAAATCTAATTATAAAATCGTTTTTTCTCCAATTCTTCTTTTCCTTTCGGCTGTTCCCTACAGGGGTCGCCACAGCGAATCATCAGCCTCCATCTAGCCCTATCCCCCGCATCCTCTTCTCTCAGACCGACTACCTTCATGTCCTCCTTCACTACATCCATAAACCTCCTCTTTGGTCTTCCTCTCGACCTCCTGCCTGACAGCTCTAACCCCAGAATCCTTTTACCAATATATTCACTCTCCCTACTCTGAACATGTCCAAACTATCTCAACCTGGCCTCTCTAACTTTGCCTCTCTAACTTTGTCTCACATGTGCTGTCCCTCTGATGTACTCATTCCTGATCCTATCCATCCTCGTCACTCCCAAAGAGAACCTCAACATCTTCTTCCTCCTGTCTTTTCCTCAGTGCAACTGTCTCCAAACCATACAACATCGCTGGTCTCACTACTGTCCTGTACACCTTTCCTTTCATTCTTGCTGGTACTCTTTTATCACACAAGTCAAGTCAACTTTATTTATATAGCGCTTTTAACAATGCAGATTGTTTCAAAGCTGCTTCACAGTGTTAAACAGGAAAATAATGCAGCCCAATTTTATTCAGCCATATAGCCGTTCTGGAGAAAACGGTGATGTCATCAGTTCATTTCAATTATCATACAGTGACAATGTGGGCATTAGATCAGTAATTTAGTTTATATGGTTAATTTAGTTTAATAATTAGATTTATTTGGATATTTAGTCGAAAAATTTAGTGTCCCCAACTGAGCAAGCCAAGCCAGAGGCAACAGTGGCAAGGAAACCAAAACCCCATCAGGTGACCTAATGGAGAAAAATAAACCTTGGGAGAATCCAGGCTCAGTCGGGGTGCCAGTTTATTATTCTGATTATTATTCTGTCTGATTATTAGATTATTATTCTGTCAACTTTACAGGTCAGAGGTCATAATAGATCGGAATATTCGAAAGATCGGAGACAACACGCCGGAGACGGGTTTATTGAGGATGATGTGTCGATTAAACAATTATTAAATAGGAATAATTGAAATATCGGAGTTATCATGCCAGAGACGGGTTTTTGAGGATTCCGTATTGATGAAACAATTATTAAAGTGCAATATTCGAAAGATCGGAGGCAACACGCCGGAGACGGGTTTTATTGAGGATGACATATTGATTTAACAATTATTAAATAGGAATATTCAAACAATCGGAGTCATCACGCCGGGACGAGTTTATTGAGGATGCCTTGTCGATGAGGCAATTTCAGGGGGAGTCTAATTGACACGGTCTCTGCAGACACTTCAGGGTCATGCGTTGGTCTGGGCGCAGGTCCACCATCTGAACTGGATACAGCCCGGATCCGGCTGACTGTCTGCAGTAGACCTCGGGATAAAACAGAGAGACTAACATTAGTGTAGATGCCATTCTTCTGATGATGTACATCAGGTGTTATGGGAAGTGTTCCCAGTTCCGGCTGACCTAGTTAATGCAGCCTAACAATCATTTAATTGAAAAATTGTTTTATGTGTATGCCATAGTAAAGAGATGTGTTTTTAGTCTAGATTTAAACTGACAGAGCGTGTCTGCTTCCCGAACAATGCAAGGAAGACTGTTCCAGAGTTTAGGTGCTAAATAGGAAAAGGATCGACTGCCTGCTGTTGATTTTGATATTCTAGGTATTATTAAAGTCCCTGTAAAGTCAAAACTAAACATGTGTTCTGAGTTCCTCACACAACAGATAAATGTGTTATTAACCACCCAGCCAAATTTGAATCATAAAAAAATCCGGCAAGTACATAAAATAGCTTATCAAAAACTTGAAAAAATGAGCAGCATTCTCTGCTCTCAAACGCTGGGGGTGTGTCCACTGTCGGCGCTGAAACCACGCCCACTCGCAGGAAAGCTGCCGTAGCAAACAAGACAACACTCACGTAGCCTACTGATCACGACCGTCTATGATCACGACGCACCAGATGTCGGCGGGACGGGAGGATGAAGGCCTGGGCGGGGGATAGTCAGTTCTGCAGCGGATTATCAGTGAATCCCAGTTGTCTCCGGTGAAAGTTTGTAAAAGTATCCGGTGTAAAGTCACTTTAGAGGCAGGTGTCGGTGGTGATCCTCAGATCTCCATCAAGGCAGCTGTTTACAAAATTAATCCACCTCTTCTTGATCATCGTTTTTGTTTTGAAAGCTGTTTTGTAAGTTGTTGGCTGTTCTAACAGTACTGACAGTAACTTGCGATCGAGCAGGCAAACTGATGCGAATGTGCTCTAGTTATGATCGTGTTAGGGGAGGAGCCAGGCACGGTGGCTCCAGTGAGTCATCGAGCCACCGTTTTAGCCCCGCCCAGAAAATCCTGAACACAGCAACGGTGAAAAACTGTTTAGCGGTCTAACTTCTGAATTCAGTACTACATAGTTCACAGTCTTTGTAATGTGTTTCAGCAATACATTTTTAACATTTATAATGTGTTTAGAAACAAATCTCAGAATTACCTTTACAGGGACTTTAACTGGCCAGAATTTTGAGACCGCAGTAGACGTGATGGAGTATAATGTGTTAAGAGCTCGCTCAAGTACTGGGGAGCTAAACCATTTAGTGCTTTGTAAGTAATAAGCAAGATTTTAAAATGTAAGCAATGTTTAATGTGGGGCCATGGCAGTGTTGACAGAACTCATACTTCCTGGTTCTAGTAAGAACTCAAGCTGCTGCGTTTTGGACCAGCTGGAGTTTGTTTATTAAGCGAGCAGGGCAACCACCCAGTAGAGCATTACAATAATCTAGCCTTGAGGTCATGAACGCATGAACTAGCTGTTCAGCATTTTGCATTGAGAGCATGTGCCGTAATTTAGATATATTTTTAAGATGGTAGAATGCAGTTTTACAGATGCTAGAAACGTGGCTTTCAAACGAAAGATTGGTATCAAAGAGCACACACAGGTTCCTCACTGACGACGAAGACTTGACAGAGCAGCCATCAAGTGTTAGACAGTATTCTAGGTTACTACTTGTGGAGTAGTTTTTTAATTTCTGTATAACTGTATAAACATTTATTCCATGTGACAATATTAGGTCTAAAGTATGATTATGGTGATGAGTGGGTCCTGACACTTGTTACCTAACTCCAATAGAGTTTAGAATGTCTTTAAATGCTAATCCCAATGCGTCTTTTCCGTTGTCTACATGGATATTAAAATCATCAACAATTAGTCATTTATCTACGGCCAGAACTAATTCTGATTAGAAAATCAGCAAATTCTTTGATAAAGTCTGTATTGTGCCCTGGTGGCCTGTATACAGTAGCTAACACAAATGTTAAACGGGATTTATCATTTACACTACATAACGTTACATAAAGCACCAAAACTTCGAAGGAATTATATTTGAAACTAGACTTCTGAGTAATACTGAATATATTATTATAAATTACAGCAACCCCTCCCCCTTTGCCTTTCAGACGCGGCTCGTGTTTATAATAATAATTTTGGGGGGTGGACTCATCTAAAGTAATGTAGTCGTCAGGTTTTAGCCAGGTTTCTGTCAAACACATCTAGATTATTATCTGTAATTATATCATTAACAATAAGCGCTTTTGGGGAAAGGCAGGGCTGTACGTTAACTTTTTTTGCACATAGCACTGGTGCTACAGAGGTTGAAAGTTTTGTAGCACAGCCCACAAAATTGTAGCACATGTATAAAACGTCTGTTACCATGTCGGAAAAATGCAAAAATGCTATACAATACAAATATTTAAGAATAAAAATAATAATATCAATTATTATTATTATTATATTTTACAGAAAACATAAATCATTAGAAAGGTCTAAGGTTTTATAATAAAATATTAAATTATGATTAAAAAAAATGTGACTGTAATGTCTTAATTTTTGTCATATTTTACCTTATGAAAAAAGTACTGTACACGTCTCTACACTGCACATCTATCACTGTACTACAGAATATTATAAAATAACATAATTTCTGCCTCATTCTGTGATGTGAAGCCTGTCAGATTATAAAAGTAGGTTATTTCAAACACTCGATTAATGTTCTCTTTTGTTGGACAACAGGTTTGTAAACGCTTCTCATTACAAGTTTGGAAAGAGGTTGTTGCTTTTTCTAATACACATTAAGGGGCTTTTAACACTGGGCACGTTTGCTGTGGTCATGTCCAAACACGATTGTTCCCGGCGTCCCCCGCAGCGCTGGTCTGGTTTCACATAGATATCCATAATAAAGGCTAGATGTCTTACAGCGGAGTCTCTAACGTCACCATTTTGTCACAGGCAGGGCTCTGTGGTACCTGATGTAAGGCGAGTGATCTGCATGAACACAAATACTCTTATCTCACTGAAATCTTGACGGATTTACAAATGGTTTGGTTTCTTACCACCCTTATTAACGTGGCTATAATTCTGGATGATTGAACAAATTATGAATAATTTTTCATAAGTATGCAGTGTCATAACTACATCTCTGACGTTTATAACAAACCGAACAGTTTGAAAATCGGTAGAAAATTAAGTTATGGTTATTTAAAAAGTGCAAGCACCCATGAAAACAATGTTACGAGTGAGCGAGCTGCCTGTGACAAGATGGCCGCCAGGTGCGGACGTCGACCTCCATTGGCCAGCAGCGCGGACGAGACATCTAGCCTTTATTATGGATATCTATGTGGTTTCACACTCAACTTGATTCTATCGAACCCTGGTGCACTTGTTCATCTTACGTCATCAAAAATGTGCACGGCGGATAATAGAAAACACAATGCAGTAAATATATTGTTTTTATTAATTTGATGCTATTATGCGCAGCTGGGTAAACGACTCTTTACTGTATGTGCACTAGTACACTAGTATCCAAGGTTTACTGTATGTGCACTAGTACACTAGTATCCAAGGTAAATCATCAACACCATCATCCCTTACATGTGTTTTATTGAACTAAATACATTGTAATACGCTAAAACACATATGCAGGTTACATTTCTTCCTGAACAAATGCGCACCCGAGTCCGTTCGAAGTGATTTCTCGTAAATCGCGGGACAGTTCGAGTGCTACCTCCTTCAGAGTCTCGGGTTCGATGCGCACCGAGCCCGCCATTGACAGCTTTTATTAGCAATTTTTCTGGCAAACCGTGCCGCTTTTCGAACTAAAATGCCAATGACTCGATCTCACAGTGCATGCAGAGATAGAACAGCATTTATTGCGAACCGATCGATCCGCCCTGAACAGTGGTGCGCTTCATCTGCACATATATTTATTTATATATTTAAAAATTTAAGTGATTTTCATAATTTCACAAAGACAAATCTCAATTTTGGTTTAATTTCAGTCAATCATGCAGCCCTAGATTAACCTCACACGAGCACAAAACAAATTCTCACATTCTCTGTCTCACATGCTAAACTGTATTGCATGCGTGCTACTGGGGTAAATATATTCATCGCACAGACCGATTTTTTTGTAGCACGTGCGACATATATGTGAAGATATAGGTGAAAGAGTCTCTATGTTCTGGGATTTATCTGACTCCGGTGACGTGAGACAGCTAGCAGATGGTCGGTTTAGCCAGTTTGTCTGCTTCCTGACCTGGGCCCTAGTGAGTCAAGGTTTAGCTCTAAGACTATGTGCCAAATTACTAGAGAGAAGAGCAGAACCACCCCAGGAGGGATGGATGCCATCCTTCTTCAACAGGTCAACAAACCTGACACTTTTCTCCACCCATTCCAACCTGCCTGCACACGCTTCTTCACCTCTTTTCCACACTCCCCATTGCTCTGGACTGTTGACCCTAAGTATTTCAAATCCTGCACCTTCTTTACCTCTTCTCCCTGTAACCTCACTGTTCCACTTGGTTCCCTCTCATTCACACACATGTATTCTGTCTTGCTGCGACTAACCTTCATTCCTCTTCTCTCCAGAGCAAACCTCCACCTCTCTAGACTTTCCTCCACCTGCTCCCTGCTCTCACTACAGATCATAATGTCATCCGCAAACATCATAGTCCATGGAGATTCCTGTCTGAGCTCATCTGTCAGCCTGTCCATAACCACCGCAAACAAGAAGGGGCTCAGAGCCGATCCTTGATGCAGTCCCACCTTCACCGTGAAGTCCGCTGTCTCACCTAAGGCACACCTTACCACTGTCATACTGCTCTCATACATATCCTGCACCATTCTAACATACTTCTCTGCCATTCCAGACCTCCTCATACAATACCACAACTCCTCTCTTGGCACCCTGTCATATGCTTTCTCTAAATCTACAAAGACACAATGCAGCTCTTTCTGACCCTCTCTTTACTTCTCCATAAACATTCTCAAAGCAAATAATGCATCTGTGGTGCTCTTTCTTGGCATGAAACCATACTGCTGCTCACAAATGTTCACTTCTCCACTTAGCCTTGCTTCCACTACTCTTTCCCACAACTTCATTGTATCGCTCATCAGCTTAATACCTATGTAACTTCCACAACTCTGCACATCTCCCTTGTTCTTAAAAATCAGTACCAAAACACTTCTCCTCCATTCCTCAGGCATCCTCTCATTCTCTAAGACCTTGTTGCACGACCTAGTTAAAAACTCTACTGCCATCTCTCCTAGACACTTCCATACCTCCACTGGTATGTCATCAGGACCAACTGCCTTTCCTCTCTTCATTCTCTTCAAAGCTCTCCTAACTTCACCCTTGCTAATCCTTTCTACTTCTTGCTCAACAATAACTCTTTTCATCTTCCTCACCACCAGAGTCATATTACACACCACCATCCTAAACTGTCTAGCTACACTCTCACCTACCACTACTTTACAATCGCTAATCTCCATCAGATTACAGCGTCTACATAAAATATAGTCCAACTGTGTGCTCCTGCCACCACTCTTATATGTCACCCTGTGTTCCTGCCTCTTCTGAAAGTACGTGTTCACCACAGCCATCTCCATACTTTTAGCAAAGTCTACCAACCTCTGTCCTTCTAGGTTCCTTTCCTGAAGACCAAACCTGCCCATCACTTCCTCGTCCCCACTATTCCCTTCACCAACATGTCCATTGAAATCTGCCCCTATCACCACTCTCTCACTTCTGGGAACAGTCTGCATCACTTCCTCCTACTCACTCCAGAATATATCTTTCTCTTGCTTACAACCTACTTGTGGAGCATAGGCACTAACAACATTCAACATTACACCTTAAATTTCCAGCTTCAGACTCATCAACCTATTAGACACTCTCTTTACCTCCAGAACATTCTTCACAAACTCCTCCTTCAGGATCACTCCTACTCCATTTTTTTTTTTTTTTGGGCTAGATGTTGTTTTTTCTCCAATTCGTTGTTGAAATATAATCATTTATACACAGTGACGTTTTCGTGACAGGTTCATTTAAACATACATTAAATAAACAAGATATCACTAACAGGTTCATTAGAATATAATGTAGAATATAATGAATATAACGGCTAATATAGTGCATATATTTAGTGAAAGAGTTGATTTCTCTAGTGAATAAAATTCTGTGGACACTGAATGACTGCCTGAGGTTAATGTGATGCTGACATTGTTAAGTTTACAGCAGTTATATTGAGGTATTTCCGCCGTTGAAACATGAGCGATTACACCACATATGATACGTGACAGTAAGTTGTAATGTATCCTCAACACACCTTCAGATGTTCATTCATGTTTATTCTTTAGGAAGAGATGATCGATCGCGTTCACAGATGATCGCATTCATGCGCGTGCAGCCGCTTGAACTGTGATCAGTCACGCCACATTAAAAAGCGTCAAAACAGCATTTATCGTTTGAATTTCGTGATAAAATGAACTGAATACTTAATATATCCGTGTGGGAACTCGGATTGAAGTGTTTCCCGCGCTTAAAACAAGCCGACTGTTAACGTTAACTGTTAAAGATTGCATTCGGAAACCGTTCTGCATTTTTAAAACTCCTTTTTTTGTATTCAGGTAGATATTACATATTGTGCAGTGTCTCACCTTGCTGCGAAGGTGTGGAGAGGGTGAGGGGGCTGAGCTCCGTAGGCTGGTGGTGGGTGACTGGGGCCTGGTTTCCCTGTGTCCACTGAATCTACGCTGTCTCTGGGTCAGGATCTCTGTCCGACCCTTAACCAGATACCCGCTATCCAGAGACACTGCTGCAGAGTCTGAGAACACCGATTCATCATCAGACACCTGCAGCTTCTCCAGCTCTCGGTTGATCTTCTGCAGGTCCGACACAGCTGAGACACTCGAATCAGTCTCCATCTGGCACGCATCAGACCGGCCCAGCTCAGAGCACAGGGACAGGATGGTTTCAAGACGTTGGCGCTCCTAGAGTGGAATAAAAATTAAACAGTACATTACGATGATAAATTAATATTTACATTCTGTGTCATTTGTAATCTAATATAATGCAAAATAGAAGCATTTTCTACTAGTGGGCTCAGACTTTTGGACCATATATTCCTGATACATTATATTATAAACAAAACTGACTGAGCTCAATAGTCAGAAGTTAAAGTGCCCCTATTATGTTGTTTTAAAGGTTCCTAATTTTGTTTTGGAGGTCTCTCAAAGTGTCTGAAAATTGTCCGTTCGAATATTCTGTCTCTAATCCCCTCCTTTCCGTGGGCCTACTCTGCTCTGATTGGTCAGACGGCCCAGTCTGTTGTGATTGGCCACAAGCAAATTGGTCTACCCCTTATAGCATGAGTTGGAAACGACATGTCCTTTACCATATCTGAATTTCAGCTCCAGAGGCTTCCTCAGCTCTTGTAACCACAGTAGCCAGGTTTCTCTGCTGAAGCTTCACGTCTTATTGCATGTATCCAATTTTGGCTCCTTAAACGCTCGTTTTTTTGGGGTCGACAGCTTATAAAAACATATTTTTGTGTTTTTTAGTTTGTTTGCTGTACACCTTGTCACATATCACCTTTAATTTAGACTTTGTTCTGTTTTTTGTTATAAGTCCGAAATGACAAGGTATTGTCTCTCGATTCTCAGCCTTGAATCCAGCTCTTTCAGTTTGCATCCTATGAGACAATGATGAGACATGAAAGTGTCAAGAGGACATTGTTATGTGCCGTGTTCTTGGCCTTGAGCATTATAAGTGCGGTTCACTGGATTATTCACACTCTTTCATGCACCACAGACTTAATGAACTTACATTCACAGCTAAACCAAAACCTTAAGTGTGTATGAACCAGTTTGTAAACACACTTTAAATTTGTTTTTGCTTTTCAATTAGACCTTTATGAGAACTTCAAATGTTGAAGGTCACATGATAACTGAGCTAAAGCATTGCAACTGTAGTCAGACCATCTGATCTGACCACAGGGGCGTGTGCAGTGAATGTATGTTGTTTGTTTGTCTGTGCAACTAAATTAGTTCTGTTCCACATGGCCAAATGCCACAATGCACTGCTAAGGAGGCATCTATAATACAAAACTAAACAGCACATTTTATGTATAATCTAATATTTCACAGATCAAAGTGCCCCTATATGCTTTTTGAATATTATCTTTGCTGCAGTGTGTCATATAGCTGTTTGTGAATGTAAAAGGTCTGCAAGTTTTAAAGACCAAAGTAAGAATAGATTCTGAACTGCTGAAACGAGTTGTCAGTAATTCCAGTCTCACTTCCGTAACATACCTACATTTATGCTAGAATGTTAGGTTTTAGCTCATTTTTGTTGCCATTTTAGCTAATATAATATATTTATAATAATAAAATATAACACAAAAAACATTTTATTATATAAAATATATAAATTAATATAATGTGAAGGGGAATTAAAAGACATTTCATGATATACTATATTATAAAATTATAAAATATAATATAATAAAATATAATTTTTTACATATAATAAAATGACTACTAATAAATATAATAATAATAATCATCATAATAATAACAATAAATAATAATATCATGTGATATGTGATTTAAAACAGAATTCTGAAACCTGATTGATACTCCTTGGTTTAAGTGTTTGTTTTGGATTTGCAGGTCTTCTTACCAGTCTTTCCACTTCCTGCTCTCGAAGTCTCTCATCTCTTTGTCTCTGATGATAATCTCGGAGCTCTTCTTTTCCACTGAGAGAACTGATACTGCCCCTTCTCTGCCCCATGCCGGGCCCCAGGCCTCCTTTACCAAATGACAGCCGCCTTTCTCCTACTCCTAGATCCAAACATGGGGCAGATCCCACAGAGCAAAGGCTGGCCCTGCGAGAACTGCTGGTCACGTTGGCTATCACAGTCACATCTGGAGGTTTCTCCAAGGATGGAAGGCTGCGGCGTGGTTTGGTGGTACGCCTGGGTGGCAAAGAAAGCATTGGGGCATCTCCTCGATACAACCGGGGCAGAGAGCGACTATGTCCCCCCAGGCCATTCAGGGAGCCGGTGGAGTATTTCCTTTGGCGGAGCAATGGTTCAACAGTGGACTCCCCCTCTCGTGTTAGCAGCCTGCGCCCCAAGCGAGGGCTGGAGGGCATGCTGGCCGCGCCACTTGGACCTCGGCGAGATGAAAGAACAGCATCAGTCATGTAGGAGGAAGAAGAGCCGTTCCACATAGAAAGGAGTGAGCTGGCAGTGTTGGGATGTCGTCCTTCCGAAGGGTGGCAAAGCAACAGGTTGTCCTGCGATTGGTGTCGGGCACGGGTTTGACTCGGGACTGGGCTTATGGGACGCTCTGATTGGTGGAGTGATGATGGCATGCTCAGGTTGCTGGAGGGTGTGTAAGGGGATGGGACTCGAATAGAAAGGGGTGGACGGTCCTGTAGATAGGAAGAAGCCGAGTGGGGACTGGGAGGGGGGGGCAAAGTGAGGTAACCACGGTCTGCAGTAGCCTTTAAGCTGGCCTCCAGAGCAGACTTCCTGCGCTGCAAGCTCTCCATCAACTCCTGAAGCTCTGCCTTGGAGCGTGTGCCACGAACACTGGATCCAACCAATGTGCCGCCATTAGAATGAAACTTTGATGTTTCTGGTGAAAAAAAAAGGTAATTTATGCCCGTGTACATTCAAACATGGTGCCCTGTCACCAAAACAATTTCTTGTAAGTGTAAACATACTTGCAATAAAGCTTCTGATTCTGATTCTAATGAAAGACAGAGCCAGGTTTTAATCAATCATTCTCGACAAACTTACTTTGTCATTGACCTCTCAAATCTCTAAAAACTCAAATCGTATTGGTCATGGAAGTGATTCTGAGGTTTGAGAGCTCATTTTCAGTAGATAATGATTTAAATTTCAGTCAATTGACAGCTGACTTAAATTTCAGTCTGTTCCTTCCAAAAAGCTATCATATGGCTTCAGAAGACTCTCAGAACACCAAGGAAATTCTTTTCTTATGATATGACCCCTTTAAGGTTTAATGTACACAAAGTCTTTACCTATAAATTCCTCTGAAATCGAGTGGTGGAAAGCCTAAGCCAAATTAAACATCTGGAGGCATGCAAATTTTAAATGGAGACCAAAATTACATCAGGTAAATGAAAGAGCGTTTACAGGGATAGTTCACGCAAAAATTTACTCACCCTCATGATGTTCCAACCCTGTATTAGTTTCTTTGTTCTGCTGAACACAAAGGAAGATATTTGGAAGAATGTTTGTAACAAAGCAGATAGAACAACCATTGACTACCATAGTATTTTTTTCCCTACTATGGTAGTTAATGGTTGCTTGGTTACAAACATTCTTCCAAATATCTTCCTTTGTGTTCAGCAGAACAAAGAAACTCATACAGGTTTGGAGCATCATGAGGGTGAGTAAATGATGACTGAATTTTCATTTTTGGGTGAACTATCCCTTTAACTGGAACCATTCAAGAGTTGTAACATGACAAACCCTTGATGCTATCTTCTTGCTCTTATAAAAAAGCTCAATGTTTGGACAGGTTGTCATAGATACATACACAAAGAGGTTTGTAAAATCTGACAAAATAAACTAGACGTGTGTTCTGGCAAAAACATTTTTTGGGATTTACTGAAGTTCAAGAGTCACATGTGCTCAGCTGACTAAAGCTTTCTCATACAAATCTCAGCCCATACAAATATGGATGTCTTGGGTTTTAGTGGGAAAAGTGTTTTCTAAAAATGGAAGAACCAAAGCCAGAATGGGTTTGTACTTTCTGGCACTGGTGCAGAGGAAAGGGACTGGGTCAGTACTCCTCTGCAACCGGAGTGTGATTTGTGGGAGCAGTGTGGTCTCCGTCAGAGAACACACACAGCATACGTGTGGACCACCTGTACTCCAGAATGTTTATCTGTGTTTTGGGTTGTAAATCATTTTAGCTAAGTGGTTGACCTGGAGCCATATGGAAGGGATTTTACGTTGTAATTTATTTACAAGGTAACATGGTCATTTAAACAGCTGCGGCTACATGGTGGTAAGATGACTGTTTGTATTAACTCAAGGTCTCTCAGCCAACACAAATTCCACAGAGAAAGAGAGAGAACGAGAAAAGAAGAGAAGAAAAGCAGAGGTGGCACTTTCCAGGAATACTTTACTCTTTGGGTCTCATGACTTTTTTAAAGAATTGTAAGCACAAATCCCGTGCTTTTTTATAAGATCTATTAGATAAACCATTATGTAACATAAAATTAAGCTAGCATGTAATGTAGCTAGTTTTAAATGGATAGTTAATCCAAAAATGAAAATTGTCATTTACTCACCCTCATGTTGTTCCAAACCTGTATGAGTTTCTTTCTTCTGTTGAACACAAAAGAGGATTTTTTTTGAAGAATGTTGGTAATCACAGTTGACGGCACCCATTGACTTCCATAGTATTTTTTTCCTACAATGAAAGTCAATGAGTGGCATCAGTGGCTGGTTACCAACATTCTTCAAAATATCTTCTTTTGTGTTCAATAGGGGTGTGACGATACACTAAGCTCACGAGACGATACGTGATATTGCATTCACAAGACGAGATTATATTTTTAAGAAACACTATATTTAAGAAATCTTCAATGATAACATACAATCTAAAAAAAAAAAAGGTTCTATATGGCACCAAAAAAGGTTCTTGGCTCGTAATCATAGGGGAACCTTTTTTAGTGCTATATAGCACCAATTTTGGTGCTTCAGTGGTTCTTCAGTGGTTCTTCAGAGGTGCTATATAGCACCTTAGTCAAAGAACCGGTGAAGAACCTCTGAAGAACCACCTCATAAAAGAAACAGTCTTTTATTCAACTGAAAGTCAAATAATTCAAAACAATTCAGGTGCATTTTACTTATTTAACACATCTAGGCCTGTCACTATTATTTTGGTAATCAAATAATTGGTCATATATTTTGACAATTAGTTGAGTAATCGGATCTTATTTTTTGTGGTAATAAAAATAGTCCAAGAACATGTGGACATCAAAACATGCAACCTCAGACCGAGGGTTTAAACTTTTATTTTGAAATTGTGATGAACAACAGTTTGCATATTTACAACCATACTGGTGTAGTTTATAAATGATAGCACTATGCTATATTATGGATTTTTAAATTGTTTTAATATATTGTGCAGTCTTACAAAACGATCTAATAATGCAGTTCATGTATTCTCGTCCGTGGAATGCAGCTCTTCCAGTATTTAATTTAACCCAAATTTAATCGAGGAAACGTGACAGCCCTACACTAATTATCTTGTAATGAATGTCATTTCAATTCTACTTTCTGAGTATGAACCTATCATATGCAGTAAAAGACAATATAATGCAAGCAATGTAAAATGTTGCCACAAACTCAACTCAGTCATGCTGATATTGAGACAGCTTTTCACCACAACGGGAAATATTGTTGTCACGTTTTAACACTTCTAGTGTTCAACAGAAGAAAGAAACTCAAACAGGTTTGGAACAACTTGAGGGTGAGTAAGTAATGACCACATTTTTAATTTTGGGTTACAATCCCTTTAAAAGTATAATATGTCTGCATTCCCCCCTAAATAATTATTTTGGCCTGTCCTACCTCTTAAAGGTCCCATGGCATGGCATTTTTCTATTATTTTATAATGTTTCCTGAGGTGTACTTATATTGTTAGTATGATTTTTACATCATAAAATGTCATAATTTAGAAATAAAAGGCATTTTTCAATACTGCTGTTTGCCCTGTGGCTGAATGCCCTGCTTCAAGAGGCGTGTCTGCTGTGAGACTTCAGTAAAAACGCCCACTGTTGTGATTGGCTGACATCTTTGCATTTTAAATGAGCGGAGGGGGCGTGGTTTAACGAGGCACGAGCCTGCCAGAGACGGATGGACCTGAGTTCACTTCTCATCAGTTCTCAGTCTCAGTTCAGGGTGAACTGTTGTAGTTACTAGCATATACTTCAGGTTATTAGTTTATTTCTAGTCGGAGGGACTGTCACTCATGTCAGAAAGTTAGTAACTTTAGTAAATGATGGATCAGCGCTGACTCGAGACGCGAACCGTTTAGAACGATTCAGTCCGATTTGGTGAACTGGTTCGGTTCACTAAAAAGAACCGATTCAAAAGAATGATTCGTTCGCGAACCGGACATCATGGAGACGGAGCGATTGCTAACAAAGTTATTTATAGTAACTTCTGAGTTATGAGAGCGCTGTCAGTCAGCGCGAGTTTACTGTGTTTGTATCTGAGAGTTCTGAATAAACACGAGTCCCAGTCACGCCGAGTCCGTATTCATCATTATTCTACCAACTTTGTAACACATGCAATGTACCATTACAGCGAGATGAACGAGTTAGTAAGTGTTGAGTATAGCATTATTTCTAGATATGTTCCAATCATATGAATAGCGTCAGTGACGCGCATTGAGTAACGTTACACAGCGCAAACAAAGATACAACAACAGTAATCGAATGTAATCCAGTTTATTGTGGGGAAAGATGGCTAGCCTAGCCCAGATATGCTCATGCTTACCCCCCGTCTGCTTAATCTCACGCCGCGTTTGGTGCCTCCGCTGTGGGCCAGATGCAGTACTGGGGGTCGGGGATGTTGAAGGCCAACGGCCAGTGCAGCCCGAGCTTCGGCGTGTGTGAGGCCGATGTTGAGCAGAAACTCATGACTGTATGCACATTTTAGAACCGGTAGACGCGACGAGGACGTACAAAAACACTGACTCACAAGATAGAAAACACGACAACACCGTTCTGTCGGGAGAGAGAGAAGCCGCTGCGTGTGCACGAATAATAAATAATTAGCTACACATAAGAGATCACTGATCACAGATCAGAAGGAACTGAAGAAAGACTTCTGTTTTCATTTGTACATCCAAACACTGAGAAACTGCCTGCGTTCACAAGTAACGTTAATGATCTCTCGAGCGTTTGCATGGGCGTGCCAGATTCTCTGGGCGGAGGAAAGGGAGGTAACCGTTCCTGCTTGGACGTCAAAACAGGAGACTTCGTCTGGCCTGTCATTTTCTCAAAGGCAGAGAGAGACAGGCAGAACTCGGGTTTACACCGATCAACATTTCTATCCACTTGGGGACAATATTCAGGCTAGGGGAACTCATATTAATGTTGAAATACCTCATAAAATGAAAATTTCATGCCATGGGACCTTTAAGTCTTGATCTTCTTGAATGTATACAATTAAAATCATACTGTCATGATTCCTGTCTTGTGTTTCCCTTGTCTTGTGTGGACTTTTGTTATTTCCTGTTTTGCGCCATGTTGGGTGCTTCTCAATATCTCTCCTCGTTTCCAATGGACTAATGGACTAACATCACAAAGCTTCACACTGCACAGGGGGACGAGGCAGGGATGTCCACTCTCTGCATCTCTATATTTTTATTGAAACCTTAGCAGCAGCTATCCGCTAAAACACAACAATCAAAGGTATTGAAACACCACAACAAACACATAAAATCTCACTTTATGCAGATGATATTCTACTATTTATACAAGAACCTCTAGCATCTACTCAAGAAATAATTTAAACAATTCAGTCCTCTTCAAAAATCTCAGATTACGCAATAAATTGGAACAAATCATCCATCCTCCCTAAATGGGATCACCTATACCTATATGTCATGATCACATCACTTACTTAGGCATTAAGATTTCCTCCAGATTGTCAGAGCTGGTAACACTCAACTTCCACTGCTAAAAAAAAAAGAAGATGACCTGCTTCGATGGCTCAACCTTCCAATCTCCATAATTGGCAGGATAGCAGCAATAAAGATGACAATTTTACCAAAAATCAATTATCTATTCTCAATGATTCCAACCCACCCCACACTCACCTGGTTTAAATCACTAGACTTGATTATCACTCACTTCTACTGGAACAATAAAACGCCAAGGATAAAACTGATTACACTACAAAAAAACAAGGTTCAAGGAGGACTAGAAGCACCAAATTTTCATTATTACTCAATGGCTAACCAAGTGCTATACATATACAACTGCTATACTGCTATACATATCCACCCCACCCAATCTGATATTATATGGCTAGAAATAGAACAATTATTATGCAAAGAATTAAATATAGCTGACATACCATTCCTCACCAAATCAATCAAACAACACACGTGTTTTAATGCTGTAACTATAGCTTCCACTCTGACAGCCTGGTGGAAATTTCACCAAATCACAAATTCTATACTAGCTCCATCTAACCTCACCCCACTGTGGAACAACAGTGACTTCATAAGTAATAAAAACATACTGAATTTTCGCACATGGGCTGAAAAGTGTATCACTCACATTAACCATATTTTCAAATCTAACACATTCACAAAATTTCCGCAATTGACCCAGGAGTTTGGCATCGGGAGCAATTAATTTTTAAAATACCTTCAACTCAAATCTTCTGTTCTGGCAAAAATAAACATCAGAGCCACAAATTTAGAACTTCCACCGGCAATATCAGACTTGGTTAACATTTCCTCTCCAAAGAAATTTCTCTCAAAAATATACAAAATCATTTCAAATCAACTTCAGACCACATACTTACCAACAATAAAATGGAAAAACGATCTCTCAATAGCTCCTGATGCCAACTTCTGGACCCAAATCTGTAAAAACATCTATCTCATGTCCAAAAATGCTAATCTTCAATTAATACAATACAAAACACTTCATAGAACACATTACACGGGCAATAGATTATTTAAAATGGGTTTCACATCAGAAGTCTGCACACATTGCAATCAGAAATCTACAGATACATACATCCATGCAACCTGGCACTGCACTCCAATCAAACACATTTGGGAAGAGGTCACACAGTTACTATCTGCTACAGTGGGCTGCCGCATCCCACTCTTTGCTTGCTGGGGGACCTCACAATAATTTCTGATAAAAATATAAACTCTAAAATGCTCCTCACAGCTCTAACCATCGCCAAGAAAACTATCCTCATGAACTGGAAAACGTCTCGGTTACGTATGTAACCCTCGTTCCCTGAAGGAGGGAACGGAGACGTACGTCGGAACTGACCGACAAATTGGGATCTGATTTCAGAGACCAATCTACTTCGAGTGTTTTAAAACGAGCCAATGAAGATTGGCATGCGATTCACGCATTCCACGCACCGCCCCGCAGCGCGGGTATAAATAAGGAAGTGGAATGCCTGATCATTGCTTTTTTCTACTGAGGATCCGAACTCGTGACTCGGCCTCCCAGCGGAAGCACAGCACCTGGCGACGGGACGTACGTCTCCGTTCCCTTCTTCAGGGAACGAGGGTTACATACGTAACCGAGACGTTCCCTTTCAGTCGGTCACGTTCGACGTACGTCGGAACTGACCGACGAATTGGGATCTCTACCAAAACGCCAGGGCGCTGGCCCTTCCAGCGTCCTGCTTGAGCGCACTGGACCGTCTTAAATGGTACGGAAGTCAGGGGTCCAAGCAGGGAGGTCAGTCACTGCTGTTTCTGCAAGACCCACCCAGTGTGACTAATGGAACGCTGGGAAGCGTGCCCGTCTCGGGAGATGGTACGCTGCGGAGCCACGTCCTTCAGGAAAGGCTTGGTGGCGGAATACACATAAGGACTAACCTAGCAGGGTAGTGCAACATATGGCAGTCTCTGGTTCCAGGGGGGAAAGAACACGCCCAGAGACGACAGAGCGTACTCTGTCAAGGGAAAGACACGGGGCTAACCAAGTAGGGTAGCAGGTACCGTGGACGAATACCCATATGGGGTTGCCGTGAGGGAACCGCTACATAAGGAACCCAGCCTACACACATGTTTCACAAGCATACGGGTGCAGGCCTGGCGTCAGACGGCGCAACGTCTGGCACCGCAGGGGTGACGGAGGAGCTCGACAGGGTTAGCCGTTTCCGGGGAACACAACTGGAGACAATAGACGCACGTATCCGGCCCGGAGGGCGGGAGTGGCATTGCAAGCTGACACTTAGAACGGGCACTTAGCGCTACTGGCCCCTGGAGGCGAGGATGCGGGAAGATACCGGCTCTACACGGAGGCTATAGAATCTAGCGAACGTGTTAGGTGTCGCCCAGCCCGCAGCTCTACAAATATCTGTCAGTGAGGCACCTTGAGCCAGCGCCCAGGATGAAGCAACACTCCTTGTTGAGTGTGCTCGCACCCCGAACGGGCAAGGTACGTCTTGGGACTGGTAACCCAAGACGATGGCATCCACTATCCAGTGGGCCAACCTCTGCTTGGAGACAGCCTTTCCCTTCTGCTGGCCTCCGTAACAGACGAAGAGTTGCTCTGAGGTCCGAAAGCTTTGAGTCCGGTGAACGTAAGCGCGAAGAGCGCGGACGGGACATAAAGCCAGGGCTGGGTCTGCCTCCTCCGAAGGCAGCACTTACAGGTTCACTACCTGGTCCCGGAAAGGAGTGGTAGGAACCTTGGGCACGTATCCAGGCCGGGGTCTCAGGACAACGTGAGAGTTGTCCGGCCCAAATTCTAGGCACGATTCATTGACCGAAAGTGCATGCAGGTCCCCTACCCTCTTAATAGAGGCCAATGCCGTCAGAAGCACTGTCTTCATCGACAGGATTTTAAGCTCCACAGACTGCAAAGGCTCAAAGGGAGGGCTCTGAGTGCTCTGAGCACTAGAGCCAAGTCCCAAGAGGGTAACGAGTTTGGACGAGGAGGATTTAACCTCTTCGCACCTCTGAGGAACCTGACGATTAGGTCATGCTTTCCCAAAGACTTACCTTCAACTGCATCGTGATACGCCACTATTGCTGCGACGTACACTTTAAGGGTGGAGGGAGACAGCATTCGCTCCAGCCCATCTTGCAGGAAGAAAGCACGACACTAACCGAACACCTTCGGGGGTCTTCCCGGTGGGAAGAGCACCATTCAACGAACAGGTTCCACTTCAAGCGTAGAGGCGTAGAGGGGGCTCTAGCAGAAGAGATGGTGTCCACCACTGCCTGTGGTAGACCACCTAGAACCTCCGCGTCCCGTCCAGGGACCAGACATGGAGTTTCCAGAGGTCTGGACGCGGGTGCCATAGAGTGCCCCGTCCCTGAGAAAGAAGGTCCCTCCTCAGGGGAATCGGCCAAGGAGGGGCTGTCGCGAGGAGAGTTAGTTCTGGGAACCAGGTCCGGTTGGGCCAGTAGGGGGGCACAACTAACAAGACCTGCTCCTCGTCCTCCCTGACCTTGCACAGGGTCTGTGCAAGAAGGCTCACTGGGGGAAACGCATATTTGCGCAGGTCCCGGGGCCAGCTGTGCGCCAGTGCATCCGTGCCGAGGGTGCCCACGGTCAGGGAATAGTACCACTGGCAATGGGTTGAGTCTGGAGAGGCAAACAGGTCTACCTGTGCGGCTCCGAAGAGGTCCCATATCAGCTGGACCGCCTGGGGATGGAGTTGCCACTCTCCCGAAGGTGCAGGCTGCCGTGAAAGCTCGGCGGCTGTCCGGTTGAGCGCACCTGGGACATGAATGGCCCGAAGCGACCTCAGATGCTTCTGACTCCAAAGGAGGAGGTGGCGGGCGAGTTGGAACATGCAACGGGAGCGTAGACCACCCTGGCGGTTGATGTACGCAACGGCTGCAGTGCTGTCCGTATGGACCAGTACATGCTTGCCACGTAGCGGCCCCTTGAGGCGGCCAGTGCCAAGTGTACCGCTAACAACTCGAGGCAATTGATATGCCAATGCAATTGAGGTCCCGTCCACAGACCTGAAACTGCATGCCGTTGTACATGGCCCCCCCAGCCCGTGGAGGAGGCATCCGTGAAGAGCACAGAATGCCTGGACACTTGTTCTAAGGGCACACCGGCCCGGAGAAACGAAGCGTCGGTCCACGGGCTGAAGGTTTGGCGGCAGTAAGGAATCACTGGGACCTGGTAATGGCCGCTCTGCCACGCCCACCTCGGGACTCGGCCATGGAGCCAGTGTTGAAGCGGTCTCATATGAAGCAATCCGAGCGGCGTTATCGCGGCTGCAGATGCCATATGCCCCAGGAGCCTCTGAAAAGATTTCAGTGGGACCGCTGTCCTGCTCTTGAACGAATTCAAGCAGTTCAACACCGACTGGACCCGCTCTTCCGTAAGGCGCGCAGTCTGGCTGACCGAATCCAGCTCCATACCGAGATAAGAGATCCTCTGTGTGGGACAGAGTTTGCTCTTCTCTCGGTTGACCCGAAGGCCCAACAGGCTGAGGTGACTGAGCACCATATCCCTGTGTTCGCACAACTGCTCCCGAGACTGGCGAGAATGAGCCAGTCGTCGAGAAAGTTGAGGAAGCGAACGCCGCATTCTCTGAGCGGAACAATGGCTGCCTCTACGACTTCCGTGAAGACGCGAGACGACAGGGACAGCCCGAAGGGCAGGACTTGTACTGATATGCCTTCCCCTCGAACACAAATCGTAGGAACGGTCTGTGTCGAGGAAGGAAGAGACATGAAAGTACACATCCTTCAGGTCGAGCGAACTAGCCTTCAGCCGGAGAAGCCTTCAGCTGCGAACTAATCTTGGGGACGGATGCATTTGAAAATGCGTTTCTGCATTAGCGTCCGGAACGGGAACTTGTGCAGGGCCCGATTCAGGATACGCAGGTCCAAGATTGGCTGTAACCCACCGCCTTTCTTGGGTACAATGAAGTCTCATATCGGCTGGAGGAACCGGCTCGACCGCGTCCTTCGCCAGTAGGACATCGATCTCTGACCGCAAGACCTGAGCATCGCTGCTTCGCACGGAGGCGAAGAGGATTCCCTTGTACTTGGGAGGCCGGTGAGCGAACTGAATCGCGTAGCCTAGTCTGATGGTACGGATGAGCCAGCGAGACGGCCTGGGGAGCTGTAGCCAAGCCCGCAGAGACCACACAAGCGGGACCAACAGCACCACAGACGTACCCGGGGTGGGGCAGCGAAGCGGAATAGACAGACCCGACTCGGGAGGCCCGGAGGTGGCCCGGAGTGTTGTCTGAGAATTCCAGGGTGGGACAGAGTGTGGGTGAGAAGGCCCGGGGGCGTTCTTGGTGCCCACACTGCTGCCCCGTGGCAGGGGGAGGGGAGGAAAGGAGTGAGAAGGCCCGGAGGCGTCGCACACTGCCAACCTGGCCCTCTTGGGGCCCAGGGAGAGAGGAAACTGCTCTGAAATGTGGGAGCCAGCGGCAGAGTAAGACACCAGTCGGGGCTCCCCGGTCCTCCTCCGGGGGGGTGGGGGAGGGGTGCGGACACCCACTCCCTCAGAGCAGCTCCTGTTCTCCCTGGGCTGCCCGTCTCAGGGCCGCTTGCCCTTACGCTTGCTTGTAGACTAGCAAAGCCCTGAGCGGGTTGGGCGCCTCCCTTACGTCCGGCACTCCGCCGCCTGGATTTCGCAGGGGTGGAGGTGGACGCAGGGGGGTGCCCTCGGCGACAAGCAGGTAGAGGCGCCCTTTCGAATTAGGATGGTTTTTTTTGTTTTTTGTTTTTAAACCGCCTCTGTCTGCTTCTGGGCCATCGAGAACTGCTGGGCAGAGTTCTCGACGGCGTAGCCGAAGGGGCCAGCCTGACAGACAGGGGCGTTGAGGAACCGAACTTAGTCGGACTCACGCATATCTGCCAGGTTTAGACCCAGGTTCCTGGACCACTAGTGTGGACATCGCCTGACCCAGGGAGCGTGCGGTGACTTCCGTCGCCCGGAGAGCGAGGTCCACCGCCGCACGCAGTTCCTGCATAACCCCTGGGTCGGGACTACCCTTGAGCATGCAGGACAGAGGGTAGTGAGAGAGGGAAAAATGTATACAGGTTTTGGCCCTTTTGGTGTTCCATATTTTGACACCAAACAGTTCCAACTGCTAATTTTTCCAATGCCCATCTGGGGAAAAAGGCTCAGGGGTAGGCAAGGCGATTATACGTGTTGCACTACGCCTCAGCCACCCCGGAAAGCATGGCTGTCAACTCTGAATCTGATTCAGCAAGAGCACACACACTATTATAGTGGGAACTCAGCCTCATCATTTCCAGCGCATAACAGCCCTCTCTCCGATGCAGCAATTGACATCTGTCCTCTGCCAGAGCCCCAAATGAAACACTAGGTCCCCTTGTTTTTTAAAAGGACCAGCAATCCCATCTGCAGGCTGCCAGCAGGCATGTGAGACAGTGAACGTGGCCGTCAAACTCGACGGCACACGGTGCACTGAACGTTCAAGCCCTATGAAAAGGCAAGACGAACACAGCACCGACGTGGTCATGTTCTCATGAGAGAACATGAACCACCCACAAACACAGTCTCAGCATGCTTGTGATGCGATAGAAGAGTGGGGGCCCACGGAGACGTACCCGGTGGGGAAGCACCACTGTAATCCTCAGGTCACCAAGGCTTATTAACCAAAGTAGTTCTTCTCTGCTTTTGCAAGAAAAAGAAACTAAATCGGGGAATAGGCAAAGGGACTCAACCCCGTTTGAGGTTTCATAGTCTCGACCGTGCATCTCTAGCGCCGAGTGACACGCTGGGTTGCCGTGGCAACCCCCGCTGTCAGCCGGCGCCCGACGGCACACGGCGCGCTGAACACTCAAGCCCTTACAAGAAAGGCTTGAGACGAACAGAGCGTCGACGGGATCACCCACGAACGCAATCTCACATGTTTATATGTGAGAGAGATCGTGGCCGTCAAATGAGGACAGGAAACATCCAGAAACACACGGTTTGAATGACATCTTGAAAAAGACGCAGGGTCAAACCGTGTTGCTCTTTTAGAAAGGAAACTGCTCTTTTATGTGCTGAAGCACTCAGGGAGATGACCGCGGCACCACACAGTACAATAGTGCAAGCCTGTGTGTGCACTCAAAACGGAAACGCCCAGCGAACCAACACTTTGATGTCCGTTGAAGCAGCCACTCGCTGAACGCGCCGTCACACCGCACTGGCAGAAGCAGTCCTCTCACGAGACTCGAACACTCTTCGTAGGAAACAGGAAACATTCACTGTTTGGCTCCGAAGTAGAAAGCAATGATCAGGCATTCCACTTCCTTATTTATACCCGCGCTGCGGGGCGGTGCGTGGAATGCGTGAATCACATGCCAATCTTCATTGGCTCGTTTTAAAACACTCGAAGTAGATTGGTCTCTGAAATCAGATCCCAATTCGTCGGTCAGTTCCGACGTACGTCGAACGTGACCGACTGAAAGGGAACTCGTAACAAAATACACATTAACCACTGGAAAAACCTTATTACAGACTTAATTTCAATGGAATACACATCTCCCCCTTATAATTACGCATCTGAAATCGACCTCTGCCATCCAACACTTTCTGACCTCTTACAACTATGAATCCCTTCTATCCTCTCAACTCCTTCCACCTTTTAATCAACCCACGGATATTACTGCATTATTGTTATTATTGTCATCATTGTCATTATTTTCATTACTGTTATTGTTATGATTACTATTATTGTTATGATAGTGGACTCAAGATGGCGCCGAGGATGGCTGCTGCGTTGCGAGCTCCGTTACAACATTGTAGCTTTTTGTTTGTTCTGTTTATAGTTTTTGTGTTTTTTGTCTTGGATGTTGTCTGCCTTACTACGTACGACAGACAGACACTTTTGGACATTGGTTCGGCAATCGCACACCGAAAACCGGACTTTAAATTCATCAGTGACGACCAGCTGTTTACAAACACGGCAGCGGAGCCCTTTGTGGGGGCGGTCCGACCTCGGAAACGCAGCCGGAGAAGGGGATGTAGAGCCGGCGTGCTCATCAGAGTAAGACGCCGCGCAAACCGACCCCCGCTTCCCAGTATTTTACTGGCTAATGTTCAGTCTCTGGACAACAAACTCTGCGAGCTGAGAGCACGGATCTCTTTCCAACGAGAGACGAGGGACTGCTGCATTATCTGCCTTACAGAAACTTGGATGTCTGCTGAGATTCCAGATTCGGCCATCGAAACCACGGGGTTCTCCGTGCACCGAATGGACAGAGAAAAAGATCTCTCAGGGAAAAGCAAAGGCGGGGGTGTATGTTTTATGATCAACAGATCCTGGTGTGATCAGAGGAACGTAAATTCTATCAAGTCTTTCTGTTCTCCTGATCTGGAATTTCTCATGGTTCTATGTCGACCATTCTGGCTACCGAGGGAGTTCACAGCGGTCATCATCACAGCTGTGTATATTCCCCCACAAGCCGACACAGACCGGGCACTAAAGGAACTGTATAGGACAGTGAGTGAGCAGGAAACCGCGCATCCTGAGGCTGCGTTTATTGTGACTGGGGACTTTAACAAAGCCAACTTCATGCGCATTGCACCTAAATACCACCAACATGTTAACTTCAACACGCGAGGGAACCGTGTCTTAGATCACTGTTACTCTCTCTTCCGGGATGGTTACAAGTCCCTCCCACGGCCACCATTTGGCAAATCGGATCACTCTACCATTCTCCTTCTGCCCGCTTACAGGCAGAGACTAAAACAGGAAGCACCCGCCCTCAGAACCATCCAGTGCTGGTCTGACCAATCAGACTCTATGCTACAAGACTGTTTTGATCACACCATCACAGACTATAAAGGGAACACAAATTCCACCGTGAACACCGCTGCCTCTCTCCCGGACGAGCTCAACACCTTTTATGTTCGCTTTGAGGGAACTAACACCGCCCTCGCGGAGAGAGAGCTCGTGGCTGAAGATGCAGAGGTTAGTTCACTCCTTGTATCTGTAGCGGATATACCCGATCCTTCCGGCGGGTGAACATCCGTAAAGCCGCGGGTCCAGTGCATACCGCACAAACCGCTCCACTGATGATGCCATTTCATCAACAATACACACTGCTCTCTCCCACCTGGAAAAGAGGAACACATATGTGAGAATGCTGTTTGTAGACTACAGCTCAGCATTCAACACCATTGTGCCCTCCATACTTGACATGAAACTCCGGGCTCTAGGCTTAAACAGCTTGTTATGCAGCTGGATCCTGGACTTCCTGTCAAACAGACGCCAGGTGGTCAGAATGGGCAGCAACATCTCCTCATCACTGACTCTCAACACTGGAGCCCCTCAGGGCTGTGTTCTCAGCCCACTCCTGTACTCCTTGTACACACATTACTGTGTGGCAACCCACAGCTCCAATACCATCATCAAGTTTGCTGACGATACGACGGTGGTAGGTCTCATCACTGACAATGATGAAACGGCCTACACTCTGACACGGTGGTGTCAGGAGCACAACCTCTCCCTCAACGTCAGCAAGACCAAGGAGCTGGTGGTCGACTTCAGCAGGAATGAGAGAGAACACCGTCCCATCACCATCAATGGAGCACCGGTGGAGAGAGTCAGCAGCTTCAAGTTCCACGGTGTCCACATCACAGAGGAACTCTCATGGTCCGTCCACACCGAGGCCGTTGTGAAGAAGGCTCATCAGCGCCTTTTCTTCCTGCGACGGCTGAGGAGGTTTGGAATGAACCGCCACCTCCTCACACGCTTCTACACCAGCACCATAGAGAGCCTGCTGACTGGCTGCATCACCACCTGGTACGGCAACAGTACCACCCGCAGTCGCAAAGCCCTGCAAAGGGTAGTGCGCACGGCCAGCTGCATCATCGGAGGTGAGCATCCCTCCCTCCAGGACATTTATGCCAGGCTGTGTGTGAAGAGAGCTCAGAGGATCTTCAGAGACTCTAGCCACCCGAGCCATGGGCTGCTCTCACTGCTCCCATCAGGCAGGCGGTACCGCAGCATCAGAACACGCACCAGCCGACTCTAGAACAGCTTCTTCCCACAAGCAATTAGACTCCTCAACTCTTGATCCATCAGTTCATAACACACATCCAAGACATCCAAGTTTCTGTAAGGCAGATAATGCAGCAGTCCCTCGTCTCTCGTTGGAAAGAGATCTGTGCTCTCAGCTCGCAGAGTTTATTGTCCAGAGACTGAACATTAGCCAGTAAAATACTGGGAAGCGGGGGTCGGTTTACGCGGCGTCTTACTCTGATGAGCACGCCGGCTCTACATCCCCTTCTCATTTTCCGTCGTAATAATTTTCCCGCCATTTTGAATTTTCCGAAAAACCTACTTTTGAAAATCTTGCAAATCAAGTTGATTCGTTAAATCGTTTTTGATAAACGCGCAAACAAATTTTATGTAGCGGTTGCAAAAACACACTTAAGGCAATATCTCCGCAACACTTTATCGTATTCAAACCAATCTTGGTACATGTCATCACAAGCATGACCTGAGGCAAACTGCAGCGTTTCGGCGCAGCGCCACCTACTGGTCCGGAGATACAAAAAATGGCTGTTTTTGCTTATAACTTCTGAACCGTTTGTCCAAAAAGATTCGGGATGGCATGCCAAGTTGTCTGATATTCAATTTTTCCATATCGGCCATTTTGCCAGTCGGCCATTTTGAATTATGTGCTAAAATGCTGTATTTTATGATCGCATGAACGGATTGTTACGAAACTCGGTATGGGTCATCAGCACGATGCCCTGAACTAGCCCGAGAAGTTTCGAAACATCGCCACCTAGTGGAGAATTTTTTTTTTCCAAATGCTTATGACTTTGGGTGAGCTTGACTTATTTTCATGGGAGTAACTTTTTATGATTCCTTGGCTGAAGCCGATTCGATTGCACCCTATGACATCATATTCCGTCATTAAAAGTTTCTCGCCATTTAGAATTTTCCGAAAAACCTACTTTTGCGAACTCGTCCTAGACGGTTCATCCGATTTGCACGGAAATTGAACCAGATCATCTTCAGATGATGCTGACAAGAAATCTTGCAAATCAAGTTGATTCGTCAAATCGTTTTCGATAAACGCGCAAACAAATTTTATGTAGCGGTTGCAAAAACACACTTAAGGCAATATCTCCGCAACGCTTTATCGTATTCAAACCAAACTTGCTACAAGTCATCACAAGCATGACCTGAGGCAACATGCAGTGTTTCGGCACAGCGCCACCTACTGGTCTGGAGATACAAAAAAATGGCTATTTTTGCTTATAACTTTTGAACCGTTTGTCCAAAAATCATAAAAGTGGTCTCGTTAGATTCAGGAAGGCATGTCGAGTCGTCTGATATTCAATTGTACCATATCGGCCATTTTGGCTGTCGGCCATTTTGAATTATGTGCTAAAATGCTGTATTTTATGAACACATGAAAGGATTGTTACGAAACTCGGTTTGGGTCATCAACACAATGCCCTGAATGATTCGAAGAAGTTTGGAAACAGCGCTACCTAGTGGAGATTTTATTTTTTTCAAATGCTTATAGCTTTGAGTGAACTTGATTTATTTTCATGGGAGTAACTTTTTTTGTCTCCTGAATCCTCGCCAAGTCCAACAATACCAGACTTGCTAGGTTTCGGCATATGGTTTGTGCAGCGTTGTAATTTAGCGCTTTAAAAACATTAGCTGATATCTTCGAAACCGCTAGTCCGATCGAGACGAAACCAGCGTCAGAAGTTCGGAAACATAGGCCGATAGCTGTATGTTAATGACCAAATATTGATAGTAAGGTGGCATAAAGTCCAATCAAAGTCAGATGTCAGTCATTTTTCATGTGTTTTTTCATGTAAAAAAACCATGAAATTTCCATAGACTACAATGCAGTATTATGATATAAAATGCTATGCTTTACAAATGAATTGGTGTATCATTACGAAACTTGGTATGTGCCATCAGCACCATGCCTTTAAGGTACTTAAAAGGTTTCAAAACAGCACCGCCATGTGGTCCATACTTATAATGAAAAGGCCTCTTGAGGCTAGATCTCTGCAATGACATATTGACACTATATTGACATCCAGCGCTTTATCGTTAATTCGTTAAATCGTTTTTGATAAACGCGCAAACAAATTTTATGTAGCGGTTGCAAAAACAAACTTAATGCAATATCTCCACAACACTTTATCGTATTCAAACCAAACTTGGTACATCTCATCACAAGCATGACCAGAGGCAACCTGCAGTGTTTCGGCGCAACACCACCTACTGGTCCGGAGATACAAAAAATGGCTGTTTTTGCTTATAACTTTTGAACCGTTTGTCCAAAAATCATAAAAGTGGTCTCGTTAGATTCGGGACGGCATGCCAAGTTGTCTGATATTCAATTGTACCATATCGGCCATTTTGGCTGTCGTCCATTTTGAATTATGTGCTAAAATGCTGTATTTTATGAACACATGAACGGATTGTTACGAAACTCGGTTTGGGTCATCAACACAATACCCTGAATGAGCCCAAGAAGTTTTGAAACAGCGCCACCTAGTGGATAATTTTTTTTCCCCAAATGCTTATAACTTTGGGTGAGCTTGACTTATTTTCATGGGAGTAACTTTTTATGATTCCTTGGCTGAAGCCGATTCGATTGCACCCTATGACGTCATTTTCCGTCATTAAATTTTTCTCGACATTTAGAATTTTCAGAAAAACCTACTTTTGCGATCTCGTCCTAGACGGTTCATCCGATTTGCACAAAAATTGAACCAGATCATCTTCAGACCATGCTGACACAAAATCTTACAAATCAAGTTGATTCGTCAAATCATTTTCGATAAACGCGCAAACAAATTTTATGTAGCAGTTGCAAAAACACACTTAAGGCAATATCTCTGCAACGCTTTATCGTATTCAAACCAAACTTGGTACATGTCATCACAAGCATGACCTGAGGCAACATGCAGCGTTTCGGCGCAGCACCACCTACTGGTCCGGAGATACACAAAATTGCTGTTTTTGCTTATAACTTTTGAACACATGAACGGATTGTTACGAAACTCGGTTTGGGTCATCAGCACAATGCCCTGAATGAGCCCAAGAAGTTTCGAAACAGCGCTACCTAGTGGAGAATTTTTTTTTTCAAATGCTTATAACTTTGAGTGAACTTGACTTATTTTCATGGGAGTAATTTTTTTTGTCTCCTGAATCCTGGCAAAGTCCATCATTATCAGACTTGCTAGGTTTCGGCATATGGTTTGTGCAGCCTATGTAATTTAGCGCTTTAAAAACGTTAGCTGATATCTTCGAAACCGCTAGTCCGATCGAGACGAAACTAGCGTCAGAAGTTCGAAAATATAGGTTGATAGCTACATGCTAATGCCCAAATGTCAAAATATTGATAGCAAGGGGGTGTAAAATCCAATCAAAGTCAGGTGTCAGTCATTTTTCATGTGATTTTTCATATAAATGTCTATAACTCCAAAAACGAAACAAGATATTTTCACCAAAATTGACACACACATGTATGGGCTCACTCCGAGGACACAACAAAAAAATGGTAGGATTGTGCCACTTGGTGGCGTTATAATAGAACAAAACATGAAATTCCCATTTACTACAATGCAGTATTATGATATAAAATGCTATGCTTTACAAATTAATTGGTGTATCATTACGAAACTTGGTATGTTCCATCAGCATCATGCCTTTAAGCTACTTAAAAGGTTTCAAAACAGCACCGCCATGTGGCCATACTTATAATGAAAAGGCCTCTTGAGGCTATATCTCTGCAATGACATATTGACACTATATTGACACCCTGCTTTGATATATTGACACCAATCTTTGCAAGTGTCATTGTTCCCTTATTCTGACCACACCACATCAATTTTGTAACTGTGCCACCTATTGGTTGAAAGTGATAAATCATTAAATCATTATTATTGACTGTATTTATCCATTTACAGCTATTTTGCCTAAAATCACCTTAATAGGTTTTTAATTGCTCATTGCTGCGGTTGATCTGACACTGCCAGCCATTTTGGCTCGTCTTGTCTTCTTCTTTGCGCTTGTTATTGACTGTATTTATCATTTTACAGCTATTTTACCTAAAATCACCTTAATAGGTCTTTAATTGCTCATTGCTGCAGTTGATCTGACACTGCTACTACAACTACTATCATTATTGTTTACATGTACAAGACATAAATGTATGTCAAATTACAAGAACTATAGGACAGTTGCATATTAATAACTGAGAATAATTGTTAATAATAACTGGTAATATTTAAAAAATAAATATGGACAAATGTGGTATTTTGTGGAGGTTGAAACTATTACAAAATAAACAGTTCCCTTTCGAGAGTACTCTCGTATTGCGTTTTGCTAAATGCTATGGGAATTTCCTTTCCTCGAGATTTTGAAGCTATTTTTATCCTAAAAATACCATGTAAAACGCAGTGCAGCTGCACAGCTCTCAGCAGGAAGCAGCTGTGTGCTGATTGGCTGTGCTGCTGCAACTGCAGGAACCTATGGCGAGACAAGCGCCAATAAGCAGCGCGGACAGAGAATGCTATACTCCCGCCGCGCTAATGGCACCGCGGACATATGGAGCTCTCCTCTTCTCTATCTTCCGCCGAGCTGATAAGCGGCGCGGACAGATAATGCTATACTCCCGCCACGCTAATGGCGCCGCGGACATACAGAGCTCTCCTCTTCTCTCGCTTTCGCCGCGCTGAGTAGTGCCGCGGGCAGAAGACGAGCGAACTCAAGCCTAAGCTCTCCTCATTCTTCCTCCTTTCTCACTCCCGCCGCTCTGAAAATGGCCGTGGACAGAGAATGCTTTACTCCCGCTGCGCTGAGAAAGCGCCACGGACAGAAGACGAGTGAACGTCAAACTTCGCTCTGGCCGCCCTGCCATCGACGCTGTAGAAAGATTTTCGTGGACACGCTGCCGCTCTGACGTAGATCGAATGCTTGGTCTTTTTTAAAACTGCATTTAAAGGGGCTGCAAATCAAACAATCATGTTGATCGACGTTTGTGCAGACTGACCACAGCTAGGGTATAACTGTATAATATAACCTCATGAGATCATTTAAATGTGAAAGTTTAAAAAAAGCAGATCGATGGAAAGAACTTAACAATTATAGTTACATGTTTGCTAACAAAATAAACAAATTAAAAGCCATTTGTGTGGTGTATAAATAATGTGCACATCTTCTAATCAAACCCACCGCACCAGCAGTGATCAACCTCTCCTCTATTTTGCTGGGGAACTAATGTGGTCGGAACCAAAGTTTACAGCACTGCGTTCTCTGGAATCCTCTCAAGCGGAGCACTTCTATATTCCCATTGGTTGCCGCCGGTTGCCACCGAACCGCGTCATAGCTCATTACCATAAAGTTGACCTGATTTCAACTCTCCTCGACACCCAAATCGTCCAAGACGCGCCGCGCCGCTCTCGCCGGAGCTCTCCGCCGGGCTCCCATTGAAAATGAATGACTTCCGGCCACTTTGACGCTCTCGCCGGTGGCGGTGTGAACGCACAGTAAGCTCTCCTCACTCTTCCTCCTTTCTACTCTTCTTCTTCTCTTGCTCCCGCCTCTCTGATAATGGCCGCAGACAGAGAATGCTAGAGTAGACGAGCGAACTCAGGCTGCTGGAAATATCGAGAACGCGGCTTACGTCACAGCCGTTCTTGCTACAGCGCGTGCTCTCTGTCTAGAGCTTAACGGTGTTGTAATATGGCTGCCAAGTCTGCGCCCTTTTTTCACTATATCACTTCTCGCAGTCCCCTCTATTCAGGTGGCTGGAGTGGTTCAACACTGTAGGTTATGTGTCCACTACATAGTGTGCACTCCTGCATAAGCACTGTTAATTCAGCGCCACAAAATCACTCAATAAATCCGATATTCTCCCAGTTCCCTTGGTTCTGGTGACTGGAGATGTAAATATTGCAAATAACTAGCCTGTGGTTAAACATGCTCAGTTGCACACTAACGCTGTTATGCGTTTACCTTTGTTGACTCGCTCACCGGCTTACGCTGTGAGTACTCTAATGTAAGTGGCGCCCACTACACAGTGCGCGCCACCACACATTATTGTAGTAAAGCTTGTTTGTACGGGAAGAAGGAGGCAGGAACCGGCGAACATTAAACAAGTTTAATCAAAATGAAACACAAAATAAAATGGCGGCGGCAGCCCCTCGGGGTCGACTGCCGCCTACACACAAACAAACACAAAATGAAAATAATAAGTTGCAGCCCCTCACGGTCGACTGCAGCAACACATAAAACGTAAATAAAACAACATAAAATCCAGGCCTGATGCCACATACCCCCAACGCCCTTCGCAGGCCGGGGGGTACTCCCGAGACTGCGCTCTACTCCTCCCCCCCCTCCCCGGGGGGGCCGATCACGGCGGCCGCGGGACCTGGGGGTAAGAACAGCGAGGTGAGAGAATGGAGCGGGGAGCATGAGGAGCGACAGAGATGAGAGAGTGGAGAGAGGAGAAAAGAAAAAAAAAATTCTGGTCCGGTTCCCAGACACACTGCCGCTCGGTCCTCAGCCAGCCGAGAGGCTCTTCTTCGCGGTTCCATGCGGTGGTACTGGACGCTCGGTGGACGGCTCGCGCCTCGTCCCCGTCCCGTGCTCCCTGCTCCTCCCCAACCTGGCGGACGGCAGCAGACTCCGGCTCCTCCCCAAGATGGCGGACGGCAGCAGGCTTCGGCTCCGGGCAAGCGCTGGGGACTCCTTCGCCCCCTCGCGGACGGCAGCCACCCCACCTCGACCCAGAGGCACGGCAGCGAGCTCTCCGTCCCACCGACCTTCATCCGCTCCAGCACCACCGCTTCGGGCAGCCGCTCGCGGACTTCTCTCCTCCGCGCTGCCCGAACTCCGCGGCACCGCGATCCCCCTCAGCTGCGAGGGCTCTTCGACAGCGTGTCCCTCCTTCCTCCCGGGTTTCGGCACCACTGCAGTAAAGCTTGTTTGTACGGGAAGAAGGAATCCAGGCCTGGTCCTCTCTCGTCCCTCACTGTCGTCGCTCCTCCTTTATACTCCCTCACTCCTCCACGAGGGCCGAGATCGCTGCGGCTCGCAGCTGGCGCTCATCATCCCTGATGAGCGCAGCCTCGTCCCGCCCTCACGGTCCCTCGGCCTCGCTGCTCGCCACAATTATTTACAATGAATCATAGCTTTTTCTAGTGGCCAGGCAGACCCGCGCCTGCAGAGCACGCGCTATCCATGACTGCCAGAGCCCTGCCGCTGAGTGTGCACGTGGACAAATCTTGCAAGAATGCGTCCACTTTACAGTCTGCACAACTAGGGAGGTGAGGCACACGCCCACTACAGGTGTGCGCCGCCTAACATAACGCTATCCTACACAGTGTTACGAGTTCATCTGTAGGCAGTATGCCAACATCAAAGTTGTACCCTTACACTCAAGCACTTCCCGATGTTCCCCAGCTCCCTGCACTCAGTTGGCTGGAAACATTATTCCCACAGTCAACGAGCTCGTAAACAAACACGCTCGCCTGTACACAAGCACCATCTCCCCGGTGACCCAAATAAAAAGTTTGCCCGCTATTCTGCCTTCCCCGACCCCCCTGCACTCAGGCGGCTGGAAACATTATTCCCACAGTCAACGAGCCCGTACACAAACGTGCTCGCCTGTACACAAGCACCAATATTCTATGTCCCCCGGCCCCCTGCACTCAGGCGGGGGAAACATTTCTCTCGCAGTCAACGAGCCTGTGAACAAACGTGCTCTAAGCGCCACTTTAACACAACACTATCGGGCCACCGAGTCCCTGTTAATCAGCGACTTGCCCCACAAATTAATTCAGCCCCTGGCTTCGAAGGCCGAGGCCTGGCAGGCCATTCCCGGCATTTCAAAATGGGTGTTGACCATAATAGAACAAGGTTACTTGCTACAGTTTGCTCACAAACCACCACGCTTTCGCGCCGTGGAAGAGACAACGGTGAGAACCGTCGCAAGTCACATGCTTTGAACCGAAATATCGAAACTGTTAATAAAAGGGGCGGTGGAAGCCGTACACCCCTCACAAAGCGAGTCAGGCTTTTACAGTCGCTACTTCCTTGTACCAAAAAAGGACGGTGGTCTCAGGCCCATTCTAGATCTCAGACATCTGAACAAGGCCCTTATGAAGCGCTGTTCAAAATGTTGGAAATGAAACAAATCCTTGCGCACATTCGCCCAGGAGATTGGTTCTACTATTTCCACATCCAAATAGCCCCTCATCACAGGCCATTCTTGAGATTCGCCTTTGAGGGGAAAGTTTACCAATACAAGGTGCTACTCTTTGGTCTATCTCTGGCTCCCCGCACATTTACGAAGTGCATGGAAGCGGCGCTAACCCCGCTGAGGCTTCAGGGAATGAGAATTCTCAATTATCTCGACGACTGGCTCATAATAGCTCAGTCAGAGATACAGTTATTAAACCACAGATCTTGGCTTCCCAACCATTCCCAACCATCCCCACGCATGGCTCTCTGGCCGATTACAAATCAAGGTAGACCACAGCTGTGTATTAGCTCAGGCTACTTGGAAAAATCCAGTCTGGTATCAGACGGGCGTGAGTTTGGGCACTGTTACGAAGTGGAAAGTTATCCCGACAGATGCATCCAACCTAGGTTGGGGAGCCCTTCACGAGGGCAGGCCAGTCTCCGGTCTCTGGTCAGACTCGGAAAAGAGCCTTCACATAAACTGTCTAGAGATGAAAGCGGTCACGCTATCACTAAGAGCTTTCCTTCCATACATAAAGCACCACCATGTCCTGATCCGAACGGACAGCAGGTCAGTGGTAGCCTATATAAATCGCCAGGGTGGTCTAAGATCTATTGGTCTGCACGCGATGGCGAAAAAAGTCCTAATATGGACGGAGAACAACCTGAGCTCGCTGAAAGCGACTCATGTGCCAGGCATTCTGAATCTGGGTCAGGACATGCTGTCCAAACGATTCAGACAATTTGGGGCATGTTTGGCGAGGCAAAAGTGGATCTTTTCGCCTCACAAGACAATGCTCAATGCCTAATATATTTCTCCAAACACAAGGACGCGTTGGCCCACGAGTGGCCCAGCCTTCCTCTTTATGCTTTTCCCCCAATCTCAATGTTACCTCAGGTCATAGAGAGGATCAGGGAGAGCAAATGCGCTGTGCTTTTAATAGCCCTGCTCTGGAGAAATCAACCATGGTTCTCACTACGGATGTCAGATACAGCCCTATGGCCAATTCTGTTGAGGAGAGACCTCCTCATGCAGGCAAAACGGCAGATCTGGCATCCCGTCCCGATCTATGGGCGCTTCATGTCTGGCCCATCAATGGGTACATGAGAACCTCTCTGAAAGTGTATTAAACACTATTTCTGAAGCTGGAGCCCCCGCAACCAGGCGGCTCTATTCAGGCAAATGGTCAGTCTTTTCGGACTGGTGTAAAGCACGGAGCCTGACCCGCATAATTGTGAAGTGTCAGAAGTGCTCACTTTTTTACAAGAGCTACTGGACGCGGGTCGTTCCCCCTCCACGCTCAAAGTCTATGTGGCTGCTATAGCAGCGTACCACACTCAAGTGAATGGACTGTCACTGGGGAAGAACGATCTTATTGTGCGCTTCCTCAAAGGGGCTAGAAGGCTTCAAACCCACCTCGCCCCCCTTCAGTCCCTATATGGGACCTGTCCACGGTCCTGGATGTTATGAAAGGCTCAACATTCGAGACTCTGCATTCGGTGAGCTTAAAGCTCCTATCACTCAAGACCACTTTTCTGCTAGCAATCGCATCAGTTAAGCGAGTGGGTGATCTGCACGCGCTCTCAGTGAGCGTCTCTTGTCTGGAATTTGGGCCAAACGACTCTAAAGTCATCCTCAAACCAAGACATGGATATGTACCTAAGGTGCTCTCGACTCCATTCGGAGCACAGGTCATTTCACTTTCAGCACTCTCATCGTCGTTAGATGAGGAAGATGCTAATTTACTCTGTCCTGTCAGAGCGCTGAGAATATACATAGAGCGTTCCGCTGCTTTCAGGCAATCTGAACAGATTTTGTGTGCTTTGGCGGCCGCACCCGTGGGTGCGCGGTTACAAAGCAGACTTTGTCACAATGGATAAAGTGGATGCTATCTCGCTGGCTTATGAGTCTAAAGATCTCAGCGGCCATTTAAGCATCAAAACCCATTCTACTAGAGGCAGGGCCTTGTCAAGGGCTTGGTCTACTGGCATTTCACTGGATGATATCTGTGCGGCGGCAGGCTGGGCCTCCCCGTCCACTTTTATCAGGTTTTATCATTTGTATGTCCCTGCCTTACAGGCTGGGCTTCTTGCTGTGTAATACATATTAACCCCTTACGGCCCGATAGTCCGGTCTGGGTTAAATACTGTGTAAGCCATAAGCACATTCCTTACATGACTCGACTTGTCTGGTCGTTCTATATTCTTATTGGCCTGACTCTGTCTGGTCTATGTATGTATATATATATATATATATATATATATATATATATATATATATATATATATATATATATATATATACATATATTTGTGTGATATTCTCATTAAATAACCCGACTCAGGTCTGGCTCATATTGGGGACTTCTATGAATATCATATTTACGGGCCCACTTAGATCGGCCTGGGTATGGTTTCTCCAGGCTCTCAGAGCCGTTAAGCGAGCACAGCGTTTTGCATTGGTCCCCCATAGTTTTTAGCAAAATGCAATACGAGAGTACTCTCGAAAGGGAACGCTTCGGTTACTTACGTAACCTCGGTTCCCTGAGAAGAGGGAACGAGTATTGCATTTACTTGCCGTGCTTCGCTTGCTCAGGGAGTCGCTTCAGTCGATAACCTGACGAACCTGGCGAGACAGGGTCTTTTATACCCTTGGCTATGCAAATTCTGCTGCCCCCTGTTGCGGGAATATTAGAGGGACCTGATTGGTCCTTCCCGCCCAGCAGACTCGCCATAGGTTCCTGCAGTTGCAGCAGCACAGCCAATCAGCACGCAGCTGCTTCCTGCTGAGAGCTGTGCAGCTGCACTGCGTTTTACATGGTATTTTTAGGATAAAAATAGCTTCAAAATCTCGGAAAGGAAATTCCCATAGCGTTTAGCAAAACGCAATACTCGTTCCCTCTTCTCAGGGAACCAAGGTTACGTAAGTAACCGAAGCGTTATCTCTAATGTTCAAGAATCTCGACGTGCAAGCTAAATCCAGCGGTGTAGTGTCATCATTAATTAACAACGGTTTGAAGTGATGCTAAATGGGGCGAGGATATATAATTTCACTTGATTCAGTTCCTCTGTCCTCGAGTCTTTTGCTTGCGTCTTTCGCTCGCATCCTGAAGGGGTGGAGTTAAGACGCGAGGAAAGGAAGCTAGGAAAGGAAATGAGGATGCACAGATAAAGGCCACTACATACTCCACAAGAACAGAGAAAAAATTTCTCGCTCCCAGGGCTGCGAGAACAAAAATGACGTCAATTTTTTCTTGCAGCCCTGGTTTGGGAGTTCTTGCAGCTTGTTCTCGACACATCGTCCGAGCAGAACGTTTTTCTTGTGGGTGTCCGAGAAGTATTGTGTGATTGGTCAGAAATTTAAATGCGTGCTGCAGTGGGCATCTGAGGACTCCCTAGAAGTTCCTGCTTTTCTTGTGAAGTATGGAATGTCCTGACCAGAACAAACTTTGTTCTTGTTCTTGCCACCTCGAGAAAACGAACAAATTTCTTTGTTCTTGTGGAGTATGTACCAAGCTTTAGAATTGAGAAGCACAGGTTGTATAGTCCTTTTGTAGTTTTTCTTGTTGATTAGTTCCTGATTGTTCCCAGGTGGGTCTTGTTTGCCTATCACCCCTTGTGTATTTATACCTCAGTGTTTCTCATGTTCTTTGTCTGGTGTTGTCTTTTGTGGTGTATTGTATGAGTTGTTTTCAGTTCTATTTTTACCCCTCTTTTAAAGGTCCCATGGCATGAAATTTTCATTTTATGAGGTTTTTCAATATTAACATGAGTTCCCCTAGCCTGAATATTGTCCCCAAGTGGCTAGAAATTTTGATCGGTGTAAATCGATTTCTGGCTGTCTTTCTCTGCCTTTGAGAAAATGACAGCTCAGGCGAGCTGATCTTGAATTTTCCTGTTATGACGTCATAACAGGAACGGTTACCTCCCTTTCCTCCGCCCAGAGAATTTGGCATGCCCATGCGAGCGCCATATTTGTTTGTCCTCGAGAGATCATGGCTTGTGTGAAAGAGTGAATGCTGACAGTTTCTCAGAGTTTGGATATACAAATGAAAAGTCTTTTTTAAGTTCCTTCTGATCTGTGATCAGTGATTTCTGATGTGTAGATAATTAATCAAGTTCACACAGAACTTTATTATTCGTACACACGCTGCGGCTTCTCTCTCTGCCAACAGAATGTTGTTTTCTATCTTGTGAGTCAGTGTTTTTGTACGTCCTCGTCGCGTCTATCTGTTCTAAAATGTGCATACAGTCGTGAGTTTCTGCTCAACATCGGCAGAGCCACATATTTAGAGATAAACCTCACGCACGCCGAAGCTCGGGCTGCACTGGCCGGTTGGCCTTCAACATCACCGACCCCCAGTACTGCATCTCACCCACAGCGGAGGCACCAAATGCGACGCAAAATTAAGCAGAAGGGGGGTAAGCGTGAGCGTATCCGGGCTAGGCTATCCAGCTATCCCCACAATAAACTGGAGTTCTAAAATGGAGAGGTGGTGGTCCAGTGGGTTAAACCACTGATCTGATAAGCAGAAGGTTGCTGGTTCGATCCCAGCGGTCACCACCAGTGTGTCCTTGAGCAAGGCACTTTACTCCACGTTGCTCCAGGGGGATTGTCCCTGTAATAAGTGCACTGTAAGTCGCTTTGGATAAAAGCGTCTGCCAAATGCATAAATATAAATAAACTGGATTACATTCGATTACTGCCCTGTTGTGTCTTTTTTTGCACTGTGTACACTGACGCTTTTCATATGATAGGAAAATATCTAAAAATAATGCTATAATCAATACTTACTAGTAATTCGTTCATCTCGACAGCTGTAATGGTACATTACATGTGTTACAAAGTTGGTAGAATAAGGAGGAAGACAGGCTCGGCGTGACTGGGACTCGTTTTTATTCAGAACTCTCAGATACAAACAAAATAAACTTGCGCTAACAGTACTCTCACAACTCAGTACGATATCACTTTGTTAGCAATCTCTCCATCTCTGGTCAATTGAGGTTCTTTTTAATGAACCGGTTCTTTTTAGTGAACCGGTCGAACCAGTTCACCAAATCAGACTGAATCGTTCTAAACGGTTCAGGTCTCGAGTCAGCGCTAATCCATCATTTATTAAAGTTACTAACTTTCTGACATGAGTGACAGTCCCTCCAACTAGAAATAAACTAATAACCTGAAGTATATGCTAGTAACTACAACAGTTCACTGAACTGAGACGTGCTGAGAGAACTGATGAGAAGTGACATCCGTCTCTCTGGCAGCCTTGTGCCTCGTAGACCTCGTTAAACCACGCCCCCTCCGCTCATTTAAAATGCAAAGATGTCAGCCAATCACAACAGTGGGCGTTTTTACTGAAGTCTCACAGCAGACACGCCCCTTGAAACAGGGCATTCAGCCAGAGGACAAACATCAGTATAGAAAAAATGCCTTTTATTTCTAAATTATGACATTTTATGATGTAAAAATCATACTAACAATATAAGTACACCTCAGAATACATTATAAAATAAAATAAAAAATCCATGCCATGGGACCTTTAAACTTATTCTGTTTGTTGAGTCTGTGGCAAAAAAAAGTCAAACCAAAGCAAAGTCAGGGAGGTCAGTGATGTTTGCGATGTTCAGAAAGTCTCTGATGAGGTCCTCAAGTGAGCGAGCTCCTTGGCGTAGACGGACGAGACATACTGCTGGATCCATGTTTGATCTGGTGTTCTGTAAAGGCTGCTACATACTCTGCAAGAACAGAGCTGCGAGAACAAAATGACGTCATTTTGTTCTCGGAGCCCTGGTTTGGGAGTTCTCGCAGCTCGTTCTCGACACATCGTCTGAGCAGAACTTTTTTCTTGTAGGTGTCCGAGAACTATTGTGTGATTGGTCAGAATTTTAAAGTGAGCGGGGTTAATGCAGAGAAACTGAGATGTTCGGCACCTGCTTTTCTCGTGAAGTATGGAATGTCCTGGCCAGAATGAACTTTGTTCTTATTCTTGCCACCTCGAGAAAATGAACAAATTTCTTTGTTCTTGCAGAGTATGTTCCAAGCTTAACATGGAGTGTTTCAGAAACAAGGAAGTAGAGGATCCAGATTTTTTATTAACCTTTATTAACAAAATTTTAAAAACATCCAAACAGCAGGAGACAAGTAAAAACCAGAGTAAATCCAAAAGAGGGGTAAAACAGAACTCGCAGAAATCCACAAAGGACATGAGAAACACTGAGATATAAATACACAAGGGGTGATAGGCACACAAGACCCACCTGGGAACAATCAGGAACTAATCCTGATGATGATGGTATAGTTTCAAAACTATTTCAAACCTATTTCATGGTTTGCGTTCTCAGGCCACCATGTGCTGTTGCCGTGCAGATGGGGGTCCAGAACGCATTGGGGGTTTTCTGCTTTAGTTGAGGATGGTGTTGTTTAAGTGGCGCCAAATTAAATAACTAGTCAGTTTTTACAACAGAAATTAATCAATTAAAAACTTACTTTAGCTTTTCATCTAAAACAAAATTAATTTCCTATTATCACTGTAAAGCTGCTTTGAAGCAATCTGTGTTGTAAAAACCGCTATATAAATGAAGGTGACTTGACTAATCAATCAACAATAAAAGCTACAAAGGACTACACAACATGGCGCAAAACAGGAAATAAAAGTCCACACAAGACAAGGGGAACACAAGACAGGAATCATGACACATACAATGTCAAAATCACTTATTGAATCATTCAATTTATTGTTATAAACGGACTATATTTATATACCATTTTAATATTATTACCAAAAACATTCCTTAAAATTTAGACAAATTTAGACATGTCCCAAGCCTCATTAAAAAATGAATAGAAAATAAAAGATCTATAATATTTAATTTTACCTTTGAAATTGGCGATCAACATTCTTAGAAGTTTAAGCAACTCATGTTGCAAAATGTTTCACTGACATTTTGTTTAAAAATACATAACTATTAAGATCTTAAGGCCCTATTGTGTACCCTATTTGTGGAAAATTACAGGTAATGTGACTGGAAAGAAGAAGACAAGAAGAAGATTGAGACTGATGAGTATATTTACATGTTTAACAAACAAGCAAGCAAACAAACAAAATAGCGCAGAAGAGCAGAACAGATGCACTGAATTGCACTCTTCCTGTGTATAGTCTGCGGCATGATAATGGAGGGGACCAATTAGGCTGCAAGCAAGTGACTTTGTTTATGAAAAATGCAGCAGAATGGATCCAAACCCAAGAGCTGATCGGGAGGATGGTGGAGGAAGAGGTCACTCACCCGTAGCGAGAGATAGTGCGGGTCCTGCAGTCTTTTCTGGGAGCATGTTCTTCATGTGATTTGCCTCTTCTGGGTGGTTGAAACGGAAAAAAGATTTACCAAGACAAGGAGTATACCCTGAGGAGAACCACATCACACACACATAGTCATTTTAACATTGTGCTCAAGTCCAAGGCACTGGTAAGGAAATTAAGCCGTAATAAATCATTACCTCAGACGTACAAGCCCACAAGAATGATACACATTCACAGTAGTATTAAAGTTATGACTAAATAAAGTTACATAAAATGACAAAGAGCTATGGTATTTTGAAGACAAAACTCTTTTCCCTCTTCACATCTTGAAGCGAATTCAGCTCAAAAAGACAGAAAGAGAAAGAGAGACACAGCCTCTTGATTAAGTGAAAAAACAGATCCAGAAAGAGTTCAAATTTCAGATCCAGTTTGAAGTTTCTCCAAAAGCAAAGTCCACAGAGTCTTTAGAAGACTTAAATCCACAAGACTGATTTTCCCCTCAAGTCTGGGGCACATCCTCTCTCTCTCCCCTTCTTTTTCTTTTCTTTCCCTCTCTTTACTTTTTACTACTGATTTTATCTCCATAAGTGGGCTTAAACTGACAAAACCCCCTGGTGGTGATATCCTCTATTGGAAACATGATTCATAAATAAAGCAAAAAAAAGTGTTTAAATAGTTATAAAAATGCATATATATTACTTGACTTCACTTGTTTTCATTACATGTGTTCAAGAGTACACAAAATCATCACTTCCTGGGATATTGGTGCAAAATATCTGTAATAAAAATGGACGTTTTCGATAACAATACTGTCACATGGAATAAATGTTGATACTGTTGAAATTCTGCAGCAGAGCAATGACATCTCAGATCATTACCTAGTATCGTGTATACTTAATTTAGCTAAGGCTGCAAAGCCATCCCCTCATTTCAAATATGGCAGGACTATCACCGCTGCCACTAAATATTGCTTTGTAAATAATCTTCCTCATCAGTTCCATCTCCTCAGCATCCCAGAGAGCCTAGAGCGGGGCCGGCTCTAGGCATGGGCAGGGGTGGGCTGAGCCCACCCAAACGTCTGCCTTGCCCACCCAATCAGAATTTAGGAACTGATAGTGTTCATTTGTTTTTACTATTTGTGCATTGATTAAAACAATCTGAGATGGGCTCGGTGTTGAAAGTTTTGACGACAAAAATAACACCAGAAATGTTTACTTTATTAACTGAAAATAAGCATTGTGAACTACGCGCGCGTTAAACTACTACCCTTCAGTCTGTAGCAGAAAAGCAGAGGCTGCAGTCACACGAACGAAAACGGGCAGAAATATTTGCGTGCTATTAAGGTAATTACGAGATGTTGTATTCGTGAATATGTATCATGTAAATATTAATATGCATCTCTGATTGTATTTATTTATTTATTCATGCCAAGTTGAAATGCACGCTCATTTAAGAACGTGCATTTATTGCATGGACAGAGCTAGAACATAATGTAGCTACCGGTAAGTGTTTCAAATGCAAGTGCATAGTTCAGTTGAAACCTTGCCCTCTTTGGCTTGCTGTTGATGCTGTAAACTGAATGTAGGCTACGAGGCAAGCTGACTGTTTAAATAACAGCACTGAAATAAAAATGCGCTGTTTATCTTTTAATCAGTTTAGGGCCATTCACGCAGGACGCGTTTGTGCGGTTAAAAACGCGATGCAGGTATAGAGACAAGTTTTTAAAAAATGTTTTCTTTCTTTCTTTTTTTTTTATTAAATGAGTGCGTTTATAAAGCCGCGTTATGCTTGAAATCTGCAAAAGTATGGAAGCACCGGTCTTGGGCGTGTCGCCAGGATGATTTTAAAAAAGGAGCTACATTAGAGTTAGGGCCTACATTAAAAATAAAAAAAGAATCATTTTGTTTTCATTAAATCAGTCTGGGCATATAAAAGGAATAAATTCGCGAAATATATTTGACTTAAATAATTAACAGATTGACAAAAAGAAAGAAAAACTGCAACAGTGCTGTTGAGTTTGGTTCATTTTTGTGAGGCGCCGCGCTCCTCAAACAATCTTGCACATCTTGTTTTCTTAATTTTACAATAGCACAATGTAAGTAAACACTTTGCAGTTTTGAACGATGTCCTACTCTTATTATCTGGATGACCAAAATGACGGAGTAGGCTATTTTATGTTTTCACATGTGTGCGCATGTGAAGAGGATGATTTTTCCATCAGTATTGGGACATGAGTGAACAAAGCCTATAATAAATAATCGTGACCGCTGGTTACTTTCAGATTCTCATTAATTTCGTTTTGGTTTTATATATATATATACTTATATTTTTTAATTATTGATCTGTTCTGAATACCATTACATTTAAAGGATGTTGTAACGCATTGTGTCCAGAGGAAAATCGAGATAGCTGGAGTTAGGCTATTGTAGACATGGAGGCGATGGACATTTCACAGCTCCACTTTATTCCCCGTGAAACTCGAGTAACAGTCCGTCACAAACTCTAGCATTACTTAATCAACAAAACAACTTGATTTGAGCAACAGAAAATAACCTGCATACATGGGAGTGCTGGAGGCGCAGTGCGCACATACAGCGCAGGCAGTTCAACAGGGAGCGCGCAACTCTTAAAGGGGCCACAACATATTCCTACTCGTTACAATTTGTTGTGGAGTGAGGGGAAAGAAAATAACCTATAGCTATGTTTGTAGTGTTTATAATGTTTGTAGTACTTTTACCGGTATTATTTCTGAATGCAATTAAATGTGACTTATACATGACTTACCTGGGTTTTTTTGTGTGTGTTTTTTTTTTCAACCAAACGATTATTTGGTTAAAATTCTTGTTGGTTGGTTAACCAGTTAATTAGCCTCCCATATATAGGTCTAGCTATCAAATTAGTGCAGAATGTTGCGAATACGCATCAATAATCAAAAGCGTTTGTGTGGAAAAGTGCTGAGATGAATTTGTGCCATCTAGAGAATAGAGTCAAATTACCAATTGTATACAAGTAGGCTTTTCTTATGCTTGGCTTGACTTGTTTGAATGTAAATGGCTGTAGGCCTATAGTTTATGGGTCGCGAAAAAAAAAAAAGTAAACCCAACCAAAAAAAAAAAAAAAGCCCACCCGGTATATCTGCCAGCCCACCCTTCTTTAGGTGCTTAGAACCGGGCCTGGCCTAGAGGAATTCAATGTTGCATCCGAAACTATTGACTCTCTCTTTTCCAGCACTTTAGACACAGTTGCTCCTCTGCGCTTAAAGAAGATTAAAGAAAATCGTCCAACGCCGTGGTACAACGAGCATACTCTGGCCCTTAAAACAGCAGCCAGAAAAATCGAGCGCAGCTGGAAGAAAACAAAACTGGAGGTTTTTCACATTTCGTGGAAAGAGAGTATGATTGTATACAGAAAGGCCGTAGAAACTGCTAGATCTGCTTATTTCTCAACTCTCTTAGAAGAAAACAAACACAACCCAAGGTATTTATTCGATACAGTGGCTAAATTAACGAAAAATAAAGCTTCAACTTCTGACGTTTGTAAACAGCACAGCTGTAACAACTTTATGAACTTCTTTATGTGTAAGATTGATAATATTAGGGGAAAAAATTATAACCATACAGCCGTCTACTACAGTATCACATCAGATATTTTAGTGTAACTGAGGAAAAATTACACTCATGCACTGCTTTAGGAGAAGAAGAATTGGCTAAACTCGTTAAATCATCTAAATCAACAACATGTATGCTCTATCCTATACCGACTAAGCTATTAAAAGAGATGCTTCCAGAGGTCATAGATCATTTTCTTAATATCATTAATTCATCCTTGTCATTAGGTGGTTGCCCTGCTTGCTTGATTAATAAATTGCAGCTGGTCCAAAACGCAGCAGCTCGAAGTTCTTACTAGAACCAGGATGTATGACAATATTAGCCCGGTTCTGTCAACACTGCACTGGCTCCCTATTAAACATCACATACATTTTTAAATCTTTTTAAAAAGCTTATTACTTACAAAGCACTAAATGGTTTAGCTCACCAGTACTTGAGCAAACTCTTAACGCATTATACTCCATCATGTCTATTGCGGTCTCAAAATTCTGTCCAGCTGATAATACCTAGAATATCAAAATCAACTGCAGGCGGTCAATCCTTTTCCTATTTAGCACCTAAACTCTGGAACAGTCTTCCTAGCATTGTTCGGGAAGCAGACACACTGTCAGTTTAAATCTAGACTAAAAACACATCTCTTTACATACGCATACACATAGAAAATTTTTAATTTATATTATTCAAATCAGTTAAATTATTGTTTTAGGCTGCATTAACTTAGTCAGACGGAAAGGACACTTCCCATAACACCTGATGTACACGTTACATCATAAAAAGAATGGCATCTACGCTAATGTTAGTCTGTCTGTTTATCCCGAGGTTTACTGCAGACTGCCGGATCCGGGCCGTATCCAGATCAGATGGTGGACCTGCGACCAGACATGATCAACGCATCCCACAAGTGTCTGCAGAGACCGTGTCTCACCCCTGAAATTGCCTCATCAACACGACATCCTCAATAAACCCGTCTCCGGCGTGATGACTCCGATCTTTTGAATATTCCTATCTAATAAATGCCTCATCAACACAACATCCTCAATAAACCCATCTCCGGTGTGATGACTCCGATCTTTTGAATATTCCTATCTAATAAATGCCTCATCAACACAACATCCTCAATAAACCCATCTCCGGTGTGATGACTCCGATCTTTGAATATTCCGATCTAATATGATTTCTGACCTGTAATGTTGCCAGGATCATAATCATACACTGTTTGTTCATTGGCCAGAGGAGAACTGGCACCCTGACTGAGCCTGGGTTCTCCCAAGGTTTTTTTTTCTCCATTATGCCACCTGATGGAGTTTTGGTTCCTCGCCACTGTCGCCTTTGGCTTGCTCAGTTGGGGACACTAAATATTCAAATAAATTTTCAAATAAATGAATGATCTGCCTGCATTGTCACTATATGATAATTAAAATGAGCTGGATAACATCACCATTTTCTCCAGAGCGGCTGTACAGCCAAATCAAATTCTGTTGCATTATTTTCCTGTTTCGTTTTAGATTAGTTTAAATTAGTTTCCTCCGAAGTGACAAGGGAGGCGTACAATTGCCCTATTACGCTGTTCACGCGATAATTTGCATCTTTATTTTTTGTGCACGTTCCACATTCTCAAATAGTTCTGAATGAATGAGGAGTTGTTTACATGACACCGTTTTAAACTAAAAGCAGGAAACTTTTTATGTGTTTTGGCCGTTCATTTACACAACAAAGCGGTGTTGCCATGTGCATGCGTATTTTACGTGTTCAGTCTATAGGCGTATGTTTCTTTATAAAGTGACTTTGCCAACTACTGGCCTGGCATGCATAATAAAGTGTTTTTAAGCATTTTTGCGTGTGAACAGGGATTATTTTGACATTGTCATCTGAACGCAAAAAACGGAAAAACATTACCGTTTTTAGTACATCGTTGACGTGTAAACGTACACTTAATAATTTGTTAGTGTGGAGATTAATTAAAAAGGAACTAAACAACTCACCTACTTAATATCACATCCAAACTTGTGATTTGTACAGGTTTTTTTAGTGAGTAATCAGTGAAATTAAAGGTACATCTCCATGTCTGTGACCATCATAACGCATCCAGTGTTTACCGAGCTTTGATGCTTTGATGACTGATGATCCAAAAATAAGAAGAAATACATTTTCTCATAATCAAACCTCAAATCTTTGAGCCTACTCAGCTCTGACTGTTGCTCAGTCTGTTGTGATTGGTCTACACTTACAAATGTGTTACCTAGGTGTTTCGCATTTTGATCTTTAAAACTTTGCAGACCTTTTACATTCCCAAACAACTATATATATTTACACACTGCATAAAAGGTAATATTCGAAAAAGCATAATTGGAGAAGTTTAACCCGAAAAATGTGTCAACATTAAGTGCAAGTGCAACTGGAACATTTATTTATTTTATTTTTTTATTACACATATTAAAACACATTAAAAACACAGTGAGGACTTACCTACTAACTCCTCATTTCAAAACACCACTGCACTCGACCGCCACATGTACAATAATCAATGTACAAAAAACATGCTGTAAGCACACAGGCTTTTCCTCAAACACACTGTATGAACACAAACTCCCATCAGACTCTCCTGAGAAGCCCACTCCTGCAGTCTGTGGCTGCCTATGAGGAGTCTGCGCAGGAAGTGGGGGATCATTTTACGCTGTCAGCGACACAATCCTTCACCCTGAGTTCACCATCACCAGCCACCTGAGAAAGCTTTGGCTTTCCTCTAGTCTAAACCAACAAAGGGTTGAGTTGATTGTCTTATACAGACAGAGGCAGAGCACTGGTAATTTTCTTGCCCCATTTGTTAATAACTGTGTGAACTGTGACGTTGCATGGCGGTTGTTTCATTGTTATTGAAACAATGCAGTTATTTGCAACAAGGTGTTGAGGTTCTTCAGCTGCAATGTTATGATATGTGATTATAGCTCAGGCTCTTTCAAATGTGCCAAATTCTTGGGTCTGTTGCGATGGCTCTCTCATACTCTCTCCATCACCGCCTGACACAAACTCTCAAACATATGGAAACCCTCCCTTCCTTCCCGGCCTAAAGCACATCATTTGATCAGCATATTCTTGGACTGGAGGAGTGTACAATTACATATGTCTCCATAATGATATCATGCGTATTGTAATCACTGCTCTCTGAAGTTTAACAGCTTGCAGTTCTTTAGGTCTTGGGAATAGACTGCAAGGGAGCTTTACAGAATTGGGCATGTACAGACCACGTAGCTACATTCTGTGCACTTGTCAGCCTTTCAGCACAAAGTTTGTGCCAAAGTGATAAAGCCTGTTTAAACAGAACAAACAGTGCCATGCTTAAAGATTTTATTAATTTTAGAGCTATCTGCAGATTTTTGCAGAGGTCTATAAACCTATGTTCTGGCGAAGCACCCCTTCCTTCCTCCAGCTGACCCTAAAAATTACAATGGTAACCATCAAATGAATTGGTTACTATAGTTCCTTCCTATACTACAATTCTACCACAATAATAGACATTAAGGGGTAGAGATATGAGTGAATGCGTGTGTACAGTACCGTCGCAAGGGCTGTGCCAAGTGTGCGACCGCACAGGGCCTCGCGCCTGGCCTGCATTTTATGAAGTTTATGTCTGTTTTTTATTACAGTTTTTCCACCCAACATCGATAATAAATACAATTCCTACTGTCTCTCAATAATGCATAATCAAGGCCACGTGAAAAAAAAAATCAGCAAATTATTGTTATTTTTCAAATTTCGATCTGCGTGGTCGCGCCACTGTGAGCCGCTCACTCTGAGGAAAAAATGTCGGGTACTGCATGAGAGCGCGACCGGTTTCGTAAACACGAGTCGGGTGGTGAGAAAAGGAAAATAATTCAAAAGAAAGAATTTCAGAAGTCACTGAGAGGATCGCTGGATTGCAACAAGATGAAGTTCAAGGTGAGGCATAAATATAACAAGTGGTCGTGGACTAAAACTATATATAGGCCTATATATAGTTTTAGTTCTACTTCAAATATATATATTTTGTGTGTGTGTGTGTATATATATATATATATATATATATATATATATATATATATATATATATATATATATATATATATATATATATATAATCCGGTTTATGGGGTGAGCGAACTGACGGTAGACACGATTAAACAGTAGAAATGTCAACTGATAACGATTTTGGACTAACGTTAATATGTCTCTATTGCAGTTACGCTCATGTGACGTGTCGGGCTGCGCGGTCACGAAAGCTTGTCGTTTTCATGCGTTTAATAATAAAATGACAGCTGAACTGATGTAAAGCCAATGGTGTTGAAGTTCACACGTATGGTTCTGCGGTAGTGATGTCCGGTTCGCGAACGAATCGTTCTTTTGAACCGGTTCTTTTTAGTGAACCGGTCGAACCAGTTCACCAAATCGGACTGAATCGTTCTAAACAGTTCGCATCTCTAGTAAGCACTAATCCACAAATTTATAAAATTAATCACTTTTTGACGTGTCTGACTGTCCCTCTGACTCGAAATAAACCAACATCCTGGAGTTATTCAGTTACTCCAACAGTACACTAACCTATTATAAGAGAGAACTGATGATGATTGATGTCAGCGAGCAGCAGCTGATGATACTGAGCATGCGCAGCGCACACGAACGAGCGTCACAGTTCTCGTTCTCGAGTTAAGAATCGGTTGCAGCGGTTTTCGGATCAGCAGTACACTGAATCGAGAACGTACGCAGACCGGTCTGTCACAGTTCTCGTTCTCGAGTCAAGAATCGGTTGCAACCGGTTGCAGCGGTTTTCGGATCACCAGTACACTGAATCGAGAACGTACGCAGACCGGTCTGTCACAGTTCTCGTTCTCGAGTCAAGAATCGGTTGCAGTGGTTTTCGGATCAGCAGTACACTGAATCGAGAACTGTTTATTTCGGACATGTCCGATTTGAGAACCCATGAACTGATACTGACTGAGCATGCGTGTGATTCTTCAAGAGAACGAAAAGCAAGTTTTGTTGAACATCGAGACGTGTTATAATATAAAACATTGTGGAAATATGTTTTCATCATTTCAAGTTCATTACTGTCTTATCACTGTATGAGCATGTGATTGACTATTTATGATTGAAGTATTTATTTATTTAAAAGATTAATGTTTACGTGTAATTACAGTTTATGAGGACACATTCACAAATTGGGTTAGTATTAAATAAACAAAGTTTTAATAAAAAAATATTAAAGTGTTCAAATAATACACACATTTTAAAAAGAACAATTGCTGGAAAAGTGCACTTACACACTGTAATTGTCTTACACACTATATTTAACAGGTATTGCCTGTTTTTAAAAAACTTTTAAAAAAGTTATTGTGCTTTATCAAAAATTATAAATAATAATAATAGCAAAAACAAAATGCAAAGGCAGTTTTAAACAGAGGTTAAGTTACCATATGCAGCTTGACCGTCTCTTATAATAGGTTTGAATTCAGAAAAACACTCTGCCTAACTTTGTTAGGACTCCATTGTATTTAATTTGTAAACAAGGTGATATAAAGATAAAAATGACGACCCTAATCAAACTACAGCGAAGGCGAAGCAAGCGACTCCTTTTGAATCGCTCTGGCGGTTCTCGAATCTCAATTTCGTTCTCGTTCTCGAGTCAAGAATCGGTTGCAGCGGTTTTCGGATCAGCAGTACACTGAATCGAGAACTGTTTATTTCGGACATGTCCGATTGAGAACCGATGAGATGATGATACTGAGCATGCGTCGAGCGACTGACTGACTGCACGACGAGTCTCTCTGAACCGAACGAACATCAGCTGATATGAGCGTGTCTGTGAAACGACTCCGACATGAATGAGGTGAACATTTGGCGAACCGTATTTATTTAATTACAAAAACATAGTAAGTGGATCATGGTTTCTGCACTGATGAAGACTGATTTATTGATTTTATAAATGTAAAGATTGTTTGCATCACTGCATGTGTTTGGATGCTTTAGATGTAAAACTTTGGATTATGATGATTATGATTATCAGATTATGATGATATTTTTATCTGACTGATGTTATAATTACTGACTTTATATATTTTAATGTGTAAAGTGTGTTTATCCAACCGCAATAGACTTGACGTAATGACGTCATCGCGAAATGACGTCATTACGTTTGAGCGTAAAAGAACTGGTGAACCGGTTTTTTGATCCGGTTCATTGAAACGAACTGTCCGAAAGAACCGGTTCGCGGAAAAGAACCGAACTTCCCATCACTATTCTGCGGTTCTGCAGTTGGTTATTATTGGATAGTATAGCCAATGATTTTGTCTGAGCTATGAATACAAAATAAATAATAATAGGCTATAATTCATATTTGTTTATTTTGTTTGTCATTGTTTTCCAATTTTATCATTTTAGTGTTGAATGAGTAAATCTGTTTGTTAGAATGATTAAAAAGTTTTAGTCTAGTCTGCTTCACCGTTCTAACAGCGCTCGTCAGTGACAGAATGAGTGAGGTTGGCCAATCAAATCAAAGAAGGCGGGTCTTGCTGTCACTCAGTGTTGCCAAGGTTTTCCCGCGGACTTGGGCTACTTCAACACTGTTGCCGCGGGCTGTTTTTCATGTCCGCGGGTTGAAGCGACCCCAATTATATGATATTTAGCCCCGGGAATGCGAATTTTAGTAGGCAACCATGCCAAAAAAAAAAAAAAAACACACACATATTTAACCCCCCAAATGCGATTTTTACTGGAGATGCCCCCCTGAAACGAGATTGGGCTTGTTTTGGGCTAGTTTTGAGTAGCAATTGGGCGGGTTTTGTTGTGAAAACCTGGCAACCCTAACCACAACGCAACGAGAGCTCGTGGAGAGATGCTTGTGCTGTACAGCTGAGCTGACAACTGTTTTACGATAGAAATGTTCAGCGACCAACAGTAATAGACTATCTAGTGATGCAAACTACTCAACTTTCTATGAAATTTAGCCGTCTTGAAATGAAATTATGCGTTATAAGTCATGTAAATCATAAATGAATGTGACAAGAAACGTTTGCGTTTTCACTATTAGACGAATAAGAGTGAATGTTTGCACGTTTCTTCATACCGTTCTTATTTAGGCTAGTTATTCCCTTAGATCGCTTTTAATCCTTTAATTGCTTTATTATTGTTGTTGTTGTTGTTCTTAGGTTATCATTATGCAGTAGATCTTATTGTTATGAGCGTGTGAGTGACCGTGCGTTCTGCATGTCAGTGAGCACAATAGCCTATCACACACGTCAAGATTGTCTAGAGTTTTACTCAGTCCATTTTAAATTCTAATTGCAGCATCTGAAATAGGTCAAACCACTTTTGATCAGATATGCGAAAGTTCGGTTCGTTACTATAGCAATACCCGGCCGCAGACACGCGCGCAAATCAATTGTATAGAGGGCCTCGCATGTCAACTTCGCACAGGGCCTCGCACCCCCCTTGCGACGGCCCTGCGTGTGTATAAAGGATACGGTTACATGAAACAGAAAATCACATCTGAACAAGTTAGGGGAGTAGGCCTACTATTGTAACGGAGGCTGTTTCTGTACTGCTATCAACAATCTGCTCGTGTGCGCCGCAAAGCAAACAACCGCACACACGACTCTGTTTAAACAGCATTCACTGGTGTTTGTCAGTCTAAAGTTCTATAAACGTGCCTTTAAACTACTTTACGGAATAAAAAAGCACACACCGGCTCAGAACTTCTCTATGTCGATCCCTGCCCGATTTACTGGACCACACGATAAACTGTGGTAAAACTCAACAATAAAAACTATACAATACGCCAAACTAATCGTATCGACGCAGTTACGCTCTTCGCTAAGCTCTAAGTGATTTTCTTTAGCTCTGTTTTCAGTTGAAGGAATAAAACTAACCTAATTTAGTGTCCCATTGACGAAGCCTCAGGAGGAGAATGATGCGCGGTCGGTCCCCTCTCTGTATCCAGCCAGTTTAGCATGACAAAAGAGGACAAACGCGATGCTGAGTGCGGCAAGACCTTGGCCGTGTCTGCGGGCACGCCTCCTCTCAGCGGGGACGCGCTTCAATGGAACTCTGGCTTTTTGGTTGATGGAGAACGCGCTCTAATGGAACTCTGATTTTTGGCTGATCAGAGAGTGACTCACACTTCACAAAAGATACTAATTGAGTTAGTTCATGGAAAACTTCATTTGTATTTAACGTTTCTGACTCTGACTACACCTCTTATACGTTTTCTCTATGCTTACTGTAATGTAGCCTATGACATAAGGTCTGGTAACAATTACCATACCAACCCGTTCAAAGCGAGCTATACATATTTGCTAGCCAACAAAAACAAAATCACTTGATTCTTTAACCATTTTCTTTTTCCATCTGAAAAGTGCCCTGTAATTTAGGCCCTACAGATGGCTCCAAAACACACATATGTATATAAACATACACACACGTACCAAATCCCTATACAACGGTTGTAATATCAGTCATTTTTGACCTTGTGGGGTCATTTGTTTGGTAGTCATTTGTCATTTGTTTGGGCTGCATGAGGAAAAAAGCTTATAAATCATACTAAATTATGTTTTTTGAAAATGCTAAATGCTATAATAAACTTTGTATTAAAATATAACATACTTTTAGGTAATAATTAAAACATGATTAAGTTCTTAGCAAAAAGTTGCAGAATTTCCTTGATTTGAAGACTTTATACATTTTCTCTTTTGGCCAATTCAAAACAAGCTTTTGTGTGTTTCACTGGTTGCAAATATTCTGCTTGACCTTGCATTAAATCCATGATCTAAGAGAGTGCATTGGCATATTTTCCATTGTAAATTTCATTCAGTGTAACTTTGTACAGCTGGGAGGAGGGTTGGGAGAAGAGAAGGAAAGACGGTCCCCTCCCCCTGCCGCCCAGCGGGCACTCTGTTCTCCATCACTTTAAGAACTCCAGTTGCATCATGGGGAGGGGGCGCTGGAGTGCTGCCCGGTAACTCTGATTACTTCCAGACTATTTCGGCTACAAATTTCAACACTATTCATGCACTCATACTACAGCACATGAACGCATGCGGATATGCATGATTATAAACATTAATTCTGAATACTCTGAATAAGAGTTAAACTATACATACCAGATGCAGTTTTGTATTTTCTGACTTGTTAGCCAGGGAGACAGTGCTAAAACAACAACAACAACAACAAAAACAGATATCATACTAGCCTGTTGGAGATGCATGAAACAGCAAGTAATAAAGTCGCTGTATAATATGCATGCGAATTGCAAAACTTGTGAGTTTCACCATCTGTTTATGCCTGTCTACATCTTAAGACTTCTCAGAGTTCTCTAAATATTTACCTGAGTAGCCTACTTCAGGACACATAGTCCCACAGTTAGTTACTAGAACCTTAAGAAAAATAAAGAGAGGTAAGAATCTTGCAGAATAGAATGTGACGAGGAGTATGAGAGATTGAAAGGGAGGAGGAGGAGGAGGAGGAGGAGGAGGAGGAGGAGGAGGAGGAGGAGGAGGAGGAGGGGCGTCTCTGGAAGTCTGGAGTCACACAGAAAATTGTGATCTCATATCGCTCTGATCAGCAAACACAGGAAGAAAAAGAGAGACAGCAAAAGAGAACAAAAAAGAGAGTTTGTTTATAGACTCTGCTAAACATATGACAGAAAAGAACAAAGAATGTAAGAAGGAGAGAGAAAGTGGGTGAGAGATGTTATTACTGTGGTGTGTCAGGCCTTCATTATTTTTCTCACATGAATAGGGTAAAAAATGTAACCTTTAGATATCACCATGAAAATTACAGAATTTATTACTTACATCAAGACAAACAAAAAATGTATTACAAGTTTTTTTCAATTGTTTGTTAACATGGACAAACGGTGCATAATCTAATTACAGATGTGCTAATTTGCATAAATACCACAACAGATCTAAACATTGGGTAAAGCTTTTTTAAAACATTCAGAGATTCAGTCAGTAATTAATTCAAGGTCCACTCAACTGTCAACTCTGTCACTAAGCTGTCCCTCAGGTAAGTAAAATTTCCCTTTTTTTCCTACATGGATTATTCATTAATATACATTAATAAAACATACCTGGTGATCAACTACAATTTATTGGGAACATCTGGATGTGTGTTGAGCTGTTGTACGACTATTTTTGGTGAAACAATGTCAAGTTTAGGATTAATTAATAGTTTCATTAGATAGCTAACGGCTAGCAGCAGCAAATAACTCGTTAGCTGTCTTAAGATATGGATACATGGATTGTTGTAGTCATTACACTGCCATGTAGGCTATGTAATTCAAGTCATTCATCTCAAGTAAGGGATAATGTATAGCAAGGCAGTTGTTAGTGAATAACCCCTTCAGGCTGATTCAAGACCCCTCCATGACTGACTGAATCTCTGAATGTTTTAAAAACGCTGTACCCAATGTTTAGATCTGTTGTGGTATTTATGCAAATTAGCACATCTGTAATTAGATTATGCACCATTTGTCCATGTTAACAAACAATTTAAAAAAGACTTTGTAGTGTTGTATATCTTTGTGTGGGTGAAGGAAGGAAGAAGACGGGGTCGGCTTAACTGGGACTGCACTTTATTGATCTCACGATCCTCAAAACTGTGGTAAGCACTCAGCGCATTCAAACTCAAACTCATTAACTTCTCAAAACTCGTCACTTCAAAACTCGAGATACTCTCTCTCTTAGTTTACAGTCTCTGGCAAGACGTGTGACAGTCCCAGTCGTGATCTCTCTTCCTTCTCTCTCTTCCGACCGCGGCTTTTACGGTCTCTCCACACCAATTACTGGAACGAGAGACAGGTGTTAGAGATCTGCATTTGACCTACTTACTCACCGCTCGTCTCCGCGGTCCCTCTCTCCCGCTACAGACTTCGCAGAACCACGCCCCCTCCACCACACACCAGGCCGGGGAGCCATCCGGCCTGCAGCCTCTCCCCCCCCCCTCCTGGAGAGGAAGTCAGCCACAGCCATCTGAGCACCCGGCCTGTGGATCACCTTGAACTTAAAAGGCTGTAAAGCTAGATACCAACGGGTGATCTGGGCGTTGGTATCCTTCATGCGGTGGAGCCACTGCAAAGGGGCGTGGTCCGAACAGAGGGTGAACTTCCGCCCCAGCCCCCTGTCCGAGGTGTCGGTCTGTAGGGAAAAAGGGAGAGAGAAATTAGAAGCTTGTAAGAGCGGCCCACCACACAGAGCAGCCCGTCCACTGAACTGTATCTGGTACCTCCTTTTTAGTTAGATCACTCAGCGGGCTAGCGAGGTCCGAATAATTAGGTACAAACCTTCTATAATATCCCGCTAGCCCCAGGAACTGTCTAACCTCCTTTTTGGACTTGGGCCTTGGGCAGGTCGCAATAGCTGCAGTGTTGTCAATTTGGGGACGCACCTGTCCATGACCCAAGTGGAAGCCCAGATATCTTACTTCCATCCGCCCAACTGCACACTTCTTTGGGTTGGCCGTGAGCCCCGCCCTTCTCAGCGACTTTAGAACAGCACGCAGGTGCTGCATATGCCGCTGCCAATCCGCACTATAGATGATGATATCATCCAAGTACGCAGCAGCATATGCAGCATGCGGCCGGAGAATCCTTTCCATTAGATGCTGGAAGGTCCGAACAAGCCGAAAGGAAGGGTGACAAATTGGTGTAACCCAAACGGCGTGGTGAAAGCGGATTTTTCTTTGGACATTGGCGACAAGGGGATCTGCCAATTTCCCTTAGTTAAGTCCAGCGTCGAATAAAAGCGAGCGGTCCCTAGCCGATCAAGCAATTCGTCCACCCTTGGCATTGGGTACGCATCAAACTTCGACACTGCGTTCACTTTTCGGTAGTCCACACAGAAACGCACAGAGCCGTCAGGTTTTGGTACCAAAACTATCGGGCTCGCCCAATCGCTGCTGGACTCTTCGATTACCCCCATATCCAACATAGACTCTAACTCAGCCTGAACCACCTTTTTTTTGTGTTCAGGTAAACGGTACGGCCGGCTGCGAACCACCACACCCGGCTCCGTCTCAACATGGTGTTGAATGAGGTCTGTGCACCCAGGCAGGGGCAAGAACACGTCAGCAAATTCTGCTTGCAATGTTTTCACGTCAGTGAGCTGCGACGGCGAGAGATGATCCCCCCCCCCCCCCCCCCCCCCCGGGGCCAGAGCGAGTGATTGAGGCTTTTGTATCGCCTCTGGCCCGAGATCATCCTCCGCAGTTACGACCGTCGCCAGCAACACTGACTCCGCCTCCAACCACTTTTAAAGGAGGTTGAGGTGGTAAATTTGACGTGCTCCCTTCCTATCTGAGCGCACCACCTCATAGTTGAGATCCCCGACTCGCCGTGTGACTACAAAGGGTCCTTGCCATTTGCAAGTAATTTAGAATGGGAAGTGGGGAGCAATACAAGTACCTTATCTCCCGGTGCAAACTGACGCAGCCTAGCCCCTCTGTTGTATAGCTGTCTTTGTCTGTCCTGAGCCTGTAACAAATTCTCCATTGATAGCCGCCCCAAAGTGTGGAGTTTTGTTCTCAGGTCCAGGACATACTGAATTTAATTTTTTTCTCGCGGAAGGTCCCTCCTCCCAAGTCTCCCTAAGGACATCCAGCACCCCCCGAGGCTGGCGCCCATAGGGAAGCTCGAAGGGGGAAAACCCCGTGGAGGCTTGCGGGACCTCGCGGACAGCAAACATCAGAGGCTCTAGCCATTTATCCCAATTTTTGGCGTCCTCGTGAACGAACTTACGAATCATGGATTTCAACGTGCGATTAAACCGTTCGACCAAGCCATCCGTTTGTGGGTGATAGACGCTTGTGCGAACCGATTTAACGCCCAACAATTCGTAAAGTTCGCAAATCGTTTGTGACATGAACGCCGTGCCTTGATCGGTGAGAATCTCTTTCAGGATTCCCACCCGGGAGATTAATGAAAACAGTGCGCTCGCAACACTTTTCGCCAAAATAGTGCGGAGCGGGACTGTTTCCGGGTATCGCGTTGCATAGTCTACCATAACTAATGCAAGGTGATGCCCGCGTGCTGACCACTCTAATGGCCCGATGAGGTCCATACCAATTCTCTCGAAGGGGACCTGCACTAGTGGGAGTTGGTATAATGGTGCTTTTGGGGTGGCCGGTGGATTCACCAACTGACATTTCCGACAAGACGCACACCACCTGCGTACATTCTCGTGAATGCCCAGCCAGAAGAAACGGGCCATTAGACGGTTGAGTGTAGCCGTTTGTTCTAAATGCCCGGCCATAGGATTAGAATGAGCCGCCTGGAAAAGCATTTCCCGGCGGCTTTTAGGTACTAACAACTGGGTTGTATCTTGTTTTGACTGGGCGTCTTGGGCCACCCGATACAACCTATCTTTTAAAATACAAAAATAGGGATAAGAGAGCGGCTGGTCAGGCTGGAGGAGGTGGCCATCGATGGAACGGACCTGATTAAACGCGTTTTTAAGCGATTCATCCTGGGACTGTTCCAGGGGAAAATCATCGCGGTCTGTGAACATGGGCATCCTGAGACCGCTCTGTTCCCCCGGAAGAGCTCCCAGAGGCCCTGACTCCACCTCTCCCAACTGAGCAACAGTCTCTTTCCGGCTTGCATGTTTTCCCCAAGAAGCATCCGCACACAAATGCCCCAATAATACATTAAATGCTGGCCAATTGGTCCCTAAAATCAGCGGATGCCTGAGGTGCGGGTTAACTGCTACCTCAACACTATGCTTTTGTCCCCGAAATAGAATATCCACGGGCAACAACGGATAGTTCACCACTTCCCCGTGCACACACCTCACCATAACCGTGCGGCTAGTACCCAATGCCTTAGGGTGAATCAGGCTTTGGTCGATAGAGGTCTGGTTACAACCCAAATCAACCAAGGCCTGATAAGTACCCCCCTTGATACTCACAGGAATCAGGTACAATCCCGCTTGATCGGGGGTGGCTTGTGGAGCGTCGGGGACCCGGACCAGCGTCCCGACCTCCATGACGGGACAGCGGTCGATGAAGTGCCCCAGATCCCCGCAGCGCAGCAAGCCGGCCCAGACTTCCCCGCCGCCCTAGTGGCCGGAAGTAGGTCCGGCGATTGGCGTGGAGAGAGCGCTGGAGCAGAGGAGGAGTGATAGGGATCCGGCCCGGCCGCCCCTCCCAGACGGGGAGGTCTGACGGTGCACTAGGCCCGCCCGTCCTCCACCTTGGGGCTGGCCTAGGCGGCCACACCCCGCGACCTGGGAAGGGGGACAGGTTTGGGGAGAGAAGGGGAAGAGACAGCAGCAGGGCGAGAGAGAGAGAGAGAGAGAGAGAGAGAGAGAGAGAGAGAGAGAGAGAGATAAGCCGATGGCAGGGGTTCGCCGACCCTGGTGCACACCACCATGTGGTCCTCCGCCAACTGGATGGCCTGGGTCAGCGACGTCGGGCGGTGGCACTGGACCCACTGCGCGGTCTTCTGGGGAAGCCGCGCGACGAACTGTTCCAGCACCACCCGGTCGATGATTCCCTCAACGTTGCTTCCGCCAGCCATCAGCCACTTGCGGCACGAGTCCCGGAGCTGGTGCGTAAAGGTGAAGGGCCGACCAGAATCGTTGAGGGTCAGGGTCCGGAACCGCTGCCGTTGTTGTTCCGGACTCCGGCTGAATGGCGCGCTGCAGGTCTTCGTAGTCCAGGAGGTTCTGGACTGGCAGTTGGTGGGCGGCTACCTGCGCTTCCCCAGACAAGAGCGGCAGGAGCCGCATTGGCCAGTCCGACCTGGGCCACCCCCGGGATTCGGCGGACCTCTCGAAGAGGTCGAGGAACGCCTCCGGATCATCCTCCGGGCCCATCTTCGAGAGGTTGATGGTGGCTGCCGAGTCGGTGTTACACGGGGGGGTGGCCGGAACCTCCCGGACCATCCAGCTCCAGAACAGCTTGCGGTCTTCATGCTGGGCCCGGATGAGGGCCTCGAAGCGCCTCGGGCGGGTCCTGCTCCGCCCTCACGGCCAGCAGGTCCTCGTGGGTCTGTTGATGAAGACCGGTGAGCGATTGAACCAGGTCCGCAAGCGGCGTCTTTGGTAGGGTCTGCATAGCGGCGGCCGCTATGATCTGCATAGCGGATATTGCCACTCTTCTTCCTTACCGGGTTTCGGCACCAGTGTAGTGTTGTATATCTTTGTGTGGGTGAAGGAAGGAAGAAGACGGGGTCGGCTTAACTGGGACTGCACTTTATTGATCTCACGATCCTCAAAACTGTGGTAAGCGCTCAGCGCATTCAAACTCAAACTCATTAACTTCTCAAAACTCGTCACTTCAAAACTCGAGACACTCTCTCTCTTAGTTTACAGTCTCTGGCAAGACGTGTGACAGTCCCAGTCGTGATCTCTCTTCCCTCTCTCTCTTCCGACCGCGGCTTTTAGGTCTCTCCACGCCAATTACTGGAACGAGAGACAGGTGTTAGAGATCTGCACTTGACCTACTTACTCACCGCTCGTCTTCGCGGTCCCTCTCTCCCGCTACAGACTTCGCAGAACCACGCCCCCTCCGCCACAGACTTGTAATACATTTTTTATTTGTCTTGATATAAGTAATCAAATCAGTAATTTTCATGGTGATATCTAAAGGTTACATTTTGTACCCCATTCATGTGAGAAAAATAATGAATAGGCATATGAATAGGATATATTTGGGTCTTTTTCTGAACTTACAAAATGTGATCTCACTTGTGTCTTAAGATAAATTTATTTATATGGCCCTTTGGTACTTCCATATCAAATGGGACCTTTGCATCATGACTTGAAGTCAAAAGTCACTTAACCTCCCTACTATAGTAAAAAGATGTGTTTTTAGTCTAGATTTAAACTGACAGCGTGTGTCTGCTTCCCGAACAATGCTAGGAAGACTGTTACAAATTTTAGGTGCTAAATAGGAAAAGGATCGACTGCCTGCAGTTGATTTTGATATTATAGGTATTATCAACTGGCCAGAATTGAGACCGCAATAGATGTGATGGAGTATAATGCGTTAAAAGCTTGTTCAAATACTGGGGAGCTAACCATTTAGTGCTTTGTAAGTAATAAGCAAGATTTTAAAATGAATACGATGTTCAATAGGGAGCCAGTGCAGTGTTGACAGAACTGGGCTAATATGGTCATACTTCCTGGTTCTAGTCAGAACTCTAGCTGCTGTTTTGGACCAGCTGCAGTTTATTAAGCGAGCAGGGCAACCACCCAGTAGAGCATAAGAATAATCTAGCCTTGAGGTCATGAACGCATGAACTAACTGTTCAGCATTTTGTAGGGATGCACCAAATCGGCAACTGAAATTATTAGGCCGAATAAATTTAACCGAACAATGCCGTTTTTGATGACACCATCAAATATAGCAACCAGCGTGTGTGAGAGGCGCGCACGCTTCTAAATGCAGCAAATATGTCAGAAGTGTGGAAGCATTAAAGTGTCCGAGATAGATGCAAAAATGGCCATTTGCAGACATTGTCTAAGCACCCTCAAATGCAAGCAAGAGCACCATCAGTTGATACTGTAATAAGATATTGCCAAATGCTCCGGTGCATATTTGTGTCTGTAGAATGTCAAATGTATCCATTTACGTGTTTCTGCAGCGCTGACAGGCTCGCAAAACCTTTTATGAACAAACAAACTGTAAGTAAGATATTTATTGTGCATAGCAGCTTCATTGAACTTTGTACTTTGTGAGATCGCAATGAACTGACACAGCGACAGCGTTTAGTGATCGTTTAGTGATCTGTAGTCTTGGTCTACAGTCTATATAATCCATTGAATAAAACTATTGTTTTTCATGTTGCAAAAAGGATTAAATGGCCAATTGCACGCAGCAAAGTTTCGGAAGTGACATAGTGAAATAGTAAAGCAATGTAAAGGCAGATTAATAGATTAATAGAAAATTTGTTGCAAAATTTTTTGGAAATTCTAAATAATCTTAAATGTCTAGCTGTACACTCACTGCTGTGGCGGAGCCGTTGCTTAGCCTACATCTGCACTTTAACCCCTTAACTGTCACCCTCATTTTTGGGCATAGACATGAAAATGTACTATACAAACTTAAACAGCTGTAATTCATGAATGCTTTGGGATACAGACATAAGGTTGGTCTCTTTTGAACGAAGACACTTTGGGGATTATTGTTAAAGTGGAATAATTAAAATGTATTAATATTTCTAAAGTTTAAGTTTATTGTTATGAAAATGTTATGTAATATTTGTTTTATTATATAACATTTTTATATATAAAAATATATATGTTTCAGCCTAAAAATGCTAAAAAAGCCACAAGTCTAAATGAGATGTGTGTCAAATTTCAGCTTGATATCTCAAAAAATGAGGTTTCTGTGAGACTTTTAGTTGTCACATCACAAATGGCCACTAGGAGACACCCTTGTTCATTGTTGATTCCCAAAGGTCACTTAGTTGCTTGAACTTACATCTGACACCACAGCACAAACACAGAGAGAGATAAAAAAAAAAACCATTTAATTTTTTTTTTTTTACTTTTTCCAAAACATTTCACAAACATGTTCACTATTCTATACAAATTGCAACAGAAACACGAATACGACTAGTATGAAAGAAAATAATAATTAAATAAAAATACTGGAAAAATAAATACCAAATAATTTCCAATTTTTCAACTATTTATAAACTATTGACTGATATGCTGAAGGCATAGTAACAGCCTAGTAACAGCTCTGACAGCTCTGTTTGGCTACTGAGTCTTTCTTGACTTGATTTTATTGGACATAACATTGTAAAGATGGGCTGTTGCTTGTCAGAAGACTTTACCAATATATCAATTAGTATATTATAGCAAATCCACACACACTCTACCAATATAGCAATTAGTATATAGCAAATCCACACACACACAAAAAATATTGTATTACAAAATGAATATTCTAATTATTATATTTATTATAACTATATATACTAACATTATAATTCTCATTCAAGACAATATACAGAAACAATGAATATATAGATGGATATACTAGATATATAATTACTAGAATATATGTTTTATTATGAATCTTTAGCATGAAAACAGAAGTTTCAATGATTAAAAGTGGGTGCATCGACTTTTTGTGACAAAGGTCAGAACTCCTGTTATGTCATAGATTTTTTGAGGTGCACTCTTGTCATAAATTCATTTATTACTTTTCCTACATAATTTTTTACAAAAAACAGGGGTGACATATCTATTTAGGAGGCTTAGACCTTTCCAACGATATATAGTTTGTCATGATTAGATACGGATTTAATTGTAAAATATTGAAGCAAACGTAGGTGTCCCGCCAGCGGGACGGTGACAGTTAAGAGCACCCTCAGTGATTTCAGAAGCACCCTCAGTGATTTGATTACGATTCCTGTAGGCATAATAGAAAGGTAAGATGGCATAAGATGACCAAAATAAAAATATTTTTATTAGGCTATACTTTTTTTATTTTTTTATTTAGTTATATTGTGCTTTGTTTGTATAATATCTGCTGGAATGCTAAAAAATGTTCAGTGTTAAATAAATATTTTTAAATTGTAGTTTTCTAATTTATTTTTCTTTAAAAAAAGCAAGACGAAATAGTAAAAAGCTAATTTTACTATTTAATTTATACACTATAAACTAACTAATGCCATGCTTCCTAATGATATCTCCCAAGGGTAGCCGATACAGGGTGAAAAGCAATGGTCCTAGCACTGAGTCTTGAGGTACTCCATACTGAACTTGTGATCGGTATGACATCTTTTCATTTACTGCTACAAAATGAAAGCAGTCAGATAAGTATGATTTAAACCATGCCAATGCAATTTCATTAATGGCAACATCATTTTTGAGTCTATTCAAAAGAATGTTGTGGTCGATAGTATCAAATGCAGCACTAAGATCAAGTAACACTAATAGCGACATACAACCACGATCGGATGATAAGAGCAAATAATTTGTAACTCTAATGAGAGCAGTCTCAGTACTGTGATACGGTCTTAATCCTGACTGGAAATCCTCATAGATAGCATTTCTTCCTAAAAAAGGAGCATAGATTGGCCTGTAATCAAGTTGCGTTTTTTTATTAAGTGGTTTAATAATAGCCAGATTAAAAGTTTCCGGTACATATCCTAATGACAAGGATGAATTAATGATATTAAAGGGATAGTTCACCCAAAAATGAAAATTAGCCCATGATTTACTCACCCTCATGTCATCCTAGGTGTATATGACATTCTTCTTTCAGACGAATAAAATCGGAGTTATATTACAAAAGTCCTGGCTAATCCAAGCTTTATAATAGCAGTAATTGTTATAAAGAAAAGTTTCGGCCGATCGCCTTCCGTATTCAATTTAGGGAAAAAGCGTTGAAAGTGCCTCTGCCATTCAAAAGGCTTCCGTTACCAGGTACACTTGTCAGAAGTCGCGTACGCATCTTGAATTGAGAGAACGCACTTTCAACACTTTTCCACAGAAGGCGATCGGCTGGAACTTTACTTTATAAAGTATTAAATATGGATATTTTTCTTACACAAACGCATCGTTTCGCTTCAGAAGGCCTTCATTAACCCCCCCAGAGCCGTGTGGAGCACATTATTTGATGGACAGATGCATTTTTTATGGACTTCAAAAACAGAACAACAGTCACTGCCATTATAAAGCTTGGAAGAGCCAGGACTTTTTTAATATAACTCCGATTTTATTCATCTGAAAGAAGAATGTCATATACACCTAGGATGACTTAAGGGTGAGTAAATCATGGGCTAATTTTCATTTTCGGGTGAACTATGTGTAACAGATGTTATATCAATTTATTAATTTATCTATTATCTATCCTTTTGTCAATTTACACAATTATTTTGTATTCTTTTAACATTATTTTCTGTTATTTGAGCTGTTTTCTATGTTTATATATGAATTTCTTCATTGGTTGTTGTAATTGTTAAATTTGGTACATGTCCCCTTTAAGAAATGAGTTCCGGTTGCTTTCCTTCAGTTTGCGGTAAGCGTTGTTGCGGAAAGTTGAGGTTTGTTTGAGCTCTCTCTAAGAAGCTAAAAGTTAGTTTGTTTCTTTGTTTCTAAATATCTATTTTTGGGCTAGAAATTAAGTTTAATCTTATTGAAGGGTAATGGAACATGAAATATGTATTCATTTTGAAAATGTGTTTTACCAAGATCTGTGGCTAAAATTATCCATTTTGACTGACAGGCCAATGATGAAACGGTGAAGGCCTCTTTTTCACAAAGTGTCTTTTTTTATTCACCCAGGTATGTTTTATATCCATGTTCCAGGCCCGGTTCTAAGCACATAAAGAAGGGTGGGCTGGCAGATATACCGGGTGGGCTTTTTTTTTTTTTTTGGTTGGGTTTACTTTTTTTTTTTTCGCGACCCATAAACTATAGGCCTACAGCCATTTACATTCAAACAAGTCAAGCCAAGCATAAGAAAAGCCTACTTGTATACAATTGGTAATTTGACTCTATTCTCTAGATGGCACAAATTCATCTCAGCACTTTTCCACACAAACGCTTTTGATTATTGATGCGTATTCGCAACATTCTGCACTAATTTGATAGCTAGACCTATATATGGGAGGCTAATTAACTGGTTAACCAACCAACAAGAATTTTAACCAAATAATCGTTTGGTTGAAAAAAAAAACACACACAAAAAAACCCAGGTAAGTCATGTATAAGTCACATTTAATTGCATTCAGAAATAATACCGGTAAAAGTACTACAAACATTATAAACACTACAAACATAGCTATAGGTTATTTTCTTTCCCCTCACTCCACAACAAATTGTAACGAGTAGGAATATGTTGTGGCCCCTTTAAGAGTTGCGCGCTCCCTGTTGAACTGCCTGCGCTGTATGTGCGCACTGCGCCTCCAGCACTCCCATGTATGCAGGTTATTTTCTGTTGCTCAAATCAAGTTGTTTTGTTGATTAAGTAATGCTAGAGTTTGTGACGGACTGTTACTCGAGTTTCACGGGGAATAAAGTGGAGCTGTGAAATGTCCATCGCCTCCATGTCTACAATAGCCTAACTCCAGCTATCTCGATTTTCCTCTGGACACAATGCGTTACAACATCCTTTAAATGTAATGGTATTCAGAACAGATCAATAATTAAAAAATATAAGTATATATATATATAAAACCAAAACGAAATTAATGAGAATCTGAAAGTAACCAGCGGTCACGATTATTTATTATAGGCTTTGTTCACTCATGTCCCAATACTGATGGAAAAATCATCCTCTTCACATGCGCACACATGTGAAAACATAAAATAGCCTACTCCGTCATTTTGGTCATCCAGATAATAAGAGTAGGACATCGTTCAAAACTGCAAAGTGTTTACTTACATTGTGCTATTGTAAAATTAAGAAAACAAGATGTGCAAGATTGTTTGAGGAGCGCGGCGCCTCACAAAAATGAACCAAACTCAACAGCACTGTTGCAGTTTTTCTTTCTTTTTGTCAATCTGTTAATTATTTAAGTCAAATATATTTCGCGAATTTATTCCTTTTATATGCCCAGACTGATTTAATGAAAACAAAATGATTCTTTTTTTATTTTTAATGTAGGCCCTAACTCTAATGTAGCTCCTTTTTTAAAATCATCCTGGCGACACGCCCAAGACCGGTGCTTCCATACTTTTGCAGATTTCAAGCATAACGCGGCTTTATAAACGCACTCATTTAATAAAAAAAAAAAGAAAGAAAGAAAACATTTTTTAAAAACTTGTCTCTATACCTGCATCGCGTTTTTAACCGCACAAACGCGTCTTGCGTGAATGGCCCTAAACTGATTAAAAGATAAACAGCGCATTTTTATTTCAGTGCTGTTATTTAAACAGTCAGCTTGCCTCGTAGCCTACATTCAGTTTACAGCATCAACAGCAAGCCAAAGAGGGCAAGGTTTCAACTGAACTATGCACTTGCATTTGAAACACTTACCGGTAGCTACATTATGTTCTAGCTCTGTCCATGCAATAAATGCACGTTCTTAAATGAGCGTGCATTTCAACTTGGCATGAATAAATAAATAAATACAATCAGAGATGCATATTAATATTTACATGATACATATTCACGAATACAACATCTCGTAATTACCTTAATAGCACGCAAATATTTCTGCCCGTTTTCGTTCGTGTGACTGCAGCCTCTGCTTTTCTGCTACAGACTGAAGGGTAGTAGTTTAACGCGCGCGTAGTTCACAATGCTTATTTTCAGTTAATAAAGTAAACATTTCTGGTGTTATTTTTGTCGTCAAAACTTTCAACACCGAGCCCATCTCAGATTGTTTTAATCAATGCACAAATAGTAAAAACAAATGAACACTATCAGTTCCTAAATTCTGATTGGGTGGGCAAGGCAGACGTTTGGGTGGGCTCAGCCCACCCCTGCCTAGAGCCGGCCCCGCCTGTTAATATTGTTTTTAATTCAAGAAAAATGTTTTATGTGTTACCAGGCTGGTATATGCCAACCTGTATAAACCCGATGGGGGCAGTATACCCGCTCAAGTGATTCAATTAAATGAAAACATGTCCTCTGGAGTAGTGCATGGGTTTTTTTATTTCTTTAAAAGAAAAACAATTTCTTAAACTTATATAGAATTTAATGTATAAACAAAACAGAAACAATCAATATATTAACCAAATACAATGCGAAATAAATATAAACAAAATAGCAGGAATAAGGGGACCAGATGGGCTTATTTAAGTCAGTGTCATAATTTGAAAGTGACAGTCTCAGCTATTTCTAGTACAACCATAACACTCGTGACGCTCACCCGTGCACGGCAATATACAATCATCAAATACACCAACTGGTAGTGTTATCACTGCATCACACCACACCCTAGTAGCTGAGAGACCGCCTCATCCAATACAAGGACCCCCTAATCCAAAATAAAAAAATAAATAAAAAAACAACGAAATAAAAATAAAGAAATAGAAATCAAAAACTATACAGAATTCACCTAACCAACTCAATAAAATAAAAAATACCAAAAACAAAAATACATAAACATTCAATGCTGGGAAAAACCGTGGTCTAATTACGAACAGTTCTCAGGCAAGTCTCCACAAGGTTTCCTGTATTACTTAGAACACGTCATTATCAATCAAGTTCAGCAACCACGCTGTTGAGTTTACAGAGTCTTATCAGAAACATGGACAGGGAAAAGCCATGATAAGAGACGTGCAGCTCCCAATCAATGACCGCGCTGGCAGTTTGTTGCCGAGTATTATCAGCACCAGGAGCTGGGACAAGCAACAAACGGTACGAGCTGTACGCGGTGTGCAGAAACTCTCCGCGTTCCCACCAAAACACCATAAGCGCACCTGCCGCAGTGTTGCGCCATGCCCGCTTTAAATCATTTGGCCGGAAACTATATGGTCCGCAATTCCTGTGACGTCACCCAAAAATAAATGAACCTACTACATATGTGAGAAAAATGTCTGCCTTAATTGCCAACACAACGCAGAGCAAAGATCCAGACCAGTCACAATGGTGCCGTGACTTTTCTCTGATGCAAATCATCGTGGATCTTCCTTGATCAACGCCAGTTTGATCGCCGGAGTTTGCTGCATTGTGGAGCGTCCAAATTCTGCCTGTACCTGCACCAAAGAAAAAAGAAAGAGGTTGGACATTAGCCTGCACATGATTCAGAAAAAGGTTGAAAGTTCATATTAACAGGAGAAGAAAGAAAAAATCGGATACCATCTGATACCATTTTTGTTTGATTATTTGGTACACGTGAACTGTTTTTTTTCTCCTGGGGTCATTATCTGTTCTAATTTACTTTTGTTTTCTCTAAAACTCAATATGTCACAAAATAGTGAGAAGACAAGTCACTCCCCTAGTGATGGGTTTGAATTGGGTTTTGCCAGGGGGCATATCTTTGGTGAACTTGAACAGACACCACTTAGAAGGACAGTTAATATTGGTTCCCCTGATTTCTATTCTACTCGTAATCCTGCTACAGTACGTAGGCTACTACTGAATCAGAAAAGTGTGAAGGTGCTGCTTCAGACAGCCGAGACTACAGTAATGCTGATTTGAGGAGTTTAATCACACAGCTTGCTCAACAAATAGGGCAGTCGATATCTGATCAGCTGAAAAAAGGCAGTGAAAAAAAAGAGTGTCCTGATACTCCAAAGCAGAGCATAGAGATGAGCCAGGTTCTCATGGAGTCGCCTTCTCTTAATTTGACTAGTATGAAGTTAGTGATGAAGCCGATACTCGGTTACTTAACGTAACCTCGGTTCTCTCTAGAAGAGGGAACGAGTATTGCGTAAGTTCCTTACGCTACGGGAAAGTATTCTTTCTTCGAGATTTCTGAAAAACCCAAAATTATCCTTAATTTTGTAACATTGTCAACGCAGTGCGGCAGCCTGGCAGACCATAGCAGGCTATTCCAGCGTGCCATTGGCTGCTCTGCTGGCAACTGCAGCAGCCTATCGGTGAGCCCGCGTGACGTGGCGACCAATGAGGGCGCTTCGCGCCCACCTGGCTTCATTTGCCTACAGGTGGGGCGTGGCCACGTGTATATAAGCAGGGCTCACGGGCTGCATATTCGGTTTTCGTAGTTCTGAAGCGTAAAAGCCCGCGGGGCGCACGGCCGCCACGCAAATATCGTGGATGGAAATCCCTCTGGCCCAAGCCCACGAAGAGGCCATGCCTCTGGTGGAGTGTGCTCTGACACCTAGCGGGCACTGCAGGTGTTTGGAAGCGTATGCAGTTGCAATCGCGTCCACTATCCACCTGGACAGGGTCTGTTTCGAGGAGGCGAGACCTTTAGCGCGCCCTCCAAACGAAACAAATAGCTGCTCAGAACGCCTGAAGGCGGCGGAGCGTGTGACATAAACCCTCAATGCCCTGACAGGGCAGAGGATATTGCCACCGTCCCCCTCGTCGGATGCTGGCAGAGCCGAGAGGGAGATAATCTGCGCCCTGAAAGGAGTGCCGATCGCTTTGGGGACATAACCATGCCTCGGTCTGAGAATGACCTTAGAGTCATTAGGACCGAACTCCATACACGTCGGGGTCACTGAGAGCGCGTGTAGATCCCCCACGCGTTTCACTGAAGCCAGAGCTATCAGGAACGCGGTTTTTAGCGAAAGGAACCTTGGTTCCACAGTCTCGAGCGGTTCAAAGGGATGAGCCTTCATGGCCTCTAGGACCAAGGCCAGATCCCAAATAGGAACCGATGGGAGCCGCGGGGGATTCATCCGTCTAGCTCCTCTGAGGAAACGGATGATGAGCTCGTTCCTTCCTAGCGTGCTGCCTAGCGTCGTCTGGGCGAACGCTGCTATAGCCGCTACATACACTTTGAGCGTGGAAGGGGACCTGCCCAGTTCCAAGAGCTCCTGGAGGAAGGAGAGCACCCGCTGGACCCCACATTGCTGCGGTTCCAATCCCTTGGAAGCACACCACTCAGTGAACACCGACCACTTAGAACTATATAACCGCCTCGTCGAGGGGGCTCTAGAGTGTGAGATCGTGTTCATAACCCCTTCGGGCAGGTCAACGGGTATCCGTTGGTCACCCATACATGCAGAGACCATCGCTCTGGATGGGGATGCCAAACTGACCCTCCTGCTTGAGAGAGGAGGTCTGCTCTCAGCGGAACTGGCCAGGGGGGTGAGTGCGACAGCTTCACCAGCTCTGGGTACCAAATCTGGTTCTCCCAGCGCGGCGCTATAAGGAGCACCGGGCGGCGCGTTTCCCTGATTTTCGCTATAACCTGGGTCAATAGGGAAATCGGCGGGAAAGCATACAGCGGGAGGCTGGGCCAAACTTGGGACAGCGCATCCTCGCTTTTGGACAAGAACGTCGAGCAGCGGGCGTTCTCTTTTGTTGCAAAGAGGTCGAGCTCCGCTCTGCCGAATAGGCGCCATACCAGCTGGACTGTCTGGGGGTGCAGGGACCATTCTCCTGGGAGAATGAGGCCCCTGGACAGCTTGTCCGGGCCCACGTTGAGGTGGCCCGGAACGTGCGCCGCTCTCAGCGAGCGCAGCGAGCTGTGTGCCCACACGAGCAGGCGTTCCGTCAGATTGCCCAGACACCTGGACCTGACACCGCCCTGCCGGTTCACGTAGGACACCACCGTGGTATTGTCCGACCGGACCAACACATGGTGTCCCCGTATAAACGGGAGAAACTGCTTGAGCGCGTTCTCTACCGCTATCATCTCCAAACAGTTTATGTGTAGGAGTTTTTCTCCGCTCGACCAGAGGCCCGAGGCCGGTCTGCCCTCGAAAACGGCGCCCCAACCCGAGGTGGAGGCGTCCGTCGAGATGACTTTGCGGTGTGAGATGGCTCCCATTGTCACTCCCCGCTGGTACCAGTCGGCTACTAACCAGGGCTCTAGGGCTGCAACACAGCCCTGAGTCACTCTGATCCTGAAACCTCCGGCAGCCCAGGCTCTGTGAGGCACTCGGGCGTTTAACCAGCGTTGCAGCGGGCGCATGCGCATTAAGCCCAGCTGGAGCACAGCTGCAGCTGAGGCCATACGTCCCAGCATCCTCTGAAAAAGCTTGAGAGGTGCGATTTTGCCCGGCCGGAAGTACGCAGCCATGCGCCGAACTTGGCGCGTGCGTTGTGGTGACAGGCGGGCAGACATAGCCACAGTGTCCAGATTCAAACCCAGAAATGAGGTTGATTGCGTGGGCACTAATGAGCTCTTGGTCCAGTTGACCGTGAGCCCCAGGCTGTCCAAATGGCTGAGCAGCATTGCCCTGTGGGCGAGGAGCTCGGCCTCTGACTGCGCCAGGATGAGCCAGTCGTCCAAGTAGTTCAATATTCGCATCCCCCAGTTTCTCAGGGGAGCGAGGGCCGCGTCCATGCACTTCGTAAATGTACGGGGTGCTAGTGACAGGCCGAACGGAAGGACGGTGTATTGATAAGCCTGGCCGTCGAAGGCGAATCGTAAGAATGGCCTGTGACGCGGCGATATCTTGATTTGAAAATATGCGTCTTTCAAATCTAGGGAAATTAGCCAGTCTCTCGGGCGAATATGCGCGAGGATCTGCTTGGTCGTAAGCATCTTGAACGATCTCCTCAAAAGAGCTTTGTTCAGACGCCTCAGATCCAGAATCGGTCTGAGCGACCCGTCCCTTTTTGGCACGAGAAAATATCGGCTGTAAAAGCCTGACTCGCTCATAGAATGGGGAACCGGTTCTATAGCCCCTTTGCACAGCAGCGTGGCTATCTCCGCTCGAAGTAGATGTGCTACTTCTTCGCTCACTCTCGTCTCTATACGCGCACAGAAGCGCGGAGGGCGGCGAGCGAACTGCAGAGTGTAGCCGTGCTTCACTGTTCTCAGCACCCATTCTGATACACCTGGAATGGCTTCCCACGCTTTCGCGTGTGCCAAACGGGACAGAATGGCCTCTGGGCTCGAAACGCCGCGTTTCGCGGGTTTGACGGCCCGTATAAGAGGGGCGGGCGCGGTGCGCGCGCTCTCTGTGCTGTGGGCCAGCCGCTCGCTTTCGGTGGCTGGCCGCCTTACACACTGTGTCTCTACCGCTTTGAGCGGGGAATGTCTTGTGTGTGGCCCTACACTCATCGCTTCGGCCACCTTGGGCGGAAAACAAATGGTGTGTGGCGCGGCGCGTAGCGCCTGGGGCATAATGTTCGCGAAAATGTGTGAGCGCGTTTGAGCGGGCACAACTCTTACGCGTGGAACATGACCGGTTAAGAGTGGCTGTGTGACAGCGCGTGTGGTGGCTAGGCGTGGACGCAGACAAGCGGACACGTGACCTAACTCTAGCACTCGAGCGGCCGGAGGCCGCTTTATGTGAGTGGGGGACACAGGGTTTATTGTGCTTATGTGCAGGGGTGAACACAGAAAAGTGGGCACATTTACTGCATTTGAAACACATACGGCGTGAGCCGTGCAACCAGAAATAATGCAACTTTTGTGATTTCTCTGGTTCGCCGTAAAAACGGCGGTGGTTGACAGGCGAGAGGGCGTTTTTGCCGGCTCGTTGGCTGCGTGAAATTCCTCTGCAGCAGCCACAGTGGTGGGGGCTGACAGGAAAAAGAGTTTTGACGGTGGTCCGGCCGCAGCGGGACTTAACCGTCGTTTCTTGCCTCTGGCTAGGAGGGCTTTGGAGGCTCGGACTTCAGCACGATCCTAGGCCGGGGGCCCCGAGGGGGAGGCGGCTTACCGTGGCTGGAAGAGCGCGATCTGGGGCGGCCGCTCGATCTTTGCTGAGGCGAAGGGGGCCGCGCTGGGCGCTGCGTGGAGCTCGGTGCTGGCTGGTCGCGAGGACGGCGAGCAACGGAGCTACCGCTGGCGCCTGGGCGTCGAGGCAGGAAGAGGTTCATGGCCTGCGTCGTCTTCTGTACTTCGGAGAAACGGTCGACGATCCCCTTGACCGCTGGTCCGAAGAGCCCAGATGGAGAGAGCGGGGCGTTTAAGAAGGCCGCGCGCTCTGTTTCTCGCATGTCCGCGAGCGTGAGCCAGAGGTGGCGCTCAGCTACCGTGAGGGAGGCCATGGAGCGTCCGAGGGCCTGTGCTGCGGTCTTGGTAGCGCGGAGGGAGAGATCCGTCGCGCTTCGCAAATCCGTGATCAGCTCAGCGTCACAGCTCCTCTCGTCCAGATCACGGAGGAGATTGGCTTGGAGGATTTGCAGCACGGCCATAGAGTGCAGAGCAGACGCAGCTTGACCGGAGGCAGCGAAAGCGCGGCCGATCAGCGATGACGTCACTCTGCAGGCCTTAGACGGGAGGGCAGCCTTTGAGCGCCAACCAGAAGGCGGGCAAAGGTGCGCTGCGACCGCCTCTTCCACCGGAGGGATAGCGTTGTAGCCTTTCTCAGCCGCGCCGTCAACTTGTGAGAGCGTCGAAGAAGCCTGAGACGAGACCCTCGCGGAGAATGGCGCGTTCCAGGACTTTGCGAGCTCCTCGTGAAGCTCTGGCAGAAAGGGTGCAGTCCTGGCGGTGGGCGCACGGCGGCGACTGTTCAGGAAGCATCCGTCGAGCCGATTCGGCGCTGCCACCTTAGGCGGGGCCCATTCGAGGCCTAGCTGCTCGACAGCCCGGGTGAGAAGGCGCAACAGTTCGGCGTCCTCACCCGCTCGAGAGCGTCCGGAGGCTCGGACTGAAGAGGTCGCGGAAGACCATTCCTCGCTGTCGGAAGCCATGATGGAGCAGCTGTCGGCGCGTTCCGCGGCCGCATCCGCCTCATCCCCAGAGGCGGCAACAGAAATGGCGGCCTGGGGTGGGGGCGGGGAAGGCGAGAGTGAAGCGGGCGGGAAGGGTTCCGGCGAGCTTCTCTCGGCCAACTCCGGAGTCCGCTGCGAGCGGCGCTTTTTCCTGCGCGGCTTAGCAGAGACTGGAGGGATGTCATCTTCGAACTGATCGAGTCGAGCCCGCAGGGTCGACATCGTTAGTTCTTCGCACTCCGGGCGGCGGGTTCCAGATCCAGCGATGCGAAGGGCTTCGCTGAAGAAAAGAAAATCGAATATGCAGCCCGTGAGCCCTGCTTATATACACGTGGCCACGCCCCACCTGTAGGCAAATGAAGCCAGGTGGGCGCGAAGCGCCCTCATTGGTCGCCACGTCACGCGGGCTCACCGATAGGCTGCTGCAGTTGCCAGCAGAGCAGCCAATGGCACGCTGGAATAGCCTGCTATGGTCTGCCAGGCTGCCGCACTGCGTTGACAATGTTACAAAATTAAGGATAATTTTGGGTTTTTCAGAAATCTCGAAGAAAGAATACTTTCCCGTAGCGTAAGGAACTTACGCAATACGAGAGAACCTCTCGTAAGAGAACTGATGTTAAAGCACCTCCCTGTTTCAGAGGGGATGGATCTGACAAATTATTAGTACACGGATGGGAAGAACTCATGGCTGTTTATTTGAGGAAGAAAGGTTCCTTTAACTTAGTGTTTCTCAACGTGGGCGGTACCGCCCCCCAGGGGGCGTTCAAAGCACAACGGGGGGCGTTGGAAGCAAGATTTCTGAAAGGGGGGCGTTCACGAGTTTACAACAAAAATCCAGGCAAAGTCAGATTAAACATGTAGGCTAATTAGTTGCAAAATAATTGCCTACAACATTATAAAATCTGCCAGTTTAATGCGACATGTAAACTATGAATCGTTTTTTTTTTTTGCAATGACTCAAGCCTCAATCCGGTGTAGAGCTTAGATCGGGCTCAAAAAATTAAGCCCAACCCTACCCGAGCCCGATGCCCTGCCCGGCCCGACACATTAACTGTAATTATGTAATTAATTAGTTAAAACCCGACCATTTTTTAATACTTGGGCGTTCTGACGAGAACGAGCATAATGAGCGAAGCGGACCGGTGTGCCAATCAGCTCAATGCAGGCGCGCGCTCATGAAACACCGGTAAAATGATGTTTGCTCAAATCCAGCTCAGACATGACATTTATCTGTACTGTAGCCTAATAATACATTAAACAATGTTTATGTTATATATATATAATGTTATATATATATATATATATATATATATTAAAAAAATAACATATATAAAAATATAAAATTAAATGAAATCCATTTTTTTTCCCTCCCTAATTTTGTTTTAATTTTTATGGATTCCGTTTTTTGGACTCCATTTTAATGGTTAAATTATTATTATTATTATTATTATTATTGTAATTAAAAAGCATGTCTAGTTAATTGAAATAATGAAACCAATTACAGCTTTAGGGCCCTATGAAATACGTTTTCCCCCATCCAATTCCGTTAATTTTTTTTATTTTATTTTTTTTATTAACAAATTCTGTTTTCAAATCAAACGAAGAAATAAAACATTACTTTGTTTAATTTCTTATGATTAAAAGTTAAATTAAACTGTTTTGTCAAACAACATGCTGCACTGAACTTTATTGATCAAATTAAAACATGGAAGAAAATGTGATTCCTTAAATTAAGTTTTAATAATATTGTAGTATTATTATTAGTGTTATTATTACATTGAAACTTATCTAAATTCTACTGTACAACATTAATATATATATATAGGCTATTTTTGGCTACTCCTCGCTGATTGGATGTCAAATTTGTAACCATTGCATTTCATTAACACTGGCACTGATTTATAATTTCTATCTCAGACTACTCTTTTGCTCTCTGGGATTCTAATATTCCCGCGTTCTACTGCTTTACGGGGTCTGGGCTTTCCCTGTCCGTGCAATCATCCTTGAATGAGCGTGGATTTCTAGGCCTGTTTACTTGAATTTCTTAGGTAATATATATGGGTTGACCCATTTGAGAGGCGGCTAAAATCCAAATTCGAATGGACTGTGAATAAATCTCTCTACGAACGTTACGTGCATGCGATGCCGCGCTGACTGACATCTACTGTCACACATTCTCACGCACAGAGAAATATTGTAAGTTACATTTTTAACAAACAGAATAATACTGCATCACAAATTCAATATAGCCTACATTATAGCTAATGTCTTAACTATTACTAGTATTTTGAAAGACTAAAACATGTGCTTTATCATGGCATGAACCATTATTGCTTTTACATTAAGTCAACTGTCACTTTACTTTGAGGCCCTGGTGAGGTGCAAGACCCTGTGCGGTCGCACACTTGGCACAGCCCCTGCGCCGGTACTGTGTGGAGGTAGGCTACTGTGCTACTCTGTAGCGCGCTCATAACAGAAGCGACGCGGTTGCAACAATGCGGTGCGTTTTTCCAGGCGCGCCTAGCTCGCGGCAGGGGCGCAACTACCCAGTGTCTCAGAGGGGTATGCAGCAACAATTTTGGCGCCCCAAAAGTTATTTATATATATATATATATATATATATATATATATATATATATATATATATATATATATATATATATATATATATATATATATATATATATATATATATATATATATAATATATTATTATTATTATTATTATTATTATTATTAACAATGTTAACAAATAAAAAAAACAGTCACAAATTGACAAACATTAACATTGTGATCGGATTCCAATAATGAAAAGAAAGAAAATAATCTGAATTTTTATAACGATTCCAAGTAGGAACCGGTTCTCGATGCCCAATACTAGTAACGATGGTGCTAGCAAACATTCTAGAGCGCTCTTTAGTTCCTACTAAATTGTGACATGGCGTGCCTTTTCACTTGCCCATTAATCTAGTATTGATGGTCATTGCAAAAACTGTCATGCAGATGGGCTGAGGATGGGAACCGATGATGGTGAATTAAAATTTTACTGAAATTGGAATCATAGGCGGGAGCGAGATGATTGACAGGACTATAGCGGAGGCACAAGCGCAAGATCACTTTTGTTAATAACAAAAAACACAAACCACAAATTGAGGGTGTCCGTTTTACAGGGGAATGTCCAAATATCTTTTATTTGTTATAATTCGGGTATAGATATTTTGTCATCCGTCTTATTCGTTTTTTAACAAAAGTTTAATATACGCAAGTTTTTTTTACTTTTGAAAGTAATTAAAGAGGAAATTATGGGTTATCATATGAGCAATACGAATATCATACGAGCAAGAGTACTATTTTCCAGAGTAGCCTATATCAGCACGATTGCAAAATGTAATATTAATTTTATACAACAGTTCAATAAAAAACAAGATGTCATTTTTTTACAGTTTTTCTCTATTTTTCCAACAAAAATAGCTTCAAACAAAGTATAGGTTTCGTTCTCGCATAATTCACCGTTTTTGAACAGTTGAATGATTCAAGAATCCATTATGCCGCCAACGACACTGGCAGTTTTATAGTTTCATAGGCCTGGAATAATTAAAATTTTCCCAACATTTCATATTTCTATAATTAAAATATTATATTTAGAACATAAATATAAAACTCTCATTACATTATTTAGGCAATTGTAATTACAGTGTAAGTGGATTTTGATAAATGGTAAGATGGATTTTGTTGATATTGATTTAATTAGGGCTCAAGCCTGAAAGGGCGCAGAGCCCTATTGTTTTCCTTAGGATTATTATTATTATTATTATTTATTTTATTTTTTTTTTATCGACTAAATGGGCACTTTTGGGGCCCTTACCATGCTCAAAAACTCTTGAAACTTTGCAGATACGTCAGAATCTGCGGCCATCAGGGCCGGGCTGAAGCTGATACCCGGGCGTGGCAGGGGGGCTCAACAGCGCCCCCTATTAAAATTTGGTCTATATATCAAACACACTTGCACGTACATGTATGAAACTTGGTACACATATAGACCTCATCGGGCCGAACAACTTTCGTGCTCTAAGTTACGTGTCAGCCCAACAGGAAGTGAGCTATAATGGGTTGTTCGGAAAACCCATGCTCTGGAATTTAATATACTCCTCTATAATTGTTTCGATCATCGCCAAACTCGGTCAGCATGAAGTGAACATATTCAGGACGCTAAATTGCGAGCGGATTTGTGATATCTCAAATGGTTTGGCCGTGGCGAAGCAACGAATTTATGGCGAGAAAAGGGAAACAGGAAGTGTGTTATAACTTGTGCAAACATTGAATGATTTGGATGAAACTTCAGCTGTGTGTTCGTTGTAAGAGGCCGATCACATGGATAGGAATTTTGTGAGTCAAAGTTATAGCGCCACCAACTGGCAGCAGGAAGTGTGTCACTTTCAAAAATGCTTTAAATCACTGTCTTATTTTCTCCCGATTGACTTCAAACTTCATCAGTATAATGTGAAAACATGACAGATAGAGTCATATGAAATGGATTCCTGAAATTTGAAGTACTGTTGCCATGACAACGTGTCAAAGTTTAATAATCTTTTGGCTGTTCTGAGGCTCTTTGCATCCTTGAAATTGGTTGAAACTGCTTGAAACTCAACACACACATCAGAGATGTCAGTCAGTACAAATGGGCAAAGCCTCAGAAACGGGTGGGGATGAGGGGCTCTCTAGCGCCACCTTTTGACAAAAGTGAAGGGCTTCGTTTCATCTACAATCACCAAACTCAGTATATATATTGACCTCATCGAGCCGGACAACTTTCTAATTTACAGTCATTAGCTCCGACCAACAGGAAGTCAGATATTTTGGTTTGAAGGTGAATATTTGTGTAATTCAGGGTCTGAGTTTTTACGTTCTCCTCGTAGGCGATTTATTCAATCTCCACCAAACTTGGTCAACATGAAACAAAGATACGGAAGATGCTAAAATGCGAACGAATATTGGATATCTCAAACGGTGTTGCCATGGCGAGGGATTAAATAAGGACAAAAAAGGGGAACAGAAATTGTCTAATATCTTGTAAAATCATATTTTGATTTCAATTAAATTAAGATTGTATGTTTGGTAATTGAACTTAGATTATTTAAAATTACTATACTATTTTTCAGATGAATATATATATTTTTTATAAATATTTCTTTGAATAATCTAATGTGCCTGTGTGCCCTCCCCTCAATGAACACAAGATGGCAGCATTGTGTTAGTTTTGAAGCAGGATAAAAAAAAACTTGTTTCTCTCTCTCTCTCTCTCTCTCTCTCTCTCTCTCTCTCCAGGGTCCCCGCGGGATATTAAAAAGTCTTAAATGTCTTTAAATTCAAAATCAAAAATTTAAGGCCTTAAAAGTCTTAAATTCGCTGAAGTATTGAGTTCTAGGTCTTAAATAATTTTAAACGGGTCTTAATTTTCCTAAGTCCATGTAACGCTACTCCATTGCTCATTGAAATGCTCCCGCAATGTTTTAGAGAGAGAGAGAGAGAGAGAGAGAGAGAGCCTTCAGAGAGAGAAGCCATGATCTGCATGAGCTCTTAGATTTCTTTCTTTGTTTGCTATTTTGAGATAAGAGATATATCAAAAATCTACAAAATCTAGGAGAATAACATGTACAGCAGTGAACTCTGAGGAAGAGAACTCAGAAATTACAGTATTTTAGTCTTTAAACCAAAATAACCGACGCAGAGGATCAGAGAATCAGACTTCTAGCAACAGACCTGCTGGAAAATTGGAGGGAAATTTAAAACAGGAGGAGATCCAGCGATTGACAGAGGGAGAAGCAGTGAGTACAGCCCAAACTGCACTGGAAACCTTTTTTTTGGCTTATTTGCTCGTTTTCCCCTTATATATGGGCATAAAATTGACCTTTTTTATATTTTTATGAGCTAAAATGCTAAAAAGCTAAAGCTATGGCTAGCTCACACTCTGGCATTCCTCAATGTAGCAATTTAAATGAGCCAGAGAGAATCAGCCAATCAGAGCAGCAGCTACCATCCCCCCACAGTGATATGCAGATGAGCTCCCCCCTCCTCATACAGTATCCCTCTGAGGCCAAAACCGACTCTGCAAGGAAGACCTATAAGCAGAAACTCCTCACAAACAGCCCAGAGACTCTGTTTGCAGATCTGTTTAAAACTGGAGAAATCTGCAACCTCATCTTCTTCTCTGATCACCCCAGCGCCTGGCATAAAGCCATCATCAGCCATTACCCCTCTGTAAAGAAGGAAGGCATCTGTAATGGCTGGAAAGTCAAAATCAGAGAACCCCATGACCCCGACAGCACACTGATGACCGTGAACATCTACAAAAACGGCACGGTCATGGTACAGGGGAATCTGGTGTTATTCCAGGCCGACTACAGAGAAATCGGGGAAACTGTTAAACGTGAGAAAGCTCTACTGTGTGAAAATCTGTCCTCTGAGCAGGAGAAGAGCACCTCAGATCTCAGGCCCACCCCTGCAGAGAACGCCTCATCCTCCCTCAGACCCATAGCCCTGCTCCAGGAGCACTTCACCAAGCTGGAGATGGAGATGGTGGAGCTCAGAGAAACTGTGCTCAAACAGCAGCAGTCACACACATGTGCAGCTCACGCTGACCTCCAGCACCTCACACAGAGACTGTCAGCCCTCACACAGCACATGAGGACGCTTCAGACGGAGAAGGACAGCCATCAGAGCGAGCTGACCGCACTGAGACTCCAGCTGCAGGACAGAGAGCAGGCCACACTAGAGATGAGGCAGCAGCTGAGAGAGATGCAGGAGGAGAGAGAGCAGCAGAGCAGTGAGATCCAGGCCCTGAGAGAGCAGCTGAGAGAGCTCCTCCTGGCCAGAGAAGAGCCAGAGCAGATCCACAGAGCTCAAACACTGCCCTCCACCCCAGAGGATCAGCACACACCGGTCAGCGCAGAGAGACCCGACCCGGACAGCTCACAGCCATCACAGCGCCCCCTGTCAGACTCCTCAGCACCACAGCTCCAGCCCTCGCCCCACAGCAGCCCAGCACCGGCCAGCACAGAGGAACCTCAAATTGCACTACTCATCGATTCAAACGGAAAATTCATCGACATAAAGAAACTTTTCCCCCGACACAAAGCTGTTAAATTCTGGTGTCCCACCACTGACAAAGCCCTGGAGCTCCTGACAGAATCTCAGCTAGGCCGGCCCAGCCACATCATAATCCACACGGGCACCAACGACCTGCGGAGCCAACAGGACAGAGTGTCCGACTCCCTCAGAGCGGTCGTGGAGAAAGCCAGAAAAACCTTCCCCAACTCAAAAATCATCCTGTCCACTCTGCTTCAGAGGACAGATTTCCATCCCAACACGATCCACAAAATAAATTCCAGCATCTCCAGACACTGTGCCCTCCTGCCTAATGTCCACTTGGCCCACCATCCAGACCTGGACACGGACTGTCTATACGACCACGTCCACCTGTATAAGAGTCTGGTACACATCCTTGCAAAGAGACTCAAAGATGTGGCTCTAAACAGGACCAGCCAAACCAGCCCCAGCAGGTGGAGCAGAACCAGCCCTAACCCAGCCAAGCCAACGAGACACACTTCAGGGAACTACATCCCGGCCAACACCTCATCCAGAGCTCCTCCCAGAACACCACACAGAGCTCCAGCGCCCGGACCAGATCCATACGGACAGAGACGGCCCTACAACAGCCCCACAGCTCCAGCAGCTGAAGCCCGTCCACAGCAGAGCCCGGCCCAGCCCAGCAGACCGAGCTATGCCCAAGCGGTCAGCGGAGGAGTGAACCGTCCTAACGCTGAACTCCACGACATCCAACACATGCTGAGTATCATCTGCTCACACCTACTAACACACAGCGGACAGTGGTAAAAAAACAAACAAAAAAAACAAAAACAAAAAAAAAACCCACTAAAAACAACACACACATTACTACTGTACATGTACATTTAAAATCGCTTTGTTAATGCTTTGAGTTCATCTAACACTACTTTTATCATTCATTGTTTTCATTTAATCTATTGTAGTTCTGTATATCACTCTTCTTTCTCAAAATGGCAAACAAACCATACAGTTTACTTTAAACACTTGAAATGAAATCACTTAGTTTTTCTACATGGAATATCCAAGGTCTAAACTCCTCAGTCTTTGGCCTTAAAAGCAGAAATGCTGACTTTATGCGTGAACTAAAAGACATAGATGTCATCATCTTACAGGAGACCTGGTGTAGAGCAGATGTGTCTACTGGCTGTCCCTCAGGATACAGGGAGATCATACTCCCATCAGTCAAACACACATCAGTCACACAGGGAAGAGACTCGGGGGGGACCATAATCTGGATCAAAACACACCTGACCATAGAATTAGTTAAAAAAGACCAATACCACCTGTGGCTTAAAATTCATAAAGGAATCATTTCAGCATCCCAGCCTGTTTTCCTATGTGTTATATATATACCCCCCCTCGAGTCTCCCTATTTCCAAGAGGAAACCTTTCAGAACTTAGAAGGGGAAATCAGCCATTTCCAGGCCCAGGGAAATGTGCTGCTGATGGGGGACCTAAACGCCAGAACAGGAGAGGAATTAGATTTCCTAGATTCACAGGGCACCAGATTTATCACCGGAAATAATGCCCTGTACCCTTCATACCCTGCCAGACAGAACCGGGATCAGGTGGTGAACGCTCACGGACGGCAGCTTCTGCAGCTCTGCCGAGCACTGGGTCTGTTCATCGTGAACGGAAGACTGCGCGGGGACTCGCTCGGCCGCTACACCTACAGCTCAGCTCTGGGGAACAGCACTGTGGACTATAGCGTCACAGACCTCGACCTTTCCTCCCTGAGAGCATTCACAGTCAAACCCCTGAAACCTTTCTCAGACCACAGCCAAATCACACTCTACATAAAGCAATCAGAAACATCACCCAAACCAATCCGGACCCCGTATCAAATGAGCAAGATAACGGCATTCAAATGGACAGAAAACAGTGCCACTAATTACACCAGCGCTGTTGAATCTCCAGAAGTACAATCCCTCCTACATTCATTCCAAACACAGGCTTTCCCTAAAAACCAATTCGGCATCAACCAGGAAGTTCAACATCTAAACAATATATTCTACAAAACGGCCCAAAAAAGTAATTTGACATTTGTTAAACCAAAGAAAATACATTTAGACACTGACAAATGGTTTGATTTGGACTGTAAGGCTCTGAGAAAAAACCTCAGAAATTTATCCAACCAAAAACACCGACAACCAGACAATCCGGAGCTCCGCCTTCATTACTGTGAGGCGCTAAAGCATTATAAAACCACACTCCGGCGGAAAAAAGCACAGTTTTTGCAAAGCCAGTTTGAAGAAATTGAAAAATGTATAAATTCGCACAAATTTTGGGAAAAATGGAAATTATTGTACAAACCGAATCAAGACGTTCTGGCAATACAAGATGGGGAGACGTGGAAAAACCACTTCCAAGAACTATATAGCCCCACTGAAATTCAAAATTCGAATCAAAACGAAATTATTAATAAACTAGACAATTTGGAAAGAACAATTAAAGCAAATCAAAACCCCTTAGACTTCCCCATAACAATAAAAGAATTGGAAGACAAATTACGGGCCCTTGAGCCGAAGAAAGCCTGTGGTGTGGACAGCATCCTGAACGAGATGCTGAAACACACAGACCAGAGCTTCAGACTGGTCATGCTAAAGCTGTTCAATGATGTTCTGTGTGTCGGCTTCTTCCCTGAGATCTGGAACCAGGGCCTCATCAGCCCCATCCACAAGAACGGAGACAAATTAGACCCCAACAACTACCGAGGCATCTGTGTGAACAGTAACCTGGGGAAGGTCCTCTGCAGCATCCTAAACACCAGACTGCTACACTTCCTTATGAAGCACAATGCCTTGAGTAAATCTCAAATTGGCTTTCTTCCAAAATGTCGCACATCTGACCATATATTTACACTACAAACACTAATTGACAAATATGTACACCAAAACAAAGGACAAATTTTTGCTTGTTTCATTGATTTCAAGAAAGCATTCGACTCAATCTGGCATGAAGGTTTATACCTCAAACTAATTGACAGCGGAATAGGGGGAAAATTCTATGATTTGATCAAATCAATGTACACGGCCAGCCAATGCGCTGTTAAAATCAGAAACAAAAGGACCGAATTCTTCCCCCAGGGGCGTGGAGTGAGACAGGGCTGCAGCTTAAGCCCCACCCTCTTCAACATCTACATCAACCAATTGGCCAACATATTAGAAGCTGCTCCCTTTCAAGGTCTCACTCTACACGACACAGACATCAAGTGTCTTCTCTACGCAGATGACCTGGTGCTCCTGTCGCCCACTAAAGAGGGGCTTCAGGACAGCCTGGAGCTGCTGGAGGATTACTGTCAGTCCTGGGCCCTGACCGTCAACCTCCAAAAAACTAGAGTGATGATGTTCCAGAAGCGCTCCAGATCTCAGGGACACACACACACGTTCACGCTGGCACACAGAACCATTGAGAGCACTAAAGCATACACATACCTCGGCCTCAAAATAACTCCCACGGGTAACTTTACTCCGGCTGTGAATGAACTCAGGGAGAAAGCTCAAAGGGCTTTCTATGCCATAAAAAGATCCATCAGAATCAACATCCCAATCCAAATCTGGCTCAAACTCTTCAAATCTATAATTGAACCAATCGCTTTATATGGCAGTGAAGTGTGGGGTCCCTCCATAAAATTTGACTTCTTAAATTGGGAAAAACATCCGATTGAAATTCTACATCTAAATTTCTGTAAAAGAATACTCAAAGTCCAAAGAAAAACGCCAAACAACGGATGCAGGGCAGAATTAGGCCAATACCCTCTCCTTCTAAACATCCAAAAAAGAGCCATCAAATTCTGGAAACACCTAAAAACCAGCGACCCCAACACTTACCACTACAAAGCCCTGAAACACCAAGAGCTGAGCGTGACGAGGAGTCCCCTGTGTCAGCTGGTGCTGAGACTGACTGAGCTCACACCTGCAGAGCTCAGCCGGCCTCAAGACACACACACACTCACACACATTCGGCCCACACAAATCATGAACACAGAACAAGACAAGTACATCACCCATTGGACTAACACCATTCAAAACCAGCACAAACTGGAATGTTATTCGTCCCTAAATCGAGAATACAGCGCTGCGCAGTACCTGAGCTCAGTGAGAGACGAGAGACTCAGGAGAACCCTGACCACCTACAGACTAAGCGAGCACAGTCTGGCCATAGAGATGGGCCGGCGCAGACAGACCTGGCTCTCCCGGGAGGACAGACTCTGCTCGCACTGCATTCTGGGAGTGACGGAGACCGAGCTGCACTTCCTCACAGAATGCCCAAAGTACAAAAAGATCAGAGAGCACTACTACCCCAAAATTAATAATATATTCCCCCAATTCAGCTCCTGTAGCCCAACACAAAAACTCCGATACATCCTCGGTGAAGAAGCCCAGTGCTCAAACACAGCTGCAAGATTTGTGTCCTCTTGCCATCTCCTGAGGGACAGCCAAACAAACAGCCCATAAACACACACTCTCTCACAGCCCTTAAACACACCCCATTAGACTGCCAGTCAGGTAAATAATGTATATATGTTCAGTTATTACAAGATTTATGTATTATATATTTCTATTTCATTTATTATGACAATTCTTTATTTATTTCATTCATATTTTGTTATTAGCATTATTTGGCTATATCAAGCCATGTGCAAATAATACTTTTTTCCTATTTATTTTTTAGTTCTATCATTATTACTTTTATCTCTGAATATGTTCAGTTGTTCACTTTCTGTTGTTGTAATGCTTTGGCAATACAAAATGTATGTTTTTGTCATGCCAATAAAGCTTCCTGAATTGAATTGAATTGAATTGAGAGAGAGAGAGAGAGAGAGAGAGAGAGAGAGAGAGAGAGAGAGAGAGAGAGAGAGAGAGAGAGAGAGAGAGAGAGAGAGAGAGAGAGAGAGAGAGAGTGTGTGTGTGTGTGTGTGTGTGTGTGTTGTTAGTTCGTTTTTTCGCTAGTGAGAGACCAACATGCATCTTATATAGCAGCCAATCAGCTTTCATGTTATTGGCGCGAGGCTCTTTCTGATTGTACCACAGACGCATCAAACGGATTTTATTCTTCAGCTTCAGTTCTCCAGTTCTTCCAGTTCACGCGATCGTGATAGCAAAGGCGAATCTTTCTCACCTGCCATCTCGTATAATGACCAAATAAAAGTTTGATATGCCCGATAGCACTAAACAAAGAGTTTAAAAAGCGGTGAAAACCCCGAACTCATTCGCTACTGACACACGGACTGATGTCAGACTGGCCGCGGATTCTGCAGGCGTTTGCCGCCGGTCAGCGCTCGCGCGAGTGAACCGAATCTAGGCATATTCATACATATCCATATCTATGGGCTCATCATTACTGTAGGTCTTAAAGTGAAAGCAACCCAATATAGCCGAGCCTATACCCCCCCCCTGCCTGTGTCGTTAGTATTAATCAAACAACAACAACGGGGAAAAACAAACAGTAGCCCTAAACTTAAAGCACTGTTTGTATCTGTATATTTAAGTTGTATTTATTTGTCCTATTGTCAAACAAGATTCATGCATTTTGTTTGTTTTATTGCCATGTGTGACTATTGTGCATCTAATATAATGATATGGTAAATGTGGCATCCTAATTATGAAAAAAAAAGAAACATGCACATTTCTGAAAATGACCATCACAAAATCAGTAATTTTGATCTCACAAAAAATGTATATACATACACACACACTACTGGTCAAAAGTTTGAGAACGGTTCGATTTTTAAAATGTTTTTTAAAGAAGTCTCTCCTGCTCACCGAGGCTGCATTTATTTGATCCAAAATACAGCAAAGACAGTATTATTGTGAATGTTTTTTTATTTTGTTTTATTTTTTTATTTAAAATAACTATATTTCAATATATATCTTAAATAGAATTTATTTCTGTGATTCAAAGCTGAATTTTCAGCATCATTGCTCCAGACTTTAGAGTCACATAATCCTTCAGAAATCTTTTTTTTTTTTTTTTTTTTTTTTTATCCATCAAAGAATCCAAAAAAAATGTTTTACACAACTGTGTTCAACACTGATAATAAACATAAATGTTTGTTGATCATCAGATCCTCATATGAGAATGATTAGTGATTTAGTGAAGGGTCATGTGACACTGAAGACTGGAGTAATGATGTTAAATTCAGCTTTGATCACAGGAATAAATGACACTTTACTATATATTCACATAGAAAACAGTCACAACAGAACTGTCACAATATTACAGCTTTTTGTATTTTTAATAACATAAATGCAGCATTGGTGAGCAGAATGTAAAAACATTTAAAAATCTTACCGTTCTCAGACTTTAGACCGGTAGTGTGTTTGTATATTAATCCTGGTGGGATTGAGCTATGAGGAAGTGCAAGATTACTAATACTTTGTTCAATTTGAATAAATTAATTTGCTTTGCAAGTAATTTTGTGATTCTGCATTTCCTTTTGTACGTTTTTTTTTTTAAATTGCGTGATATAGGTCTTAAATTTAATTCATAATGGTCTTGAAAAGGTCTTAAAAAGTCTTAAATTTGACTTGGTGAAACCTGCAGATACCCTCTCTCTCTCTCTCTCTCTCTCTCTCTCTCTCTCTCTCTCTCTCTCTCTCTCTCTCTCTCTCTCTCTCTCTCTGTCTATCTCTCTGTCTCTCTCTGTCTCTCTCTGTCTCTGTGTGTGTGTGTGTGTGTGTGTGTGTGTGTGTGTGTGTGTGTGTGTGTGTGTGTGTGTGTGTGTGTGTGTGTGTGCGTGTGCGTGTGTGTGTGTGTGTTTCTGAGGACATACATTTGTAGACATTTCATGTGTCCCCATACATATATTGTTCTCTTCGAGCCGGACAACTTTCTAATTTACAGTCATTAGCTCCGACCAACAGGAAGTCAGATATTTTGGTTTGAAGGTGAATATTTGTATAATTCAGGGTCTGAGTTTTTACGTTCTCCTCGTAGGCAATTTATTCAATCTCCACCAAACTCGGTCAACATGAAACAAAGATACGGAAGATGCTAAAATGTGAACGAATATTGGATATCTCAAACGGTGTTGCCATGCCAAGGGATTAAATAAGGACAAAAAAGGGGAATAGAAATTCTCTCATATCTTGTAAAATCATTTTTTGATTTCAATAAATTAAGATTGTATGTTCAGTAATTGAACTTGGATTTATTTAAAATGACTATACTACTTTTCAGATCAATATATTTATTTATTTAAAATATTTCTTTAAATAATCTATTCTGTGTCTGTGCTGCCCTCCCCTCAATGAACACAAGATGGCAGCATTGTATTAGTTTTGAAGCAGGATATAAAAAAATCCCATCTCTCTTTCTCTCTAAGGGGTTTGTCTGTGTGTGTGTGCGTGTATGCGTGTGTGTGTGTGGGTGTGTGACTTTCTCTTTTGATGATGATAATTTAACCCTTTCATACAGGCTATCACAAATAACTATCACTTGAAATAAAAACGTCATGTGATGTGTTTGCCAAGATAACGTATGATGCACATTAATGTCATAGGATAAACTATGCACACTACACAGCACACTGATATAATATAAATGTATTAAAACATAAATTTCACATGATTTTATAAAAGTGGCTATTTATAATAAACTTCCATAAAATGTAGACACGCATCTTACTCTTACCTGACACTGATATTAAAATCATCTTTGCAGTTTCTGTGATTGGACTCCATTTATTATTAATTTTGTAATTTATTTTTTATATTGGACCACACATATTGATTTCAAATATATTCAAAATAATTTTTTCAGAGAGTGAAATGAAAAAAACTTTCTCCCACCATTTAGATTTTATTTATTTTTGTTGTTAAAATCTTGTGAATCTTGTTCAATGTGCAGAGTGCCTCTCTCTCAGTCCTTCCCCTCCCCCCTCACTCTCAGGCTCAGCCTGGGTGTGTGTGTGTGTGTGTGTGTGTGTGGGGTCCCTCTCTCACCCTGTGAGTTTGTGTGTGTGCCTTTCTCTCTTGATGATGATAATTTACCCCTTTCATATCAGAGACTATCACAAATAACTATCACTTGTGAATAAGTAAAAAAAGAACTATACAAATACCTTGAATTAAATACTGGCCTTCTGGACTTATAACATTTTGAGCAGGAAAATATAACTTTTCACATATTTGAAAGTGATCTATTTCATCCTATGACATTAAAAATCATCTACATTTAAATGACATCATGGGTGTGGCTTGTGGTGATAGTGGCACCAGCTGCTGCAGTAAATGTGACATATTCGAGCGATTAAAAAAAATGATCCTGTTTAAATGCATATTGCCTGCCATGCACAGTTAAGCTGATGCCACCGGGGTGGCGGTGCAACCGGCTTGGGCCCGTCATCGCTGCTCGCAGCTTTAATTTAATTATTATAACTGCCATATTGTATAGTGGTAAATAGTGTAATTACTTAAAAAGATGGTCAACAATATGTAACTTTACTTTATAAGAGGTGTGCCCTAAAAAGTGAGCATGCAATTTTGAGAACACCAAAGCGCACGTTCTTTAGTCTGTTTGGATACTTCAAACACAAGTTTGCACTGCCTGTTTGGTTTACCTGTTTAGCCTACACGTTAGTAACATGCGTTTTGTCCGACTCATAGCACGTGATTTACCATATAAGGTCACATTCACGTGTTTTCCTTGACCCCAAAGCACACGTTAAGAACTCGCGTTTTTGTGGTAAATCACGCGTCAAGGATGAGCGTTTTGCTGTCAAATCGCCGGCGCCCTGCCAGGCGTGCCCACTCGCGATATTCCAAAATTCTATTATGGAATCTTATGAGGGCGCCTACTCTAGCCTGTTAGTCCATAATGTTATATAATATTGAGGAAATACAGAAATTATTTAGAAACGCACAACAGAAGCTACATATAGAAAATACCAAAAAATCTACATCTATTTTTTTTTATACCATCGCTTTGGCGCCCCCAAGGTGCTGCGCCCCTATGCGCGGCATACAGCGCATACCAACTTTCTGCGCCACTGGCTCGCGGCGAGATGAAAACTCAACTTTTCAGAATGCCGCAAGCCGACCGCAGGTCATGTAACAAAAACCAACCGATCAGCTTCGGCCTTCCCGTATAACAAGCTCGGCCGAACAGCTGATCATAGCTGAACACAAGGGCAGATTTGTATTTCTCATCTCGCAAGCGCTTGGAGACAGCAACACGGCCGCGCTTTCCACGCAAATGCCCCTAATATAGTCCCAAAATTTATAAACACTACTTATAGGTGTACTAGTGATTCAGGATAAGACAAAAACATGGTTTGGGAAATGGATTCATGATGTACTCCCTCATTATATACATTTTGTACATTTTAAATACAAACAAAGTTATGGATTTAATAATAGCTAATAATAGTAAGAAAATAATGACGTGAATAATATACATATTATTATTATTATTATTATTATTATTATTATTATTATTATTATTATTAAAACAGCACGAATACAGCACACAGTCAATAAAGACATTTAGGCCTTTTTGGGAGGGGGGAGAGGGGGCGGTAAGGGACCTGGATAATGGATAGGGGGCGCTGGCCCAAAAAAGGTTGAGAACCACTGCTTTAACTGAACAAGCGGATGAGATCATGTCGAACTTAATGGGGAGAGCTAAAGATGTAATCAAGATAGCACTACGCAGCAATCCATCACTGAACCCTAAAACAAACCCAAGGATTGTCACAGACGTACTCAAACAGCACTTTGGCGAATTGACATATTCATCCATGCCACTTGCTGACTTTTATGGCACTTTACCTGTAGCAGGAGAGAACGCAATGGAATATTGGATTCGGCTTAATAAAGCTGTTGATGTCACTGATGAATGTTTGAGGAGACAGGGCAGAAGTATTGAAGAGCCTACACGTGAGGTGACACAAATGTTTGTTAAACATTGCCCTGACCAATCTCTTTCTACAATTTTGAGGTTCAAGTCTGCTGATAGGTGGACGGTGGCTGAAATACAAGAACGTCTTGATGAATATCAAGCTGAGAAAAGAGCTCAAATGAAGGCACAGTCTGACCGTCCTGCCTTTGCGAAAACTGTAGCTGCTAATGCCCAAATGCCGAATTTAGATGATGGAACATCTGGGAATGAGCCAAATGTGTCAGCAGGTCAAGGTGGGTTACCAGTTACACCATCAGTTCAGACGAGTGACAGCTGCACTCAGTCTCTTATCAATTTGCTCGATCGTGTGCTAAAACAAAACATGCAAAGCCCTTCTGCACCTTTACACATGGGAATGTGAGCAGAAATTTTTGCAAAGTTTGCAGAGGCATGGACCATTCTACAGTTGCACATTGTAGAAGAGACGGTTTATGCTTGTTTTGTTTTGAACATTGACACAGGAAAAGAGAGTGCCCGAAGTGGAGTAGTCATGACAGCCTGGAGGTAAATTACTCGCCATGAGGAGCTGGTCCTTTAAACCATTAGACCCACATTTGGAGAGGGGATGTGTGGGTGAAGATCAAACCCTCATAAGTGATCTAGAACAGCAGTATGAGAATGCATGCCATACAGCATCAAATATGCAGAAAATCAAGGCTTTTGATGATCTATTATATACTTCTGTGATTGTAAATGACCAGTTTCATATGAGAGGAATGCTTGACACTGGCTCCATGTCTTGTACCCTCAGTGAGACAGCTGAACAAAGGTTGTTGGCTGAAAACGTCGTTTTGGACATAAAATCACCAGCTGAGAATATCATTCTTGTCAGTGTTAGGGGTAGGACCGTACAGCCAAAATGTTTGTACGAAGTTGGCATGAAAGTGTATGGCATCAGCTGTCCAGTTCCAATTCTCGTTGTTCCTGGACAACATGATGATTTAATTCTTGGTACCAACTTGATCAAGCATATTGTGAATCGAATGAAGGACACAGATGAGTGCTACACAGTTATCACCGGATGGTGAACACTTTTTGGATGTGATGTCAAATCTCACACGCTGGCGACATGATGAGATCCCTAGCAAAATTGGAACAGTAAAGCTCCAGCATGCTGTCACTCTTGCTGCTAGAAAAGAACATTTAGTGTGGGGAAGACTGCCCAGCAATACTCCATTGTCCCTTGGGAGCACCATTCTCATTGAACCAACTTCCTCCAAGACTATGCCAAGAAACATCATGGTTGCCCGCATGATAACATCAATGTGGGGTGATAGGTGGGTACCTATGAAAATAACCAATTTGTCAGACCAACCTGTCATGCTAAGAAAGAATCGGAATTTGGCAGATGTTTCACCTTGTCTAGCTGTAGAAGATTTCCCAGTCTTGCAGGGCACTGGAAAGATAAAGGAGGTTAGTTCAGAGATGCAAGCTACTCCAAATTGTGCTTCAAATTTGAGACTGCAAGATGTTGGGTTGAGCGAAATTAACATTGATCTCTGCAAAGTCACTGATGCATCCAAAGAGAAACTTGTACAGTTATTGGTGAATAACAATGACGTGTTTTCTAAGCATCCTTTAGACTGTGGTGAGGCTAAGGAATTTGAACACCGTATCCGACTTACAGATGAGAGGCCTTTCCGGTTTCCATATCGGAGGATTCCTCCTGCTCATTACTAGAAGTTGCGTCAGGTGTTAACTGAAATGGAGGAGCAAGGAATAATTAGAAAATCAGTATGCGAATACGCATCACCACTGGTACTTGTGTGGAAAAAGGATGGAGGCCTCCGCATCTGTACAGACTTCAGGTGGCTTAATGCAAGAACACTCAAAGATGCTCACCCACTCCCTCATCAGTCCGACTGCCTTGCTGCTTTAGGAGGTAACAATTACTTCAGCACTCTGGACTTGACCTCCGGATTCTACAACTTGCCAATGCATGAACAAGACAAAAAATACATGGCTTTCATTACTCCCATGGGACTACATGAGTATAACCGCATGCCACAAGGACTGTGCAACAGCCCAGCTTCGTTCATTCGGAATATGCTTAGCATTTTTGGGGATATGAACTTCATCAGTTTGCTCTGCTATTTAGATGATTTGCTTGTGTTTGCGCCCACTGAGCAAGAGGCTTTGAGCAGGCTTGAAATGGTTTTTCAGCGGCTAAGGTTACATCACCTCAAATTGAGTCCCAAAAAGTGTCATTTCTTGCGTGAAATTCTTGGGTCATGTTATTTCTGGCCATGGTGTCTCTGTGGACTTCACGAAGGTGGATGTTATATCCAAAATGTCCAAGCTGCAACTTATGGAGGAAGATGGTTGCACTCATAGTCATTTTTAGGAATGATTTTCTACTATCAATACTTTATTCCTAATTGTTCTTCGATTGCCAAGTCTCTCTTTGCTCTAACTGCGGGTCAGAAGAGAAGAGGTAAAAAGAAAGTTAAGAAGCCTGTTGGCACATTCAGAAAGCTGAATCCAAGTGATTGGACAGAAGAATGTGATATTGCTTTCAATACACTCAAGGAAAAGTTGTTGAATTGTACTGTGCTTGCGCATCCTGATTTCTCTAGGCCTCTGATTTAGTGTTAATTTTGTCACCTATTTTTAATTTAGTCTTAGTCTTGTGCCAAATGTCCTTGTTAGTTTTAGTCATATTTAGTCATTCACATATCTTTTTTTGTTAGTCAAGTTTTAGTTGACTAAAAGTCTCGTCATTTTAGTCTAGTTTTAGTCAAAGGAAAACTCAATATATTGTGTGGCGAAATAAGTTACATATAACATATATAACTTGCATAATGTATGTGCCACAACACCATAGCTAACTGGTTGATTTACAGCGTAGATGCCTAAAATCAGCATTAGCTTATAAGACGATGGGCACAAATATTGATTTCGATCTTGTTTCAGTATGAATTCATATGTATATAGCCTACTGTACATAAAAGGAAAAATAAGTTTGCCTTTTAGCACTATTTTAAACTTTGTTGTGATTATATTAAATTTGCTTGCATTCTTTACTATTCACTATTATTAACATTTCAAAATTTCACAAATACGTAAGCAGTTATGATCTGCAATACTTTTTTGAGCAACTAGACTACATGTATATTTATTAAAGAGCCATGCAGGCACCCAGTGGGTAATGGCATTACAAGTGAAAAATTTTATTTTTCCAGCCACAAAATGGCTCTAATTTTCCCCTTTGCATTGGAATCCTCTATAACGCACAGGGCAACCTGGTGAGATGGAGGAGAGGCCAGGGCAGGAGTCAAACCACAGTCCCCGGAATCTCCATGCACATGACGAAGAGGGGAGCAGGAACGGCCCTACTGATGTATTAGAGGACACAAGGCATCAGATAGTGAGGGAAGGCACTCAGGACATGAGACAACCTGGACAGAACACCTGCACGAGAGAGGTCCGGAAAGAACGAGTGAACTGGCCAGCTGCAGGAGCAAGGAAGGAGTGGGAGAGGTTTGATCACGATGTGGACCAGGTGCTGCAATCAGCTTTGGCAGGAGACGTGGGAAAGAAGCTCAAGGCCATGGCATCAATCATCTGGAGCATAGGTGCTGATCGCTTTGGAAAGGAAGAGCGAAGGGCAGGAACAAACAGCCAACCCAAGGAAAACAGACGTTTGAAGAGCATAGCAATACTTAGAGGGGATCTGCGGAGGCTAAGGAAGGCATTCCGTGAAGCAGCAGTGGAGGAGAAGCCAGCATTGACGGAGATACGAGACAACTTGAGGGAGCGCATTAAGATATTGCGAAGAGCGGAATGTCACCGCAGGAATAGGAAGCGACAGATAAAGGAAAGGACAGATTTCACCAAGAACCCATTCAAATACCTTTCAAGACTCCTGGGTGATAAAAGATCAGGGGAACTGAAAGCAACAAAGGAGGAGGTGGAGGAGCACCTCCGTCAGGTCCATAATGATCCCAGAAGGGAGGAAAACTTGGAAGAGATGGAGAAACTTATAAAACCAGCAGAACCAACTATCCGCTTCAAAGCTGAGGAACCAAGCTGGCAGGAAGTGAATACGTTTATCAAGAAGGCCAGAGCGAAATCTGCCCCAGGACCTAACGGCATCCCTTATAAGGTGTATAAGTACTGTGAAAAGCTCAGGAAGCGACTCTGGAAGCTACTGAGAGTGGCATGGAGGAAGGACCTCCTTGCTGACGATTGGTTGATTGCAGAGGGATGCTTCATCCCTAAAGGAGAAAATTCGACGGGGATCAAGCAATTCCGTACTATTTCACTCCACAATATCGAAGGCAAGATCTTCCTTGGGATTCTGGCAAAGAGGCTGACCACTTTCATGTTAGACAACGGATACATGGACACGTCAGTCCAGAAGGGTGGAGTTCCAGGGGTGCCGGGCTGTCTTGAGCATACCAGCGTGATCACAAAAATTATTGAGGATGCAAAGAAAAACCATGGTGACCTGGCAGTTCTGTGGCTGGACCTAACAAATGCCTATGGGACGATACCCCACAAGTTAGTGGAGCTGACATTGAAGAACTACCATGTGCCAGAGCGATTCCAGAAGCTCTTGCAGTGCTACTTCAAGAAGTTCAAAATGCGTTTCACCTGTGGAGACTTTACCACTGACTGGCAGAGACTGGAGGTGGGCATTGTTACAGGCTGCACGATCTCAGTGATCCTGTTTTCTGCAGCAATTAACCTTCTAGTCAAGTCAGCAGAGAAGGTACGTCGGGGTGCAGTGCTGGCGACGGGTGTCCAACAGGTACCGGTAAGAGTGTTCATGGATGATCTCACAATCACAGCGAAATCAGTACCTGAAGGCAGATGGATCCTGGAAGACTTGGTCGAGCTCACCGAGTGGGCAAGGATGGGATTCAAACCTGAAAAGTCCAGAAGCCTGGTCCTGAGGAAGGGGCGTGTACAGAACCGGTTCCGTTTCAAGATCAGAGATACCGTCATCCCCACGGTCCAAGAGCAACCAGTAAAGAGCTTGGGGAAGTGGTTCAGAGCAGACCTCAATGATAGGCAAAGCGTGAGGGAGATGCTTATCCAAACAGATACCTGGATGACATCACTGGAGAAGAGCGGCTTGCCTGGCAAGTATAAGGCCTGGGGTTATCAGCATGGGGTTCTCCCTAGACTGCTTTGGCCTCTGCTGGTCAATGAGGTACCTGTATCCACCGTCGAGGGGCTGGAAAGGAAGATCAACACCTATCTGAGAAGAAGTTTTTGCTCCATCGGGCTGTATAGCACAGGCAGCAAGCTACAGCTGCCTGTGACATCGGTGGTGGAGGAGTATAAGGCGACAAAGACGCGTCAGGCCATGATGCTGCGAGACAGCAAAGACGAAAGAGTTTGCCAGGCAGGCATTGTGGTCAGGACAGGCCGCAAGTGGTCAGCTAGCAGAGCACTGACAGAGGCAGAGGTCCGATTGCATCATTTAGATATTGTGGGGACAGTAGCCCAGGGCAGACTTGGACTAGGCTGCTCCACTAGAGTGAGCTGGAACAATGCAGACCCAAAGAAGCGGCGTACCATGGTACAGATGGAAGTTCGAAAGGCAGAAGAGGAGGTTCGGCATGTCAAGGCTGTAGCCATGAAGAAACAGGGCAGCTGGACAAAGTGGGAGGGCGTACGAGGGAGGGCCCTAACCTGGCAGGACATCTGGAGTATGGAAGGACACCGAGTAAAGTTCCTGATGTGTTCTGTGTATGATGTTCTGCCTACTCCATCAAACCTCCACACGTGGGGGTTAGCAGAGAGCCCTAATTGTAAGCTTTGTGGAAAAACAGCTAACCTTGAGCATGTATTCTCATCGTGTAAGTTAGGCTTGGCAGATGGGAAATTCAGGTGGCGACACGACAAGATTCTAGCCCAGCTGGCAGATGGCGTGGAGCAGGCGAGGAAGAAGGTGAAGAAGATTTCTAATGGGCCTAACTTTATCCACTTCGTCAGGCCAGGAGAAAGCACTGCAACAGGACGAAAGGGCAGAGGGATCTTGGCTTCAGCAAATGACTGGGAGATGAGGGCCGACCTGAAAAAGCAGCTAAAATTCCCAGAAGAAATAGCCCACACAAGCCTTAGACCAGACATTGTCCTCTGGTCTAAAGGTACCAAGCAGGTGGTGCATAGAGCTAACAGTGCCCTGGGAAGAGAGGATGGAGGAGGCACAGGAGTGTAAGCTCAAAAAATACCAAGACCTTGTCCTCAAAAGCCAGCAAAATGGATGGAAGGCCTGGAACCTGCCCGTGGAGGTCGGCTGCAGGGGCTTTGCTGGGCAGTCACTCTGGAGAACCCTTGGGTTACTGGGAATCGAAGGTCTGGCCAGGAAGCGGCTAGTAGGCAATGCCACCAAACAGGCGGAAACAGCATCCCGATGGATCTGGATACAGCGGGATGTGCGGTGGCGGAGCCAACCTGGGGAAGGATCAACAACTGCAGAGGTGGTCAGCTGGGGTAGATCCAGGACGCTGGATCTGCTGTCAAGCCCTCCCGAGGTGTCATGGGCTTAAATTGATGAAACATCAAGGAAGGGGGGTGCCCATCTGATGACCAGCTGTAGCCACCCAAATCTTGTTCAGGCATGAGGCCAGATTCGGCTCGGGGAGAAGGACAACCCTGTTAGGCATAGTCCCGCTGGTGCCTGGGAAGGGAAGAAGGAGAGGAGAGTGGAGAGAGCGATGCCGCTGGCTCATAGATGGTGCAGGGCAGGGTACCTGTAAAGGTGAGCCAGGTGCGATGACCCACATCGTATTTTGCATATGCATATTTAGTACCAAAAGATCTCCTCAAAATATTCAATACATATTATTGAACTAAAATGTAGAACATTTATTTTAAAAAATAGTTAAGGTGTATGGTCACATTTGACCATCAATGAGTATAAATGTGACTTAATTAGTAAGGAATACCTGAGGGCTAAATACAAGAAAAACATTAACATTAATGTTAACAATGTTGCATCTCCACCGTTATTTATTGTTTATTGTAGTGTATACTGTGCTGTGAGTAATTGTGTGCGCATCAGATGTGTAATCTGTTGTTGCTTTAAATGTTGTACATGTCATGTCATGACTACTATGTTGCTCGGAACTGCACCTAAGAATTTCACCTACTGTTGCACTTGTGCATATGTAGAGTGACAAATAAAGTGATTTGATTTGATTTGATTTGATTTGACCACTCTCCATAATAAAATGATACTGTAAATGTGACTGACATAATAATCAATGCACACTATGCTGTAGGCTACTGTTTACCAAAAATTGCTGCAAACACCTGTATAGTGAAGCTATAACCAGGGGCGGATTTAGTGATTTGGGGGCCCCAAGCAAAATACAGGAATTGTACATGTTATAAATAATTGCTTTCGTCATGTTGTAGATCCCTTGTTCATGTGTAAACGAGTTATAACAGTATTAGAGTAGGTTGGACACTAGGTGGTCATTTGTGGTAATTTTCACTGCACAATTGTTTACACAATACAAGGCTGTCTAATTCTAAACTTTAAAATATTTTTTCTATTATCAAACTGAAAGAAATTATTACACGCATCAGAATTTTCAACCAAAAATGTGTGTACCTGTGTGGAAAGTAACTGCGCATGTGTCATCTACTCAGGTCCTTGAGTGAACGCCATTTAAAACGATAAATATATCTTATGCACTGTTGCTCCGTAATTAATTATAACTTCAGATGCATGATATTTTCATTTGTATGGACCTATGAAATCTGTTTTATTTTTTTCCAAATTCCATTAAAAAAAATTCCAGATTCCTTTTTTTTCTGGATGGTTATATACAATTTTATTAACCAAAAAGCATGTCTAATTAATTGAAACTTGAATAATTTAACAGCAATTTATTAAAAGTTTAACTAAATATATATTTATTTGTTTTATGTAGCTATTTACATTTTTCTGGTAATCAAATGAAGGCATACAACATTTATATTTTATTCCAATGAAAACTAAACAAATCCTTTCATTTTTGTACATTCAAAGTGCTACACAACAGGGGATTTAGGCCTACTGTTAAAAATTATACTGTCCAAACTTTTATTTTGACGGGTTGCCTTAGACCTTTTTCTGTGTATGTTATGATGATAGTTTCTCTCAAATGAAACGGTTCAATGCTCGTGGCCTATGATTTCCACGATGCAGAAAATGCGAACGGAATAGCGGACCAGTCATAAAAATTGAATTTAATGTTTAACGCGGAATGTCACGGAATTTGTCAAATTTTGGATGAATAAATCCAATGCAAGTCAGTACACTTCAATAAAATCGCGATATGGACAAGTTTATGTGAATATTAAATGGCAAAAATACGATTTAAATATGAATCCTGCATGTTTCGTGTCTAATTGAGCGTTCAAATCAAATCAAATCAAATCAAATCACTTTATTGTCACACAGCTATATGCACAAGTGCAACAGCAGGTGAAATTCTTGGTGCAGTTCCGAGCAACATAGCAGTCATGACATGACATGTACAACATTTAAAGCAGCATCAGATTACACATCTGATGCGCCCACAATTACTCACAGCACAGTATACACTACAATAAACAATAAATAATTTACACAATGTGAGTGTAGTTCTCACAGCTTTAACCAATATACACATACTTACAATATACATATACTTTAAACAATATACACTAAACATACATTAAACAGTATACATTACGCTATAATAATAATAATATACAATGTACAGTATACATTATTATTCACAGTAGAGATCCAATTATGTACATTAGGTGCTATATGATAAATGATAAATGATAAATGATACATAAATGTGTATATAATGTGTGCGTGTATCTACAGTGGGTTGTGCTGAGTGATATTCTGTCCAGTGTGTGTTATGATCCTGATGGATCAGGAGTTAAGTAGTCTGATTGCTTGTGGGAAGAAGCTGTTCTGGAGTCGGCTGGTGCGTGTTCTAATGCTGCGGTACCGTCTGCCTGATGGGAGCAGTGAGAGCAGCCCATGGTTCGGGTGGCTAGAGTCTCTGATGATCCTCTGAGCTCTCTTCACACACCGCCTGGCGTAAATGTCCTGAAGGGAGGGAAGCTCACCTCCGATGATGCAGCTGGCCGTGCGCACTACCCTTTGCAGGGCCTTGCGGCTGCGGGCGGTACTGTTGCCGTACCAGGTGGTGATGCAGCCAGTCAGCAGGCTCTCTATAGTGCTGGTGTAGAAGCGTGTGAGGATGTGGCGGTTCATTCCAAACCTCCTTAGCCGTCGCAGGAAGAAAAGGCGCTGATGAGCCTTCTTCACAACGGCCTCAGAGTGAACGGACCATGAGAGTTCCTCTGTGATGTGGACACCGAGGAACTTGAAGCTGCTGACTCTCTCCACCGGTGCTCCATCGATGGTGATGGGGCGGTGTTCTCTCTCATTCCTCCTGAAGTCGACCACCAGCTCCTTGGTCTTGCTGACGTTGAGGGAGAGGTTGTGCTCCTGACACCACCGTGTCAGAGTGTGCACCTCCTCTCTGTAGGCTGTTTCATCATTGTCAGTGATGAGACCTACCACCGTCGTATCGTCAGCAAACTTGATGATGGTGTTGGAGCTGTGGGTAGCCACACAGTCTTGTGTGTACAGGGAGTACAGGAGTGGGCTGAGAACACAACCCTGAGGGGCTCCAGTGTTGAGAGTCAGTGATGAGGAGATGTTACTGCCCATTCTGACCACCTGGCGTCTGTTTGACAGGAAGTCCAGGATCCAGCTGCATAACAGGCTGTTTAAGCCTAGAGCCCGGAGTTTCATGTCAAGTATGGAGGGCACAATGGTGTTGAATGCTGAGCTGTAGTCCACAAACAGCATTCTCACATATGTGTTCCTCTTTTCCAGGTGGGAGAGAGCAGTGTGTATTGTAGATGAAATGGCATCATCAGTGGAGCGGTTTGTGCGGTATGCAAACTGTAGTGGGTCCAGTGAGGGGGGGGGGAACAGAGCAGATGTGGTTTCTGACTAGTCTCTCAAAGCATTTGCTGATGATGGGGGTCAGAGCAACAGGACGCCAGTCGTTTAAGCAGGTGGTTTTTGACTGCTTAGGTACAGGCACAATGGTGGACGTTTTGAAGCATGTGGGGACCACAGACAGGGAGAGGGACAGGTTAAAAATGTCCGTGAAAACTCCAGCCAGTTGGTGCGCGCACGCTCTGATCACACGGCCGGGAATGCCGTCTGGACCCGCAGCTTTACGGACGTTCACCCGCCGGAAGGATCGGGTTACATGCGCGACAGATACGGAGAGTGCACTAACCTCTGTATCTTCAGCCGCGAGCTCTCTCTCCGCGAGGGCGGTGTTAGTTCCCTCAAAGCGAGCATAGAAGGTGTTGAGCTCGTCCGGGAGAGAGGCAGCGGTGTTCACGGTGGAGTTTGTGTTCCCTTTATAGTCCGTGATGGTGTTAATTCCCCTCCACATGCTTCTGGAGTCGGTGGTGTTGAACTGTCCTTCAATCTTGTCCCTGTACTGCCGTTTTGCTTCTCTGATGGTTTTCCGGAGGGCATAACTTGCTTGTTTATGCTCCTCCGCATTACCGGAGTTAAAAGTGGAGGACCGCGCATTGAGTGCTGCGCGAACATCCCCGTTTAGCCACGGCTTCTGGTTAGGGTACAGCCGAATTGTTCCTGATGAAACACGTTACGCTATCAGCGTAGACCTCGATGTCGTCATCAGAGGCCGACCGGAACATCTCCCAGTCCGCGTGATCAAAACAGTCCTGTAGCATAGAATCTGATTGGTCCGACCAGCACTGGATGGTTCTGAGGGCTGGTGCTTCCTGTTTGAGTCTTTGCCTATATGCGGGCAAAAGGAGGATGGACGCGTGATCTGATTTGCCGAATGGTGGGCGCGGGAGGGACTTGTAACAATCCTTGAAGGGGGAGTAGCAGTGATCTAAAACACGGTTCCCTCGCGTGTTGAAGCTAACATGTTGGTGGTATTTAGGTGCGATGCGCTTGAAGTTGGCTTTGTTAAAGTCTCCGGTCACAATAAACGCAGCCTCAGGATGCGCGGTTTCCTGCTCACTCACTGTCCTATACAGTTCCTTTAGTGCCCGGTCTGTGTCGGCTTGCGGGGGAATATACACAGCTGTGATGATGACCGCGGTGAATTCCCTCGGTAGCCAGAATGGTCGGCACAGAAGCATGAGAAATTCCAGATCAGGAGAACAGAAAGACTTGATAGAATGTACGTTCCTCTGATCACACCAGGATCGGTTGATCATAAAACATACACCCCCGCCTTTGCTTTTCCCTGAGAGATCTTTTTCTCTGTCCATACGGTGCACGGAGAACCCCGTGGTTTCGATGGCCGAATCTGGAATCTCAGCGGACATCCAGGTTTCTGTAAGGCAGATAATGCAGCAGTCCCTCGTCTCTCGTTGGAAAGAGATCCGTGCTCTCAGCTCGCAGAGTTTATTGTCCAGAGACTGAACATTAGCCAGTAAAATACTGGGAAGCGGGGGTCGGTTTGCGCGGCGTCTTACTCTGATAAGTACGCCGGCTCTCTTCCCTCTTCTCCGGCCGCGTTTGCGTGGTCGGGCCGTCCAGATAAAGGGTTCCGCTGCTGTGTTTGTAAGCAGCGTGTCGTCACTGAAGAATTTAAAGTCCGGTTTTCGGTGTGCGATTGCCGAACCAATGTCCAAAAGTGTCTGTCTGTCGTACTTAGTAAGGCAGACAACATCCAAGACGAAAAACATAAAAACTATAAACAGAACAAACAAAAAACTACAATGTTTCAACGGAGCTCGCAACGTAGCAGCCATCCTCGGCGCCATCTTGAGTCAGGCGTTGCGCGTGCTTCAGTAGTAAACCGTGCATATGAGTTTTTATGAATGGATTCTGTGATCCTGTACGCGTCTTCTGAATCACAGAAATCATTTGGGCACTACACTTTTTACAAGAAGCACGTTCAATGTGGATGCGCAGGCGGTTGTCGTGGTAATGTACACCACAGCAACCACTTGTGGGTCCACGCTGAACTCGCATATAAAAAGCATTTTAGGGGGCCCTTGGCTTTCGGGGGCCCCAGGCAGTCGCTTACCTTTTGGTTAAGTCCGTCCCTGGCTATAACTTACACGGCTTAAGCCATTCAAATGTATTGACACAGCGCTAGAAGTATTGAGCGCTCCGGGAACCACGTGACCACGCGTGCTGCCGCGAGATGACAGGCTTGCAGCAATAGGAGGAGTATGAGGGAGACCTGTAGCCTACTCGAGCAAGAGCGCAAACTCTTTCGGAATATTTTGAACAGCTGAATATCTCATGATGAAAAAGTAGAGACGATTGTAGACGAAAATGAAGAGAGATTTTATCTTAGTTTTTATTTTATGCAAAACATTTTAGTCTCGTTCTTTTTCGTCAACAATAATTCATGTTAATTTAGTCTTAGTCAGCGTTTTTGGACATTGGTGCATTGGTGCATTGGTGCATTGGTCCAGTCATCGTCTCGTCTTCGTCATGGAAAAAATGATCGTTGACGAACATATTTAGTCTCGTCTCGTCTGACGAAATGAACACTACTCTGATTCTTTCAACTGACGCATCTCTAGACGGGCTAGGTGCTGTACTATCCCAAGTTCCAGCTGGGGAAGAAATAGCTCTGCCAATTGCCTTCGCCAGCAAAACCCTGTCCGTGTCACAGAAAAAGTACCCTGCGCACAGGCTCAAGTTTTTGGCTTTGAAGTGGAATGTGTGAAAAGTTCAGCCACTGGCTCAAGGGGCACAGCTTCACAGTTTGGACTGACAATAATCCACTTACACACATTATGACTAAGCCAAAACTCAACGCCTGTGAACAAAGGTGGGTTTTGAAATTAGCCCCTTATTCTTTCGACATAAAACATATCGCAGGAGTCAAGAACATTGTGGCTGATACCTTAAGCAGAGATCCATTCGCAAGGTCAATTAGTCATAGGCTCATGAATGAGAGTTACAAACAATTACTTACTGAAGCCGATGCTGTAGGTGAAGAAGGAATACAGGATGTGTTTCGTCTGAAGGTTGAGTGCCATAAGATGAGTGATCAGGTTGGATGTCAATCAAGTTGTCATCTGCAGTAATGTGATCCAGTAGCTGTTGAGACACTTTGCCAAGTCCAGGATGACTGGGAAACGGCGACAATGACGCGAGCAGTTCAATTAGTGCAGTTAGTTCAGCAGGTTGCAGACACTAGCCAAGATGAACAGCATTTGCCTATGTTCTCTCATGATGAGTTGCAAAGAAGTCAAGAACTCGACCTCACCATTTCAAGGTTCTCCCTTTTGTACTTCGTAAATGACGCCCTTCAAGAAGAGAGAGAGAAAAGCTTGACTACAGAGCTTTGGCCCTTGTCAAGCAATGGGATCGGTTAAAAATGTGTGATGGGATTTTATACAGGGTAACTAAGGACCCAATAAGCAGACAGAGAAGACATCAGTATGTTCTGCCTCAGAGCATGGTAGAAAAAGCCCTACACTGTCTTCATGTTCTTGCTGGACACCAAGGACAGGCTAGAACAGTTCACTTGGCGAGACAGCGATTCTTCTGGCCCAAGATGGAGCGTGAGATCAGAGAATACGTGAAGTGTTGCAAGAGGTGTGTTCTAGCAAAAACACCTGAGCCAGCTGCTCGAGCTCCTCTGGAAAGCATTAAAACTTCTGCACCTATGGAGTTGGTTTGTCTTGACTTTTGACGGCTAAGCAAGTTGCTCGGAAGTTATGGGACCATGTGTTCTGTGTGTATGGTTTCCCTGAGCGGATCCATATGGATCAAGGAACAAATTTCGAGAGTGAGTTCATTGCTGAATTGCTAAAACTTTCTGGGGTCTCCAAATCTCACACGACTGCCTATCATCCAATGGGAAATGGCATCACGGAGTGGTTCAACCGAACCATAGGAAATATGCTTCGTTCCTTGCCCCTGAGATCCAAGGATAAGTGGCCACAACATATTCAGACTCTGACCTTTGCGTACAACTCAACAGTACACGAGACGACGGGTTACGCACCTTTCCAACTGATGTTTGGACGTGTCCCACGATTACCTGTGGGTGTAATGTTCAAGCAAGTATCGAAGGATCCAGTGATTGTTGATTACAGCAGCTATGTTGTAACTTTAATGTCTCATCTTCACGAAGCAGATGAAATTGCTCAATAAGTTGCTGTACAAGAACAGAGGAAACAGACAAAGATTTATAACCGCAAGATCAATGGAGTACATTTGAACAATGGAGATAGAGTGCTCATTGCCAATAAAGGAGAAAGAGGGAAAAGAAATTTGGCAGTCAAATGGGAACCTACTGTGTACACCATTGTGGATAATGACCCTCAAACACACATATACAAAGTGAAGGATGACAAAGGACACACCAAAGTGGTACATCGGAACATGGTCTTGGACATCAGTTCCTTACCAGTGACATGTCCTGAGGTTGAAGCATATGGATCAACGGTTGTCGATTGCTCGAGTGATTTTGAGTGTGAAAGCCGATCAACAAATTCCACTGATTCTTTGGATGAGGATCCTGAAAACAAAACGCATTCATTAGTATTAAATGAGGATGTTTCACAGAGTTCAGAACCTCTTGATATACAAATGGTACTGAAGGAAAATTAAAGTGATGACACTTACTGTGTTACTTCTGGTGAAAAGAGTCAAAACCAGATGTTCCCTGAAAAAACACTGAGCACAGCACCTTCTGATTGTGACAATGTATCAGCAACAGTTGAATTCAGGTATTACTGACCCCGATTTACCCATCTGTGATGATGTGTCAATGTCAGGTTCTGAGCAAGCGCAAGGCACAATTACAACACGGGCTGGCAGAGTAGTAAAGAAAGTCAACTGTTTGATTGAGACCATGGCCCAAAAACCATTTCACAGTCCCTTTTAAGCCTATTCTAATTTTCATGATTGAGTAGGAAGTTCACTTAGCTGTGCTAAGTGCAGTGTTAATTTTGACAGCAAATTTTGATTTAGTTTTTGTCATAGTCTTTTGACTAAAATGCCATTTAGTTTTAGTCATATTTTAGTCACCTGAATTGTTTTTAGTTTTAGTCTAGTTTTAGTCGACTAAATATCATAAGATTTTAGTCGACTAATTCTACTATAGATTTAGTCTCCTAAAATCTAATTAGTTTAGTTAAATTTTAATACATTAAGCATTTGAGCTCCATTTTTAATTAATTTTGACATCATTTTGTTTTTGACATTAAAAATACACAAAAGAGCTCAATTCACTTTTTTGTTTGTTTTTTAAAAACATCTATATAGTTTTTATAACTTTGTATTTCTGTTTTAGTTAGTAGGCCATATCAGGTAAAGCTAAAGCTTTTTAATTTTTTTATTTTTATTTCAGTTAACATTTATTTAATTTCAAGTAATTATTTATTTTAATGGTTTTAGTGAACCATTAACCTGATAACCCTGATACTTTATTGAATATGTATCAAATATATGGGTCTTTTCTCCTGACTATGAATTAAATGGGAATGAAATTAAATACAGTTTATTGTGTAACCAAAAACAAATATATAATGCGTGAATTGTAAATTATAAACAAGCTCGAAATACACATGACTCTTATTTTGAAACGTCTGAACCTTACTATTGCAGTTGCAGGAGCTCATTCAAGTTCAGGAGATAAAATATGCATTGTTACAACCGTCTAAAGCACATTACTATATAAACATCGTAAAGTAAACATTGTCCTTATTCATCAGCATTAGTTCATAAACAATTGCCTGGCATAAATGTGCGCTATTCATTGATTGTGAGCCGCTCTGGAGCGCTGTTGGGTATGAGCCTGTAGAAGCTCAACAGCGCCGTGTTCTCCAGTGGTTAGATCAGCACGTTCAACTCAAATGTGCGCATCTGTTACACAGGACATCCGTTCTGACTGGATCTCTTCCCTAATCGACCCTCCCTAACATTTTCGTCTCGTTTTTATTTGTTGACGAAAATGACAGTAAGTTTTCGTCATAGTTTTAGTCATCCAACACTAGTTTTTATTTAGTTATCGTCTCGTTTTCGTCAGTGAAAAAAGGTCGTTGCCGAAAATTATGACAAATTATTCGTCAACTAAATTAACACTGGCTAAGTGAGCTGGTCGATAGGAATTATCGCAGTTTAGCACACGTTCGTGGCTCGACTTGTCGACAAGATGGCTCCTGTCTGTATATGCGTAATGTTCTGTCTTTATAAAGTATCTTCTTATTAAACTGTTTGTACACTTACAAAGTTCTCAATGCTTCGGTTTGCAAGTAGGGACCCTCAATATGCTACCGTGTTAGTGTGAGACTATTTTGAGCCTTGTTAGTGGTATTAACTAGCGATTCAATTTTACTTACTCTATGCCCCATAGACTAGCATTATAAGCTAATCTGTTTTTAGAAAAAACTCTTTACATTCGATTTTCATGAAAACGCATCCCAGAGAACGATCTACTCGGTAACCATGTGTTAATTACCCCTAGGTTCATTTTTCACCGGAGTTGTCCTTTAAGAAATGAGTTCCGGTTGCTTTCCTTCAGTTCGCGGTAAGCGTAGCTGGGGAAAGGTGAGGTTTGTTTGAGCTCTCTCTAAGAAGCTAAAAATAAGTTTGTTTCTTGCCATTAAATATCTATTTTTTGTGCTAGAAATTAAGTTTAATCTTATTGAAGGGTAATGGAACATGAAATATGTATTCGTTTTGAAAATGTGTTTTACCAAGATCTGTGGCTAAAATTATCCGTTTTGACGGACAGGCCAATGGTGAAACGGTGAAGGCCTCTTTTTCACAGTGTCTTTTTTATTCACCCAGAATAAAAAATGGTCTGAGGAATTTCTGTTGTCCGGTCTGCCTTAAGTGCCAACACAACACAATGCAGAGCGAAGATCTAGACCGGTCACATATGCCTTTAAGAAGTGGATCTATGACCTCTGGCAGCATCTCTTTCAGTAGCTTAGTCGGTATAGGGTCGAGCATACATGTTGTTGATTTAGATGATTTAACGAGTTTAACCAATTCTTCCTCTCCTATAGCAGTGAATGAGTGGAATTTTTCCTCAGTGACACTACAATGCACTGTCTGATGCGATGCTGTAGTAGATGGTTGTTGTATAGTTATAATTGTTTAACTAATATTATCAATCTTGCACGTAAAGAAGTTCATAAAGTCATTACAGCTGTGCTGTTTGCAAACGTCAGAAGTTGAAGCTTTATTTCTTGTTAATTTAAGACCTTATTTTAAGCATTTAACCAAAAACCCATAAAAATAAAAAAAAGACTTCAGGACGATGGAACAAACAGGGGCATTCTAACTGCATTCTATAGGCTTCATCACACAGTGAGTTGTTACCCTGCATCATATTCTTCATCAATCAACTGTGAAATGTAAGATGAATGTGAAATGGCAAGTGCATTAAATGCATTAATAATTTTAACGTGTTATTTTTTACCATAACTAATTAAATAATTAACACATTAAATCGACAGCCCTAATATAAACATATAGGCTACAGGCAAATAGAAGTGCTAAAATGCTAACTCATTTCCGAGTTTTGGCTTACAAAGACACTCTATTCACATTATACTGTGATGACATCATGATGACAATTTTATCATAGAAACAACTGCTCTTAAAACTGCACATTGATCAGACTTCTCCCAGAAGAACTGATACAAAATGCCTTTATGATGTCATCAAATTACTTTACGGTTTAAAATACTGAATATACCACGCTGCTCTGGAAACCCCCACATTAAATAACTGGTATTAAACTCAGCAGGTGGTGAGTGCCCATATTCAAACTCAAGTTTAGTTCAGCCACCATGGCCTTTAATGGGCTACATCATTCCAGTCTAGCTGAAGGAATATTTCCTGTGCAAAGTCTGGAAACTTTAATGGTCTCAGAGCAGCAAGGTTCCCATGCGGCTAGAATATAACGCCCTATACAGCAGAGTAAAACATTTTCATGTTTTTTGCATAAGTAAAAAGAGCCTATAAATACTTGGGCATCCATCTTATTAGTATTCAGATATTGTATTTAAAGTATTTATTCAAGACATACTCCCCTTTAGTTAGAAGAATCAAAGTTATAAAACCACTACCCAGACCCATCATGTAAGGTGTGGCTGACCATGACCACACCTTCATGCCACTCCCACTGTCAATTAAATTCAGTAGGGTTTCCTAGGGCCAGTTGTTCAAAAGTAATCTGATCGGATTTCGCCTATTGGATTGGATCAAATCTTGAAAATGGGTTGTTCAAAAGAAAAAAATTATTCTGAAATCAGATTAGATCACAAAATCCAATCTAAGGCCATTAGGGTCAGTTAATCAAAAAGTTTAATCTGTATCAGAATGATCTAGACTTGGAAATCCCATGTATTGCTATCCAGGATCAGGTAATCCATCAATCAGAGACAAAATAGCAATCCAAATCTGGTCCCTAATGGTGATGGAAAAAATATGAGATGGGGAAAAATTACTTCAATGCTTTTGCTTTCACTCAGAAAAGTTTTGTGTAGTGTTCACCCGAGAAACTTTGCTCGCAAATAACTTTTGACTGGGTCATCTCTTATGATTATGCCAATGTAGTTTACAAACAGAGATTAAAAAAACACTTTAAATTATATATATATATATATATATATATATATATATATATATATATATATATATATATATATATATATATATATATATATATTATTACTTTAACAGTTAAACTAATAAATGTGTCTGTGTGTGTATATATACAAATGTTGTCATTTTTAACCATTTTTAAAGTTTTTTTTGTTTCTGTAATCCGCTCTTTTGATGGGATCAGTGTAATCCCAATTTTTATTGTTTATTTTTTTGGTATCCTTCTTACTAAAAAGTTTTGAACAACACAAACTGATGATTTGATCCAGATCAAAACCAAGATTGGATTTTGTGATCTAATCTGATTTCAGAATCCTTTTTTTCTTTTGAACAACCCATTTTCAAGATTTGACTCAATCCTATAGCCACAATCCGATCAGATTACTTTTGAACAACTAGCCCTATATTCTACTATTGAAATGAATGGGAATGCTAACGCTTTCAAACAAAGATAAGCAAAAATAAATATGCAATTAAAATTATGGATTTACTCCTTTTACTCAGGTACTGCAGCAGTAAAATATATCATAACTCTCTAAGTCATGGTGAAGTGATTAACTTTCATAGTTGCTGGATCAGGTTTTTATAGGCCATTTAATGTAGACAAAGACCCTTTACATACTCTGTGTTGGAAAATGGGTTTATCTGATCTCCCACTGGCTCAGAATGAGATTAATTTACAGATGCACACATACACACATAATCAGAGACAAAATAGCAGTTTTAGAGAAAGGAGGTTGTCTCAGTTTATGAGAGGAGGAGGACATGAAAAGACCGTAGGGGAAAGTTTTCATATAATCTTCTGGGACCATGTCAGAAAAGGGACAGACAGAGGGAGAAGGAAGAAAAGAGGCCAGGCCGAGAGGGCTTACTATAAATTGCCATGATGGAAAAACAAATAAATAAAAAAGTACCATGGCTAAAACTTCGAGGAGGCACAGGACTGGCAGCCAAAATTAACACACAAAAAACCCTCAAAAATGAAACATCTGTCATCATTTACTCACCCTCAGGGCCGTGCAGAGACCGTTGGAGGGGCAGGTGCTCAAAGTATAAAAGGGGCACATGGAACAAGGCTTTTAATCGGGCTGTGCTCAAAATATCAATACAGCAATATATTGTGACGCATTCCTTTCTGATACGCGTTCCGATACGGATGTTTCTGTATTGATATGGTAGCAAATGCTTTGATGCAGTTTTGAAAAAGAAAGAGAATAAAAAAGACCATTTAAAGGTTAAAAGTTAAAAAAAAAAATTATTGGCACCTATTAATAACTCTGGGATTAGAAACTGTTATACTTATGATTCAGTTATACAGAATAGTAAAGAACAGCTGTTATAGTAAACTGTGTAGGACATGGTCATTATTCAAAATCAACGTGGACCGTTTCGTACAGTACAGAATAGTTTTATTTAATGCCATGTCAGTATCTGTGGCTATTTTCATGGCAAAAACTGAATTACAAATATACAAGAGTTACATTTATCCAATAAAAATAAAAACCAAGCAAACAAACAAAAAAAAAAATCACAGCAATCTTATACAAGATTTTTAACATTAACGTCTAAAAAATTTCTGGTAAAATCTTAAAATCTTAAATTCCTAAATAAATCCTTTAGTGGGTTTGCTGCCTTTGCTGTTGTTGTTGCTGCTGATGCTGCTGGAGTATATCTGAGACTATAGAAATTAAAACAAGCATATGAGATATATTAGCTGATTAAACAATTGTTATGTGACCATGACAAGATGTAAAGATTGCTGAAAGTGTTTGTAACTCGCTCACTGTGCTGCAACTGCTGCCAAGGCTGACTGCTACAAGAAGAGGGAGATGTTCATATAGGCTGCTGCACACCAAGAGCTGTGGAGAGAAAATAAGATATCAGATTCAGAAAAGCATCTGAGAAAGAAACAATAGGGGGAACGGATGAGGGCCATGGCCGGGGTAAGAGTGAAACAGAAAAATCTATATAGACAGTGATCATGATTTCATATATTGCATTGTGACTCTGAGATGTAGTTGGATTTTGATTATGTCTAATCAAAAATATAAATAAAGAAACTAAAATGTGTGTGTTCATTCTGTCGGCACCTACTTAAAACAATCTTTATATAATCCCATTATAATAAATGTTATATTTACCTGTGGCCTTCCCTGTTAGACATATACAGAAAACGTAAACGTTAACATAACACCTTTCTGAACTGCACAAATAATAAACTACATACAGATGAATTATCATTAAAGCTACACTTTTCTCTGTGATGAACATTATTGACATGAACATGATTGAATCCTGTTCTGAATTTATATATTTTTTAATGATAATAAAAACAGATATAGGCTAATTCAGAGGACGAAAAATCTGTATATTACCAGTGTTGGAATAAGTTTTTTAAATAAATACTGGAATAAAACTAATAGTTTAAAGTATAAACAGTTTTTAGTAAAATAACATAAAAAGACAAGACTGTGTAACTCTACGCCCGTGAAACTTTTCTCCCTCACAGCAAACTAATGTTAACGTTACTTCTACAGGCTACACATACAGGAAACAGCAATATAAACAACAGCTCCATGCTCTCTCCACGTCGTTCTTGTGAAATAATACAAAATAATAAGTAAACAAACACTTACCAGCAGCCGCGGTATTGAAGAATCCTCTCCTGTCAGTCCACTAGGCACTGGCGCGCGCGTGAGCGGCGCGTGAGAGATGAGGTCGTCGGGTGAAAGGTCATCATCATGTGATTCATTTTATTCACGGATAAATTATTATTCATTAATTTTACTAATAGTTAGATTGGGCAGGCCTTCACAAAAGGGCCTTTAATGACATATATATATATATATAAAAAAATTTTTTTTGCCTTGACAAAAAGGGCACTTTGGGCATCAAGGGGCAAAGAGGCAGGTGCTCAAGCACCCTCCGCCCCCCCCCCCCTCTGCACGTGCCTGCTCACCATAGGCGTAATTTACGGGTGGGACGGGTGGGACATGTCCCCACCACTTTTTGCCAGGCTCGATATTGTCCCCACCACTTTTTAAAAGTAATTGAAAAATAGATTGCGGAAGGTGTGTATTAAAGCAAAAGCACGATCTACAAACCATAATACATTAATTTAACACATTTTTCCGCTGGTCAGAAGCTTTTTTTCCATTACAGATTTGCACAAAACTTTTGCCATATTTCCTAATAGTCGATAAAAAAAATATTGCGAAATGACAGTGTTTCCATTAACTGATGTTATGCGACTAAAACATTTTTTTTTCCTCACGTGATATGTCATTCCAAAAATTATGCCACGTATGTTTTTAGGTTTATGTATATCCCAGCCACCGCACGCCATTATTTTTACTGGAAGGAGACGCGTGTGTTATTCAAGCACCTATGGCAAGGAAAGCCCCTTATACTTGAGCGGCACATACGAGGTGTTTCTCTCTCTTATCTGCTTCAAGGTCTTGATAAATTGTGGCATTTTATATTCTATTGTTTTTTTTATGAGTTTAATAAAGAACTCGTCTTCTTTCCAAACATACCGCGCCATCTGTAAAGAATAATCGACTTTTATGCCAGGTTATTGTGACGCATTGCTGCCAGCTGCCACATACAGAGACGAGCAAAATGTTTGAAATTGCATGATGGTAACTCAAAGTTTTACCACTTCGTTACGGGTAACAGGTGCCATGGACCGCTCATGTTAGCATCAGTGGCATAACCGGTGCACAAATATCATAACTCTATAATAGGCCTACAGTAATATATTGTATGCTACACTGCAATAGCTACATATATTCTAGAAATGTATTAAAAAGAAAGATGCTTTCAGCCTTACTCAAAGGTCGCGGAAACAGGCCAGTGGGTTCGTTACGCACGTCAATCCCGTTCTTATTTTGCTTATTATGTATTAAATATACAGGCCATTCATTTATGAAACCTTGATCAAAATTAAAATACAATTTATAGAAAACGAAATTCACTTTAAAGAAATGATTTCTGCAAAACAACACTCAATAGAAATCATGTCTGACCCCACTCCATGCCGACGAAAGCACCCGCGAATTATTTAATATTTTTCATTGTTGCAGTTTTTTTTAACCACTTTGTTATTTTGGCTCGGAATTTCGTTTGCTGGAAATATGAACTGAATTTAGAAATTAAATTTGAAATTAAAAACTTTTTGTTTAATAAACAAAATATTTTTTTTAAGCGTTTGGAGTGGAGTAGGCTAGATACAAAACGTAGCCTATTTAGATTCATAGTTATGTTTAAATATTAGCCTATTATATTATTGTTTTAATTTTTATATGTTGATGATGAAAAGTGAATTGTATTTTAATTTTGATCAAGGTTTCATAAACTAATTGCCTGTATATTTAATAGGCTACATCGGAAGCAAAAAACGAACGCCGGGAATGCATTGAACCCACTGGCCTGTTTCCGCGGTCTTTGAGTAAGGCTGAAAGCGTCTTTCTTTTTAATACATTTCTAGAATGTCTTAATTACAGTAGGCCTTATAGATAATTATGATATTTGTGGCTGCACCGGGGTCCGTCATTACAAGGTTAAAGTTACGCCACATGAGCGGTCCATGGCCACCTGCTCTGTTAAGAACTATAGGCTACATCAATAAATTAGGCTACAACAATTTCGTGCTATGGGCATTGCCACCGATACAGGCAGCGGATGAGATATTTTACGCTGAGCTTGCTTCTGCTTTTCAAACAAGTGTGACAAAGGCATGGGCTAAATAAATTCTCTAATAGGCCTACAGACATAGGCTATACACACATCACTATACAACACATGTCCTTATTAGGTGAAAATTATGTAGTTTTAACAACATACAATCTCGTTATTACGAGAAAATGATGTCGTTTTTATGACATAAGATCTCGTTATTACTACATAATTGAGTGGAAAAATAATATGTATGTGGCAGAAATGCGTCTCCGTATTAAATAAACACGTGTGTTTTAAATAAACACATAGCAAAACGAGTTGTGCGGTGTCCCGGTGTCCCCACCACTTTTCAAAGCAAAGTTACGCCACTGCTGCTCACCCTCATGTTTTTCCAAACCTGTAGCCTATGACTTATTTTTTCTGTAACACAAAAGGTATCTTGGCCACTCTTTTCAATGGAAGTGAGTACGGACTAGTTGTCAGGAATCCTGGGTGATCATGTGTGTGTATGTATTTTCTTACCTGTTGGTGGTGGTTCCTCACGGGTTCACTGGTTCCTCCCACTCGTTTCACTAATTGTTCACCTGTCGTGTCTCATCAGTTAATTCCCTTTTTATAGCACCTTGTCCTGTCTCTCGTTGCGTGCTCATTGTTTTTTGGTTGGTCTCAGTCTCTGTTCTGTCCAGTTGGAGGTCCTGGTTTCTGTCTCTTCAGTTCCTCGCAGGTTCGGTTGCAGGCATCCGGAGGCTTGTCAACGCCCGGTATTCACACGCTTGTGGTAACTCGTGAACTTGTCCTTGAGAGAACTCTGCCTGCTTTGTCGGTGTGACTGGTGCGCTTCGTTTTTAGGCGAGATCCAGTTTCATCCTGAGTTCGGCGAGCTGTCTTTTCTTCCAGGCGCTGCCTCGTCTTCTGTCCAGTGCATGGATTATTTCGTCAGTCATTCAAAGTGAGGATTTCTCTCCGGTTACCCACCAGAGTGGATTACATCGTGGAACGCCGCATGTGGACTCAATTCTGTGGAGTGTGATGTGTCTTGCCTAGACCTCTCATTGTAACTTCTAAATAAACATTGAACTTGCATTTGACTCAGAGACTCATTCTGACACTAGTGCTGTCCACTAAAATAACATAAATATGGTCCATATGTTTTCTGGAGTAAAAAAAAAAAAAAAACTAGTTTGGAACGACATGCGTAAATAATGCTGGCATTTGTATTTTGGGGGGGGGAACTACTTCTTTAAAATAGTGCTATTGTTTACTAATATAGTATTTATTAATATTTTTAATTATAGTAGGGAGGTTAAGTGACTTTTGACTTCAAGTCATGATGCAAAGGTCCCCTTTGGTATGGAAGTACCTTAGAGCATTTAAGAAGCTTTTTTTAAACATGCCCTAAAAAACATTACTGGTGTGAATCTTGAGTCAAAACAATGGCACTGACATATTTTAAGATATGTCAGTGCAAGTTACTTTCAGTTAAAACAGGCATTTTAGTCTAGAACTAGCTCAAATCAAATCACTTTATTTGTCACTCTACCATATGCACAAGTGCAACAGTAGGTGAAATTCTTAGGTGCAGTTCCGAGCAACATAGTAGTCATGACATGACAACATTTAAAGCAACATCAGATTACACATCTGATGCGCACACAATTACTCACAGCACAGTAAACTCTACAATAAACAATAAATAATTTACACAATGTGAGTGTAGTTCTCACAGCTTTAAAACAATATACACTAAACATACATTAAACAATAACAGTATACATTAAGCTATAGTAATAATATACAATGTACAGTATACAATATGTTCACAAATTGAAGTCCAAAGTGCAATAGATGCTGTATGATAAATAAATGTGTATATAATGTGTGTGTATCTACAGTGGGTTGTGCTGAGTGATATTCTGTCCAGTGTGTGTTATGATACTGATGGATCAAGAGTTAAGTAGTCTGATTGCTTGTGGGAAGAAGCTGTTCTGGAGTCGGCTGGTGCGTGTTCTGATGCTGCGGTACCGTCTGCCTGATGGCAGCAGTGAGAGCAGCCCATGGTTCGGGTGGCTAGAGTCTCTGATGATCCTCTGAGCTCTCTTCACACACCGCCTGGCGTAAATGTCCTGGAGGGAGGGAAACTCACCTCCGATGATGCAGCTGGCCGTGCGCACTACCCTTTGCAGGGCCTTGCGGCTGCGGGCGGTACTGTTGCCGTACCAGGTGGTGATGCAGCCAGTCAGCAGGCTCTCTATAGTGCTGGTGTAGAAGCGTGTGAGGATGTGGCGGTTCATTCCAAACCTCCTCAGCCGTCGCAGGAAGAAAAGGCGCTGATGAGCCTTCTTCACAACGGCCTCAGAGTGGACGGACCATGAGAGTTCCTCTGTGATGTGGACACCGAGGAACTTGAAGCTGCTGACTCTCTCCACCGGTGCTCCATCGATGGTGATGGGGCGGTGTTCTCTTAAGCTTAAGCCTTGTCTGTGAAACCGGGGGTCAGAGATTCAGTCAGTCATGGAGGGGTCTTGAATCAGCCTGATGGGGTTGTTATGTGCTATAACAACCACCTCGCTATGCATTATCTCTTACTTAAGATTAATGACTTGAATTACATAGCCTACATGGCAGTGTAATGACTACAACAATCCATGTATCCATATCTTAAGACAGCTAACAAGTTATTTGCTGCTGCTAGCCATGTTAGCTATCTAATGAAACTATTCGATAATCCTAAACTTGACATCGTTTCACCAAAAATAGTCGTACAACAGCTCAACACACATCCAGATGTTCCCAATAAATTGTAGTTGATCACCAGGTATGTTTTATTAATGTATATTAATGAATAATCCATGTAGGAAAAAAAAGGGAAATTTTTCTTACCTGAGGGACAGCTTAGTGACAGTTGAAAGTTGACAGTTGAGTGGACCTTGGCATGTACATACATGTTGCTCTCATATCATGGTAGCCCAGTTTGTGCTGAATACAGTGTAATGATACTTTTGACATTAAAATGTTTACAAGCAACTGAAAAAAGCACAAATGTCAGAGCATTTCAACTTCTAAAGGGCCCCAAAACAGCTCAGACTTCAGAGGGTTAAAGAGTTAGTTCACCCAAAAATGAAAATAATGTAATTTATTACTCACCGATTTCAAAACACTGCTTCGTAAAGCTTTGGAGTGTATTGAATCAGCGAGTCGATTCAGTATTTCGGATCGCATGTCAAACCACCAAACTGACTTTGCCACTCCGAACCACTGAATCGACTTCATTCAGCAGTTTTTTGAAATCGTTTATCAATTAAATAAGTCGTTATTTTGTTTTTTTTGGCGCACCAAAAATATTATTGTCGCTTTATAATATTAATATTGAACCACTGTACTCACATGGACTGATTTAAATATGTTTTTAGTACATTAATGGATCCTGAGTGTAAATTGCTTTGTTCTATGGAGGCCTCACTGAGCCTTCGGATTTCAACAAAAATATCTTAATTTGCGTTCCGAAGATGAATGAGGTCTTACGGTGTGGAACGGCATGAGGGTGAGTAATAAATTACATTATTTTCATTTCGGGGTGAACTAACCCTTTAACTTCTTTGAAGCGAGTTGGGGATTTGCAAGCGAGGCATGTATGGACTTCGCCCCTGGTCTGGTTAAGGTTTTTTATTTTTTATTTTTTTATTAATGCAAAGAACATACATAATACATGCCAGGGGTAAATACAATTGAAAGTACAATTACAGGTTAGACAATCAGGAAAATATCATACATACGACACAGTGAGATAGTTTTAAGGGCTTTGGAGTTGCTGGATGTAAGAAGAGTGTCCAGGTAGGATTTAAGTTCTTTACGAAAAATAAAAAAGTAGGGTTTAGCACCTTGAAATGTACATTTGTGTAAGAAGAATTTCTCTACAAAAAAAAAGTTTATCAAAAAATATTGGTCCTTTACATCTTTATCAAAGTTGTGCTGACCAAATAAAACGTCTTTGTATAACAAAGAAAAGCTTTGTGAAGAAAATGTGTGTACAAAGAAACAAATCGTTCCAGAACAAACATGTGTATGAGCAATCCCAGAAGAGATGTGAAATAGATTCTTCTTCAGCACCACAAAAAGAACATAAAGGGTCAATCTCAGGACACGTCTTTTTTAAATAAAGCTTTACAGGATAAAAAAGATGAAGTAATTTGTATGACACTTCTTTGACCTTATTGGTTATTAAATATTTAGATGACAAAGTCCACACTTTTTTCCATGGAATGTTAACAAACTGGCCATTCCAGAAAGACACAATGTATGGGAGAGAAGCAATCTCATTCTGAAATAATTGTCTAATTCTCCTGTTCCGACCAGAAGAGTTAGATAAAAAACAAATATTTCCAATCATTGTATCAAAGGGATGAGCTGACAAAGAAATCTGTGATCTGGCTGAGTCTCTGAGAAGAGTTATTGCTCCATAAGGAATGGCATCCATTACAATAGCAAACTCCTGTGGAGTGACAGGTATTATATTTGTTCAAAAACTCAGAATAGGAATACAGGTATCCATCAGCATTGATTAATTGAGAGACCAAAATAATATTATTATTAATCCAATTTGGGAAAAACAAAGACTTATTTTTATAAAGAATATCACAATTATTCCAAATAAAGTACCGGTGAGGACTAAAATTATGTTTATAAATTAGGTGCCAGGCAAAAAGCACTTGTTAGTGAAAATTTGATAATTTAAGGGGCAGTTTAGTGATGTTGTAGTTATACAATAATAGGAAAGGGAGACCTCCCACTTTTGAAAACACAAGATTAGAAATAATATTCCAGAATGAAACCTGGTTTGTTAAATACTGTTTTACCCAATTTATTTTGAAAGTATTGTTTAGGGAAGAAAAATCTAGAAAGTTTAGACAACCAAATTCATAATTGTTAATAATGACAGACTTCTTAATGTAATGCCTCTTATGCTTCGACAGAAAATCAAATAGCATTCTATCAATATCTGCACATGTAGATTTATCCACTTATTTCACGAGTTCACACTTACATCAAATTAAATGGAGTAAAAGATTATGCGTATTTGGCGTGCTGTCCGGGGGACACGATGTAGTAGAATGTGCCACTGACCTGCAAACAGCGCACGAAATGTTCCTGCAGCCTAGGAACACTCTGCTATGGAGATCCGTGTCGAGAGCGCCCCAGTAAGCGTACTGATTCCACTGGGCAAGCCGCACGGCACATTTTGCAGCGAAGAGTTTGTGGTAGGTGTAAAAATGTCCTCCCCCATAGGACAGCGCGAGCTCGGCTATGATGGCTAGATAATCATTTAGCTCGCGGTGCCTGTGGGGAAAAACTGAACAAATTATATCTGTGAAACGGGAAAAAGCAATCGAAAATTCGGGAAAAGAAAGTAAGCGGAATTTCCGCGAGAACTGCACGTCGGAGTTTGCCAGCGCTTGCCTCAGACCTGCTACCGTCCACTTCCCGATAGCTGGGATCGTCGGGACGGCCAAGATGTAAGAGGAGGCCGGAGAGGAAGTTGGCTGTCTCGCCGGTGGAGGCTGACAGTTAGCCAAAGCGGATTTCGTTCCAAGCTGTGCTCTTGCTGTCATTACATTGTCACTGGATGCAGTTGTGCGCATATTTTCAATGTCCTCATAACTTCGAAGCTTTGTTTTGAATTCGGCAAAAGTCATTTTATCATCGCTTTGAGTAACATGAATAGCAAATGGCTTAAATGTCTCTGGAAGTCCTTTCAAAACCATTGCCGTTAAAAGTTCGTCACTCAGATTCTCACCTGCATTTCTCAAAGCAGTTATTGCAGTCTCAGCTCTGATGACATATTCCGTAACACTTTCACTTGGCTCTTTCTGCAGTGAAGTTAGCTCTGTATATAAGCTTATTACCCTGGGCTTACCCCTGCCAGCATAATATTGCCTCAAAATTTCCAGCGCCGCACGTCCGTCGTCTGCTGCTTCTCTCATGACCAGCGACAGACTCTTGTCATCTAGGAATTGTATCAGCTCTGCATATGCTTCGGCGTTTTTCGCCGTATCTCCCTCAACTTCTTCAGCAGGCTCATTTAAAATAGTCTCTTTCAATCCCTGCAAACAAAGGTGGCCCAAGAATTTCGTCTCCCATAACTCATAATTCTTTTCATCTCCGTCAAAAACTAGTCTTGACCAGCGGCCCGCTGCCGCCGCTTCCTTTTGCCTTTTACTCATGTTGAAGGCTTCTCGGGTACACGCGTTATTCGTTGCGACTTTCACCCGGCTTCTTTTCACCCCAAACTAATATTACTTTAGCTGGGCCCATAACCTGTTAGCAGAGCATGGTTTCCAGAGACAACACAAGACTACGTTTTGCTCTTACACGATATCCAGTCACTCTGACTGGCATATTTTATTCAAACAATAGACAGGTGCATTCATTCAATTACTGATTAAGTCACATGACACGATTGCGGTGTGATTGCCTGGCCCACAGAAATAACATAACATAACTGAGAAAAGTAATACAAATACAAATGTAGACATAAATGTAAATAGAATCATAAATGAGAGCATAATAATTATACATATTAACAAGGGTTGGCCTCGGCGTCTTGGTGAGCGTGAGGCCGATCGAGCAGGCAGGCGGCCGCGCTGAGAAGCCTGGGGCTCGGGTGCGGTATCCGGCGGCGGAGGAGTGGGCCTAGGGCCGGCAGATTGCAGCGGAGGGTCCCGAGGAGAGCTGGTTTCCTGGTCAGAGGAGGATGATTGGATTTGTGACATAGTAGCAGACGGTCAGACCAACAATGCTAAGAAACTGTCAACGAAAGGAAGGTGAGTCGGCTGTATATAAACACTCCTCCTGTTGTTGATTGAATTGATTAGTTCAGTATGCTCCACTCCTGTTTAATTAGGTTTTAATTATCTGGGCGTGCTCCACTTTGGTTTGATTAGATTACATTATCTGGCGTGCTCCATTATTTAGAAGGTTTAATTATCTGGACGTGCTCCTCCCGAAATTAGTTACTAAAACTTCACAATGAGAGAGCAGGGTAGGTCACTCTTGAAATACCCTCAGCTTTAGCAATTAGGGTTTGTCCTCTCAGAGACAAATCTCTCTGTAACCATGAATTGAATTTCCTTTTAGATTTCCCAACAACTGGGTCAAAGTTTAGTCTGCATCTGACTTTATCATCCTTACATATGGATACACCAAGGTAACCTGTGACCTAACTGGAATATCGTAAAGGGAGATAGAAGGACAGGTTTTAATAGCTAACAGCTCACCTTTATTAAGATTTAAATTTAAACCAGAAGCTTTAGAGAAAAATTTAATGTGTTGGATGGCAATCGGAATCTGTGATTCATCTTTTAAAAACAGGGTAGTGTAGTCAGCTAGCTGACTAATAAGTATATGTTTGTTGGCAATATTAATACCTTGTAGATGAATACTTGAAAAAAAGGAGGAAAGAAGTGCAGCCACAAGAAATAAATAAGGGGAAACAGGGCAACCCTGACGAACTCCTCTTGACAATTGAAATCTAGGCGAGGTACCGGATTTAAGGTTGATGGAACAATTGGCATTATTATAAAGAGTTCTTATAAATTTTTAGAATGGATCACCAAACCCAAGCTTTTTGAGGGATAGAAAAAAAAACTTGTGTTCGAGAGAGTCAAACGATTTGTAAAAATCTACAAAAATAATAAGACTGTCATCATTAATTAAATCACTATAGTCTAATAAATCTAAAACAAGTCGGATATTGTTTGCTATATGTCTTTTTGGCATAAATCCTGATTGAGTTTCATCAATAACTGAACTCAGAACACACTTTAGTCTCTTGGCCAAAGCCCAAACTAATATTTTATAATCATTATTAAGAAGACAAACAGGCCGCCAATTATCTATCAAAGTAATATCTTTTTTAGGTTTAGGTATAAGAGTTAACAGCCCTTGTGTCAAACTAGAAGGTAAAGTTTCTGATTGAATACTCTCCAAAAACATCTCTAGTAGGAACGGTGCCAATTCTTTAGCAAAGCTTTTGTAAAATTCGGCCGTAAGGCCATCGGTTCCAGGAGATGTTATTTTTAAGACCATCAATTCCTTCAATTATTTCAGCGATAGTTATAGTTTTATCACAAGCAAGCTGCTCATCTTTGGATATTGATTTAACCCCCTTTAAAGACTGAGAGAAAAGGAAGGCTGAATCCTTACAGTAATTGGAGTTAAAAAGTTCTGAATAAAAATTACTACAAAAAGAGGACATTTCCTTAGAATTATCTGTCAAAGTGCCATTAATTTGCAGCAAACCAATAGAAAGATTCCTAGAGTTATGTTTCTCCATTCTAAAAAAATAAGCAGAGCTTTGTTCTCCTTGTTCTAGCCATTTCCTCCTTGAACGAACATAGGAGCCTTCAGCTTTGTATTTATAAATACTGTCTAATTTAGATTAGAGCTCTGCAAGTTCTGTTAGATCAGTTTCAGATAAACCTTCCTGATTTTTGCTCCTAAGTGTTATGATCTTTGATATAACCATTTCCTCTTCATACCTTCTCTTTTTTGCCAAATTACTGCTAAAATCCCTAATACGCATTCCTACTTCATATTTTAGTAACTCCCAATTGTCTGGTTAAGGTAACCTTAAGACCTAGGCCAAGATATGTGCCCAAAGTTTTGTCTACATCGTTTTGCTCTCAGGTTATCACCCTTCACTCGTTCCACCCTCCTACTTTCCCCTCAGAAGAGGACGAAAAGCTTAATTTGCTCTGCCCTATCCCAACGTTGAAGTCTTATGTAGATCGCTCTAGTGGTTGGAGGAGATCAAATCAGCTCTTGGTGTGTTTCGGTGCTGGCCGCCGCGGGCTTGTTTTCCAATGGGTTACAAGTATAATATTGCGTGCAAGTATAATATGACGGCGTAAGAGCGTCTGAGTGGCATTACATAATGCTATATTAATGCCATGTATTATATAATGCTATATATTGTCATGTATAAACTGTCAATTTTAACGAAAAAAATATTTTAAAAGGTAAAATATTTATCTATTCTTGGTTACTGTTAACACTCTTTTAACAAACTTGGAGAAAAAGTGTGTTTAAAAAAAAAGAATTAAGAAAAATATAAATACATAATTAAATAAATGTTTCCAATATTAAAATCAATTATTTTTTTCTAAATAAAAATATATCTAAAAAGATCATATAAAAATTAATACGGTTTATAGTCTTATCTGTCAATAGAATAAAATACTTTGTAATCACATTTGTTTATTTATTTATTTTTAAAATTCCAACCAAAAATATTTCAACGTGTGTTAACTATTTACCTATGCTTTGCTATGGTTAACACTTTTTGTGCTTAATACCAATAAACAAACCTAGAGATTTTTTTCAATATTAAAATAAATGTTTTTCAAAAGAAAAAATATATCCGAAAAAAATATATTAAATTAATACTATTTATTGTCTTGTCTAGAATGTTTTATTTATTATTATTTTAGTGTTAGTTTTCCACAGACCCTCTAGCGCCCTCTTGTGGCCTGATGAGAGTCCTTGGACCCTAGTTGGAAAACTAAATTACTTTTACAGTAGGTGACCAAAAATGTTTACACTTTGTGAAAAGTAGCTTTTTACATCAGACAACATCAATAACCTACGCAAACTCAAATACTATGACCAGACCATGACCCTGTTACTGACCTTTCACCCCCAGGTTAACAAAGGTTTCCTGGTTTCCCTTCCTTGTGCTAGTGTAGCACTTGTACCTCCCTTGATCCTGGACTTTAACTTTCCTCAGCACCAGAGAGGCATTTCCCTGTCCAATCTGGGAATTAAACAGGTTCGTCCGGCCACTGAAATGCTTGTTCTGGAGCCCGTACTGGTCTTTATTGTTGTAGTAGTGGACAGGGATTTGTTGCTTGTACCAGTGGATGACCACAGCTCCTGTGGGATTGAAACTGCAGGGTCGCACGCAGTCTTCTAAGAACAGACACGTTACGTGTGCATCTAGAGTGAGACCAGCACATGTAAAACAGTTGCAATGTTAAATTCAATTTGGCTTTGCAAAAATACAAGCTTATATTGGTCTCATAATATAAGGTGTCACCGCCTAAGTGTCTCGTCATAGCTATCCATAAATAGAGAAAATTTGCTTCAGTAACTTTGCTACGGATATGATGTGAGAGTGGAATAGATTATAGTTGCCGCAATGAAAGGTTGACAGCAGAACTGAGGGAGATGGCCAAAACTGAGGGATTTGAAATTATGTAAAAGCGTTTTTATTACTCAATAGGTGAGTACAGTATTGAACAGATAAATTGTTGTGTAGCTCTCTAACAGAGTCCAATGTAAAGCATTGTCTATTGCGAAGGGTCATATTAGCTATTCACTTGCACAGTCACACAGAGACACAGCAGAACCAAAACAATATTCTTCCCCTCCGGACGGCGCCGGACGGTTTGCCAGAATCTCTTCGAGGCCAGCCGATAGTCCTTTTCCATGGCCTCACCGAACTCCTCCCAGGCCCGAGTTTTTGCCTCCACAACCACCCGGGCTGCAGTCCGTTTAGCCTGCCGGTACCTGTCAGCTGCCTCAGGAGTCCCACAAGCCAGCCAAGCCCGATAGGACTCCTTCTTCAGCTTGATGGCATCCCTTACTTCCGGTGTCCACCACCGGGTTCGGGGATTGCCGCCTCGACAGGCACTGGAGACCTTGCGTCCACAGCTCCGAGCAGCCGCTTTGACAATGGAGGTGGAGAACATGGTCCACTCGGACTCAATATCTCCAGCCTCCCTCGGGATCCGGTCGAAGCTCTGCCGGAGGCAGGAGTTGAAGATCTCTCTGACAGGAGACTCGGCCAAACGTTCCCAGCAGACCCTCACAGTACGTTTGGGTCTACCGAGTCTATCCAGCTTCCTCCCCCGCCATCGGATCCAACTCACCACCAGGTGGTGATCAGTTGACAGCTCCGCCCCTCTCTTCACCCGAGTGTCCAAGACATACGGCCGCAGGTCAGATGAAACGACCACGAAGTCGATCATTGACCTACGACCTAGGGTGTCCTGGTGCCATGTGCACTGATGGACACCCTTATGCTTGAACATGGTGTTCGTTATGGACAAACTGTAACTAGCACAGAAGTCCAATAACTGAACACCACTCGGGTTCAGATCAGGGGGGCCGTTCCTCCCAATCACGCCCCTCCAGGTTTCACTGTCATTGCCCACGTGGGCGTTGAAGTCCCCCAGTAGAACGACGGAGTCCCCAGTCGGAGCACTCTCCAGCACCCCTCCCAGGGACACCAAGAAGGTTGGGTACTCTGCACTGCTGTTTGGCCCGTAGGCACACACAACAGTGAGAGACCTATCCCCGAGCCGAAGCCGCAGGGAAACGACCCTCTCGTTCACCGGGGTAAACTCCAACACATGGCGGCAGAGCTGGGGAGCTATAAGCAAACCCACACCAGCCCGCCGCCTCTCACCATGGGCAACTCCAGAGTGGTGAAGAGTCCATCCCCTCTCGAGAAGTGTGGTTCCAGAGCCCAAGCCGTGCGTAGAGGTGATTCCGACTATCTCTAGTCGGAACCTCTCAACCTCACGCACAAGCTCAGGCTCTTTCCCCGCCAGCGAGGTGACATTCCATGTCCCAAGAGCTAGTTTCCGTGTCCAGGGATCGGGTCGTCTAGGCCCCCGCCTTCGACTGCCGCCCGATTCGCTTTGCACCGGCCCCTTACGGTCCCTCCCGTGAGTGGTGGGCCCACGGGAAGGTGTCCCCACGTCGCTCCTTTGGGCTGAGCCCGGCCGGACCCCGTGGGGAAAGGCCCGGCCACCAGGCGCTCGCATACGAGCCCCAACCCCAGGCCTGGCTCCAGGGTGGCCATACCGGGCGACGTCACGGTCCTCCTTTTTCTTGGCATCATAAGGGTTTTTGAACTGCTCTTAGTCTGACCCGTCACCTAGGACCTGTTTGCCTTGGGAGACCCTACCAGGGGCATATAGCCCCGGACAACGTAGCTCCTAGGGTCATTCGGGTACTCAAACCCCTCCACCACGTTAAGGTGGCAGTTCATGGAGGAGTAAAGTGTATTTCGTTTTGTAAAAATTGTATCTTAATTTTAATCAAGGTTTCGTCAGCCAATTGCCCGGATTTAATAAATAAGAATCAAATAGACTTGCAGTCATGACGAAGGCACGGGAGCAATCACTTTCATTGCACATGAACTGGAGCGTGTCTCATAAATAAACCCAAACTCAGCTTACCTCACAAACATGATAAATATGTGTAAAGCTTGAAACTTCCACTTTTAAACGAAACAATTTGAAACGAAAAGAAATAGGCTAGTTAAGCAAAGCGCAGTGCTCATGCAAGCAGCTCATGATGGCGTATCAGTGGTCCTGCGCTCCATCACTGCATGTGCTGTGAGTTTAACGCGCATTTTAGACTAATCCTGACTTGTGCTTTGTACACATTTGTTTCTTAGTTGTAGTATTAGTTCTTACTTTGCTAAAATTACTTTCCTGATTATGGTATAGCTTTCTGCCCACCCAATTAGTCTAATAAAGTAATGATTAAAAAAATCACAAACGCTTGATCAAGGGCCCGGCCCGACCCAGCCTGGGGTGCGTTTCCCGAAAGCATCGTTGGCCAACTATGGTCGCAAGTTCCGTCGTTATCAGCATAGTTCAACGATTTGGTGTTTCCCGAAACCATCGTTCCAACGAACGTTCGCAAATTGCATCGCAAACTTGTGTGGTTGGAACGACAGCTCTTGACCTGTGGTTAGAAGTATAGTTCCTTGTTAGTTTGTCGTGTCGACGTCATTGATTTCGCAGCAGTTGGGATGTGCTCTATTCAGAGCTATCGACCCTATAGCCTATTTCTTTCGAAGGTTTCACCATCCACTTTAAGTAATTTGGATGACTTAAAGTCGAGGTGCCTAGGTTTTACACAATTTGCTTTCTTCATTACAAATTATTTGAAACGATATAATAGCGTGACGATCGCAATTATTATCCCTTCGAAGTGCCCTCCGAAAGGATTAGGCTATTTATGCTGGTTGGGACGCAGTCTTGGTTTCGTTTGTGCGAAGAAACGAGTGTGCAAGTGAGTAGCTTTGTTAAATTCCCAAAGACAAATTGTCATATAACAATATTTTACAAAAAGGGGTTTACCCTTTAATATTAAATTGTATCTGTACTGTAGCATTACACACGCAACACATGCAGTGCTTAGCGCTAAGGAAACGTAGGCAGATTCAGATTTATTTTATTCTGACATTTAAACATTTAACAAATGATGACATAAATCAACATAAAGTCTGAAAAGGAATAGGCAGAAGCATTTATTTTTTGGGTGATTTCTGCCCAGGATTTTTTTTTTTAATCAGCATTTGTTACACAATTTTTCAGCTTTGAAAATAGCTGTTTTTTTATTCTCCACCTCCTCCAAAAGAACTGTAACTTCATTTTTTTGAAAATTGTGGTTTTCGCGTCATTTTCATATAGGTCATATGAACACATAGCTGTATGGCAAGGGGACTTAAATAGGTAGGCTAATGATCCTAAGCAAAATATGCAACAGGTGTACACAATAGTATAACAATCACAGTGATCATTGATCAACAGTAAAACCCATCATTTATTTTCATTTTAATTGTGCTGATCTATCAATATTCAATAAGAAATTAATAAATATGAAATTGTGAAATTAATAGTTATAGATTTTTGGGATCAGAGAAGACAACATTGTGTTTATATATGTTTATATTTTATTGTTCAAAGAATGAATGTTGAGTTGTTAACGTAATTACTCCACATCGTCACTAAGAAAGCGCAGTCGAAAAGAGAAAAGAACCAAATTTACAGCAGGTGGCGATATGTGCTCATAGCACCAGTCCACCATTAGATCGAAGAAGAAGAAGAAGAACATCATAACGACAGCTCCAACCAATGTGGTTCAAACCATGGTTTTGCGACACAGGTTCCATGGTTTCGGGAAACAGTAGTGACTAGCTAGTTGATTTCTTTAAAGATGCATCGTACTATGGTAGTTAAACCAGCGAGTTGCATCGTTGTACGGGAAACGCACCCCAGTGCAGCATGTTTTTTGACAAAAACAGTTTGTTTAATTTCTTATGATTAAAAGTTAAATTAAAGTAATATTTTATTTCTTCATTTGATTTAAAAACAGAATTTGGTAAAAAAAAAAAAAAAGAATTAAAAGGAATTGGATGGGGGAAAACATATTTCATAGGGCCCTAAAGCTGTAATTGGTTTCATTATTTCAATTAATTAGACGTGCTTTTTAATTACAATAATAATAATAATAATAATAATAATATTAATAATAATTTAACCATTAAAATGGAGTCCAAAAACTCCATTATTAATATATATATAGGTTATTTTTGGCTACTCCGCTGATTGGATGTCAAATTTGTAACCATTGCATTTCTTTAACACTGGCACTGATTTATAATTTCTATCTCAGACTACTTTTTTGCTCTCTGGGATTCTAATATTCCCGCGTTCTACTGCTTTACTACTGCTTTCCCTGTCCATAAAATATGCACATCATGAGCGTGGATTTCTAGCGTAGGCCTATTTACTTGAATTTCTTAGGTAAAATATATATGGGTTGACCCATTTCAGAGGCGGCTAAAATCCAAATTCGAATGGACTGTGAATAAATCTCTCTATGAACGTTACGTGCATGCGATGCCGCGCTGACTGACATATGCGCAAGAATCAATCACACAGTCTCACATACAGATAAATATTGTAAGTTACATTTTTAACAAACAGAATAATACTGCATCACAAATTAAATATAGCCTACATTTTAGCTAATGTCTTTTAACTGAAAGACTAAAACATGTGCTTCATCGTGACATGAACCATTATTGGCTTTTACATTAAGTCAACTGTCACTTTACTTTGAGGCCCTGGTGAGGTGCAACCGTGCAAGGCCCTGTGCGGTCGCACACTTGGCACAGCCCCGGCGCCGGTACTGTGTGGAGGTAGGCTACAGTGCTACTCCGCAGCGCTCCATAGCGCACTCATAACAGAAGCGACGCATGCGGTGCGTTTTTCCAGGCGCGCCTAGCTCGCGGCAGGGGCGTAACTACCCAGTGCCAGAGGGGTATGCAGCAACAATTTTGGTGCCCCCAAAAAAAAAAAAAAAAAAAAAAAAATTATATATATATATATATACAGGGAGTGCAGAATTATTAGGCAAGTTGTATTTTTGAGGATTAATTTTACAACATTAATAATTAAACAACAACCATGTTGTCAATGAACACAAAAAAACTCATTAATATCAAAGCTGAATATTTTTGGAAGTGGTTTTTAGTTTTAGCTATTTTAGGGGGATATCTGTGTGTGCAGGTGACTATTACTGTGCATAATTATTAGGCAACTTAACAAAAAACAAATTTATACCCATTTCAATTATTTCTTTTTACCAGTGAAACCAATATAACATCTCAACATTCACAAATATACATTTCTGACATTCAAAAACCAAACAAAAACAAATCAGTGACCAATATAGCCACCTTTCTTTGCAAGGACACTCAAAAGCCTGCCATCCATGGATTCTGTCAGTGTTTTGATCTGTTCACCATCAACATTGCGTGCAGCAGCAACCACAGCCTCCCAGACACTGTTCAGAGAGGTGTACTGTTTTCCCTCCTTGTAAATCGCACATTTGATGATGGACCACAGGTTCTCAATGGGGTTCAGATCAGGTGAACAAGGAGGCCATATCATTAGATTTTCTTCTTTTATACCCTTTCTTGCCAGCCACGCTGTGGAGTACTTGGACGCGTGTGATGGAGCATTGTCCTGCATGAAAATCATGTTTTTCTTGAAGGATGCAGACTTCTTCCTGTACCACTGCTTGAAGAAGGTGTCTTCCAGAAACTGGCAGTAGGACTGGGAGTTGAGCTTGACTCCATCCTCAACCCGAAAAGGCCCCACAAGCTCATCTTTGATGATACCAGCCCAAACCAGTACTCCACCTCCACCTTGCTGGCGTCTGCGTCGGACTGGAGCTCTCTGCCCTTTACCAATCCAGCCACGGGCCCATCCATCTGGCCCATCAAGACTCACTCTCATTTCATCAGTCCATAAAACCTTTAAAAAATCAGTCTTGAGATATTTCTTGGCCCAGTCTTGACGTTTCAGCTTGTGTGTCTTGTTCAGTGGTGGTCGACTTTCTGCCTTTCTTACCTTGGCCATGTCTCTGAGTATTGCACAACTTGTGCTTTTGGGCACTCCAGTGATGTTGCAGCTCTGAAATATGGCCAAACTGGTGGCAAGTGGCATCTTGGCAGCTGCACGCTTGACTTTTCTCAGTTCACGGGCAGTTATTTTGCGCCTTGGTTTTTCCACACGCTTCTTGCGACCCTGTTGACTATTTTGAATGAAACGCTTGATTGTTCGATGATCACGCTTCAGAAGCTTGACTATTTTAAGACTGCTGCATCCCTCTGCAATATATCTCACTATTTTTGACTTTTCTGAGCCTGTCAAGTCCTTCTTTTGACCCATTTTGCCAAAGGAAAGGAAGTTGCCTAATAATTATGCACACCTGATATAGGGTGTTGATGTCATTAGACCACACCCCTTCTCATTACAGAGATGCACATCACCTAATATGCTTAATTGGTAGTAGGCTTTCCAGCCTATACAGCTTGGAGTAAGACAACATGCATAACGAAGATGATGTGGTCAAAATACTCATTTGCCTAATAATTCTGCACTCCCTGTATATATATATATATAATATTTATTTTTATAATTATTATTAACAATTTTAACAAATAAAAAAAACAGTCACAAATTGACAAACATTAACATTGTGATCGGATTCCAATAATGAATTTTTATAACGATTCCAAGTAGGAACCGGTTCTCGATGCCCAATACTAGTAACAATGTTCAAACATTCAGAGCGCTCTTTAGTTCCTACTAAATTGTGACATGGCGTGCCTTTTCACTTGCCCATTTATCTAGTATTGATGGTCATTGCAAAAACTGTCATGCAGATCGGCTGAGGATGGGAACCAATGATGGTGAATTAAAATTTTACTGAAATTGTAATCATAGGCGCGAGCGAGATGATTGACAGGACGATAGCGGAGGCACATGCGCAAGATCACTTTTGTTAATAACAAAAAACACAAACACAAATTGAGGGTGTCCGTTTTACAGGGGAATTTCCAAATATCTTTTATTTGTTATAATTCGGGTATAGATATTTTATGTCATCCGTCAGTAGTTAATATACTACACCAAATGTCAAAATTTGATTGATTGACAGGTGGGCGGGGCTTCCGGTATAGGGGGGCGGGACTTCCGGTGTAGGCGGGACTTCCGGTGTAGGCGGGACTTCCTGTATAGGCGGGACTTCCTGTATAGGCGGGACTTCTGGTGTAGGCGGGACTTCCTGTGTAGGCGGGACTTCCTGTATAGGCGGGACTTCCTGTATAGGCGGGACTTCCTGTATAGGCGGGACTTCCTGTTTAATAAATCATGTGATTGACATTAGGTTTTGACAGTTGGTTTTTGACCTATTGTCATAATAAATCATATGATTGACAGTTGGTTTTGATGTCTTTGATGACTTTGACAGTTGGTTTTGATGTCTTTGATGACTTTGACAGTTGGTTTTGATGTCTTTGATGACTTTGACAGTTGGTTTTGATGTCTTTGATGACTTTGACAGTTGGTTTTTTTGTTTTGAATGCGGTATAATAAATCATGTTATTGACAGAAGGTTTTATCTTTTGAAGTCGCTGTTATCAGAAAATTCCCCGCGCATCCCAGAGCAGTGTATATAAATGGGGCCATTGTGAAGTCCGTCTCCCCCAAACATCTGTTCTTTTTAAACAATATACGCCTTACAAATGCAATCAGTTAAATGTTTAAACAATGAAATAAAAAAATCAGCTTACATGTACAATCAGTTACATGTTTATTAAAGAGTTAAAGAAAAAATAAAACAGGTTATGGATGTATAAAACAAAAAATCATCTCACGGCCCTCTGCCTTCTTTTCAAGAAACTACTAGCGTTCACCTTGAGCGCGTCTCTCAAAAACAGGGAGGCGCGCATCTATGTATGTGTGTGTGTCTGTGTGTAACAGGCACGGTCTTTATTTTTTCCAATTACAATCTTTTAGCAGTAGTACATCCGTAGGGAGTCGTCCTGAGTGTGTGTGTGTGTGTGTGTGTGTGTGTGTGTGTGTGTGGGTGTGTGTGTATGTACGCGCCACCTCTGACATCTCCCCTCACATTCCAGCGATTCCAGTGACAGGTTCTTCTCATGCGGAGAGATATAACACATGTAACCGTATATTGTATGCATTGAACCTATTTCTTCATTATATCCTATTTGTATGTAAAATGATAAAAAGCAAATATTTGAACCTGTATCAAACTAAACAACAAGAACAAAGTTAGCAAATGTCTTTCCAGAGCCAATGTTGTTCGTACTCATTTTATTTCCAAGCCTAATCTTGAAAGTTTAAATTAGATTAAATATTTAAAGTTTTAATAAAATCGTATCTTCTTAATCTTCCTATAACAGCGATGTATCCAGCATCTGACGCACCATACTGGATGATTTCTGCTTAAACTCATCATAAACCATCATTTTTATATATACCTCATTTATACAAATAGTCAAGCAGGTCTTGATTAATATAACATCCTATGATTTTTAAATCCAGCATAAAGGACCGTTTTTACTAAACAGAGAATGTTCCATTACTTTTATGTTAGTGTGTTGCGTTTGGCATCGCCTCAGACATTGTAGGTGGAAATATATATTACACTCAATAATAATGATAATCTTGCTAAAACTGAAACACAGGTAATCAAACATTGTAGTTTTAGGTAGATTAAATATATATATATTACATACAACAATGTAAATACATTGAATGATTAACTTACAAAAGGAAATGCACTGTATAAAATCTCTCTCTCTCTCTCTCTCTCTCTCTCTCTCTCTCTCTCTCTCTCTCTCTCTCTCTCTCTCTCTCTCTCTCTCTCTCTCTCTCTCTCTCTCTCTCTCTCGCTTTTCGCCTTTCCAGAGCCAATGTTGTTCGTACTCATTTTATTTCCAAGCCTAATCTTAAAAGTTTAAATTAGATCTAAATTAAATATTTAAAGTTTTAATAAAATCGTATCTTCTTAATCTTCCCAGAAGACTGATATATAAAGATAGCATCTGATGCCCGATGATTTTGTGCTTAAATCCATCATAAACCATAATTTTTACTAAACAGAGCCCAGTACATAATTTTAAATATTAAAGATTCAAGCCGGTCTTGAGTAATAACGCTTAACCATGTATGAACCCCATGCAATGAAACATGTTAACAAAGTTTGTCACAAATAAACAGAATTTGTTTCAATACATTTCATTTGTTTTAAAACAATCTTAATCTAAATCTTTAAGAAAATCCCCACACAATCATTAGTGATAGCTTCAGGGAAGGGTGAAGGGTGATGGGATGATTTGAAGACCAGCTGGTCCTCTGTGGTCAATGACACAGTAGAAGTAAAGTTTGTCTTGAGTGAATATTTAATTTTACTCGTCTTATGTCTAAGCATGATCTTACTTTAAATATTAACTGGTTATATTTTACACTACTAATATTACACTACTAATATTTGACATTTTGTGGAAGCCATGATCTAGGATTGCGTGTACAAGTTGCATATGATTTTACTTTTCTTGTGTCTTCCAAACTGGCCTTTATCATTGCGGAAACATACCCTTTACTGAAAATATACTATCGGTTATCTACTCAAAATACGGTGAATTTTACAAATGTAGCCTTTTGTTGATGAGACCGTTTGTCTGTTGACCAGCATGAACAGACTACATGTTCTTTCTAGGAATTATGTGTGCACAAAACTCTCTGTAAATTCAAGAGGCCTAGAGTAAGAAAACAGCGACATTGTTTAAGAAAAGATGTCATACTGCATACAGAAAATCCAATTTATTGTGATAGGTATTTTTCCCCCGCCATAGTCTTAGTTATATTATTATCAATATCACTGATCGCATTTTATTTGTCGGACTGTATATGGTTTTAGGTGAAGATTCCGATCTTGTTGTTGTCGGTGTAAGCGATCACTTGTGTGATGAATTCACTTTAAGCATATTTTTAATTGTATGACTAAACTTTTGTTGTTTTCTTTTGACAAACCTACATTTCAAACGATTGACCTCCTGTGTTTCACAGCCACGGGGGAAAACATATTGTTTTGTAATACTCAATAAACCTAATCTTGGCAAAATTTTCTCACCTAGAACACAAAACTTGTACTGTTTTACACATTTTGACTATTTAACTATTTTTGTAGGTATCGTGTCATTTTAGAGGATTTACTAAAAGTTTAAATGCGCCAGAATCACAATGTTTGTAAATGATGTTTTTTTTTTTGTTTTGTTTTGTTTTTTTTACTCCACTAGATTGATCATATTTAGTCAGATTTCAGATGACGGTTTTTTCCAAGCATAATCTTTATACAACAATTATCCGTGCACAATTTAATTTAAGAAAAGAGACATTTAGCTATAATTAAAACATAATACAGAAATCATCTCTTCTGCTCTATTGTAAAAGTTTGCAAAGTTTATTTTTGCCACCGCCAGTAGATGACAGTTTTACATTTTGTTTCTTTGTACAGTTTTTAGATGACGACTACTCTTTGAGCACGGTCAAACAAAATACAACATATGAAAATTAAACTATGATGTTCTTTCAGATCGTCTTTCTGCTCTATCTAGGAAGTAGTCACAAGCCAAGACATTTACAACTACTGTGGTTAAAACACACCCGTCTATTACAGTTAGTTACAACATTTGAGAATGATGTGGTCCCCCTTTTTTATAATATGCAAACTTCAATAAAAAGTAACCTTGATAAGTAGTCATTCTAAGTAAAAAAGATTCAGGCTGTTTTAGTTTCCCCACGCTCCAATAGGGATCTGCCTTTTAGGTTTGATCCATGAAACGGGAACAAAAACAACATTACAATGTGTCTTCATGGTTGTCTCAATAATTATTCAATAACCGGTGGAATTGTTTAACATCTCTTAATTTTTTACAATTTTTAATATATGTTCAACTTAAATATTAGTTTTTAGTCATTTACAAAGATGTCATGCGCACTGTCTTATATATAATTATGATATTGTTACATGTTCTGGGTTGTTGGCACCTCTAGGCGGTAAAACTTAGCAGTAAATGAGAGACGTGATTAGGTTGTTACTCAAGCGGTCCTCTGTGACGTCTTTTAATAAAACATTTCAGCGTCATCAAGGCAAACTCATTAACGGTATGCAGTGAAATAAATATAAACATACAAAACTTTATGGTAATGAATAGGCAAGAATGAATATCTAGAATGAATACTACCTCATGCGCTTATTATATTTTGCTTAAAGTTTATTTGTTCAAGTTTTTTTTTTTCTGAAACAGTGTTTTACCACTTTATTTTTTAAACATCACCATTCTTCTTTGTCTGTAATTGTAATTATGTGCATGTTTGTTATCCCCTTTCCACTAAAACTACGTTTCCAACATTTAGCTGTAATGCTAGCGACCATATTATGTTCTTCACATCTCTCGTTTCGTATAGAGCATTTAGTTGATTTAATCAGATGATGCATTAAACCAGCGTATTCATCATTTATACTAACTTAAATGTTTTTGAATGGGGAAGAAAACATTTTATTTTGATTGTGTAATACCATTTCAAAGAACAAGGGTTAGAAGCTGTGACATGAATAATCGCACATCGTGTGTGTTAAAGTAGGTGGTGTTTTATGACTATTTAAGACGTCATATTATCTCTAACAACCACGAAGCTACAGGTCCTACCCACTGAATTTGGTGTTTAAAGAAGTTAGGATACGGTCTACAACTCTAGTGTTACAATGGCTACTCCTGAAACTTCTGAAACATCTGTGATGGGTGTAACACTGACAAGAAGAACTTCTGTTGAAACGGAAGAAAACCTTCCTTACACACAGCAGAAAAAACAGAGGATCCATTTGACCAAGTTTCTTCATGAAGATGAAGATTCTGTGAAACAGGAATTTCTGCTAGGTGGTGTTTATATTGGCGGATTTGTTTTTGACAAGGCAGCACAGACGGTCAAGCTCTACGCTGTGGAATTTTTTGAAGAATTGGAGACATCGGAGACACCTTGTGTGGTTTTTCCCGCTAAAGACTGGTCATTTTTCTACAATCGTGTTTGGAGCGATCTTAATGGGCTTGCTAGTAAAACCTTTTACATCAACGAATGGGATGGAGTGACACCAAATGTGAGGTACAAGGTGACAAAGGACAGTGAGGAACCAAAGCCTGATGATTGTGTACTCATATCAACCTGCAGGAACAAGACGCTACATGAACAAACCCGACTTAAGCGGCGTAAATGCTACGAGGAGGCCGAAATTCGAAATTCGAAGTATTGGCTTCAAAGCAGCAGCGACTCAAACTCTGATAATGACTACCCAATTCCAGAGGACTACCCTTTTGAATGTTGTACAAAGAGTCTTGTCCTCTTGTGGAGTGACATGCCTATGTTGCACACCGTCTTTTCAGCAATTGACATGCTTTTTAAGCGGAGTTGAGTTTAATTCATTTAAAGTCATGGTGATATGTCTTAATAAGTATTGAATAGGAACATGCGTTCTGGTAAAAACACTATTTGTACAATTATATTGTAATGTACAATTGTTACAAGCCACGGTTGTCCTAGACTCAGTTTCCCATGATCCTCCCTGTCCTACAACTGAACTCACTTCGTCATCCTCTCTCCCGCACTCCCCGGATCCCCTGCACTCCCATTATATTGGACTCACTTCCCTGTACCCCATGTCTATTCTTATTGATATGTTTACTATGGTTGGTATTGTGTGTTTGGTTGATGTGTTATCCCCTCGCTGAATAAACCTGTCTATTGTTGGAAGTCCAATTCTGATTCATCCCTGCTGCACCGCATCAACCGTAAAAACTATGAATTTGTTTAACTGTGATTGAATTTCACTCGCCTCCAGAGGTGGGTAGAGTAGCCAAAATCTGTACTCAAGTAAAAGTACAAGTACTTACGGAAATATTTACTCAAGTAAAAGTAAAAGTAACAATCGTAATATTTACTTGAGTAAGAGTAAAAAAGTATTCGATGAGAAAACTACTCAAGTAGTTAGTTACTAGTTACTTTCGATCTGATTGATAAGAAGCGAAAACCCTGAATTTCTGGCTACTTGGAGAGCTTTCACACACCCCTCGGTAACACTTTACAAGAAGGTTGTATTAGTTAACATGAACTAACCATGAACAACACCTCTGTTCAGCATTAGTTCATCTTTGTCAACGTTAGTTCATAAAAATCCAGCTGTTCATAGTTTATTCATGTTAGTTCACAGTGTCACATGTCTGTCCTGTCTTGTGAAGCACATGTGGTGTGTTGTTGTTTTGGGCTGTGCTCGTGTCTTTGTCTGATCCCTCCCCCTTGTTATCTGATTAGTGTTTGATTTCTTCCACCTGTTCCCTCCTGATTTCTTCCCCTTTATATAGTTCCCATGTGCTCATAGTCTTTGTGGTTACGTTGTATTGTCTGGTCTTTGTCTCCCTTCCCGGTGATCCGCTCCCTGATATTTTTGGTATGTTGTTTGTTCGTATTATGTTATGTTTTCCCCCTTGTGGGTTTTTTGGTTTGTGTTTATGTTTATTTTTATAATAAATTCATCCGTTTTTTCCTGCATTTGAGTCCTCACCTCAGTTTCCTTCAGACAACGTGACAGAACGTAACCACCATTCGAGGACTCAGCAGGAGGTTTTTGTTTTGTTTTGTTTCCGTTTTCCCATGGAGTTTGGCAGACGGCTACAGGTGATGCGGCAGGTAAACTCGAAATACATCCGTCAGCAGGGGGCGGATGTAAGAGAGTTTGCCTGCCAATTCCTCATTGAGGTGCATCACCTGTACCTCAATGAGAGGGAGAAGGCAGAGGTTTTCAACCTCTGTCTGGACATGCCTCTCAGCCCTCAGGAGATGGGGACTCCTAAATTCTGGGAGTTGGTGGACCGGTTGGACTCTGGTTCTCCTAAGATCATGGTCCCTGTTCCGGTGGATCCGAGGCCAGTGGTACCGAAACGAAGGAGGAGGAGAAAGGTTCCCTCCATCCCGGTGCCGGTTGTCCGTGTTCCAGAGCCAGTATCTGAGCCGGAGCCAGTGTCTGTTCCTGAGCCGGAGCCAGAGTCTGTTCCTGAGCCGGAGCCAGAGTCTGTTCCTGAGCCGGAGCCAGAGTCGGTTCCTGAGCCGGAGCCAGAGTCGGTTCCTGAGCCGGAGCCAGAGTCGGTTCCTGAGCCGGAGCCAGAGTCGGTTCCTGAGCCGGAGCCAGAGTCGGTTCCTGAGCCGGAGCCAGAGTCGGTTCCTGAGCCGGAGCCAGAGTCGGTTCCTGAGCCGGAGCCAGAGTCGGTTCCTGAGCCGGAGCCAGAGTCGGTTCCTGAGCCGGAGCCAGAGTCGGTTCCTGAGCCGGAGCCAGAGTCGGTTCCTGAGCCGGAGCCAGAGTCGGTTCCTGAGCCGGAGCCAGAGTCGGTTCCTGAGCCGGAGCCAGAGTCGGTTCCTGAGCCGGAGCCAGAGTCGGTTCCTGAGCCGGAGCCAGAGTCGGTTCCTGAGCCGGAGCCAGAGTCGGTTCCTGAGCCGGAGCCAGAGTCGGTTCCTGAGCCGGAGCCAGAGTCGGTTCCTGAGCCGGAGCCAGAGTCGGTTCCTGAGCCGGAGCCAGAGTCGGTTCCTGAGCCGGAGCCAGAGTCGGTTCCTGAGCCGGAGCCAGAGTCGGTTCCTGAGCCGGAGCCAGAGTCGGTTCCTGAGCCGGAGCCAGAGTCGGTTCCTGAGCCGGAGCCAGAGTCGGTTCCTGAGCCGGAGCCAGAGTCGGTTCCTGAGCCGGAGCCAGAGTCGGTTCCTGAGCCGGAGCCAGAGTCGGTTCCTGAGCCGGAGCCAGAGTCGGTTCCTGAGCCGGAGCCAGAGTCGGTTCCTGAGCCGGAGCCAGAGTCGGTTCCTGAGCCGGAGCCAGAGTCGGTTCCTGAGCCGGAGCCAGAGTCGGTTCCTGAGCCGGAGCCAGAGTCGGTTCCTGAGCCGGAGCCAGAGTCGGTTCCTGAGCCGGAGCCAGAGTCGGTTCCTGAGCCGGAGCCAGAGTCGGTTCCTGAGCCGGAGCCAGAGTCGGTTCCTGAGCCGGAGCCAGAGTCGGTTCCTGAGCCGGAGCCAGAGTCGGTTCCTGAGCCGGAGCCAGAGTCGGTTCCTGAGCCGGAGCCAGAGTCGGTTCCTGAGCCGGAGCCAGAGTCGGTTCCTGAGCCGGAGCCAGAGTCGGTTCCTGAGCCGGAGCCAGAGTCGGTTCCTGAGCCGGAGCCAGAGTCGGTTCCTGAGCCGGAGCCAGAGTCGGTTCCTGAGCCGGAGCCAGAGTCGGTTCCTGAGCCGGAGCCAGAGTCGGTTCCTGAGCCGGAGCCAGAGTCGGTTCCTGAGCCGGAGCCAGAGTCGGTTCCTGAGCCGGAGCCAGAGTCGGTTCCTGAGCCGGAGCCAGAGTCGGTTCCTGAGCCGGAGCCAGAGTCGGTTCCTGAGCCGGAGCCAGAGTCGGTTCCTGAGCCGGAGCCAGAGTCGGTTCCTGAGCCGGAGCCAGAGTCGGTTCCTGAGCCGGAGCCAGAGTCGGTTCCTGAGCCGGAGCCAGAGTCGGTTCCTGAGCCGGAGCCAGAGTCGGTTCCTGAGCCGGAGCCAGAGTCGGTTCCTGAGCCGGAGCCAGAGTCGGTTCCTGAGCCGGAGCCAGAGTCGGTTCCTGAGCCGGAGCCAGAGTCGGTTCCTGAGCCGGAGCCAGAGTCGGTTCCTGAGCCGGAGCCAGTGTCGGTTCCTGAGCCGGAGCCAGTGTCGGTTCCTGAGCCGGAGCCAGTGTCTGTTCCTGAGCCGGAGCCAGTGTCTGTTCCTGAGCCGGAGCCAGTGTCTGTTCCTGAGCCGGAGCCAGTGTCTGTTCCTGAGCCGGAGCCAGTGTCTGTTCCTGAGCCGGAGCCAGTGTCTGTTCCTGAGCCGGAGCCAGTGTCTGTTCCTGAGCCGGAGCCAGTGTCTGTTCCTGAGCCGGAGCCAGTGTCTGTTCCTGAGCCGGAGCCAGTGTCTGTTCCTGAGCCGGAGCCAGTGTCTGTTCCTGAGCCGGAGCCAGTGTCTGTTCCTGAGCCGGAGCCGGAGGCACCTGTTCCTGAGCCCTCAGTGACCGAGACACTGGCCATTATGGCCACAGCCATGTGGTGTGTGTGGGCTACGCACACACTTGGACCGGTGGTGTCTGTTCCTGTTCCAGAGCCTGAGCCGGTGGTGTCTGTTCCAGAGCCTGAGCCGGTGGTGTCTGTTCCAGTGCCTGAGCCGGTGGTGTCTGTTCCAGGGCCTGAGCCGGTGGTGTCTGTTCCAGGGCCTGAGCCGGTGGTGTCTGTTCCAGGGCCTGAGCCGGTGGTGTCTGTTCCAGGGCCTGAGCCGGTGGTGTCTGTTCCAGTGCCTGAGCCGGTGTTGGTTCCAGGGCCGTGGCCGCCTGAACTCCGCGGGCCGCCCTGGCTGCCTGAACTCCGCGGGCCGCCCTGGCCTCCCGAACTCTGCGGGCCGCCCTGGCCTCCCGAACTCTGCGGGCCGCCCTGGCCTCCCGAACCCTGCGGGCCGCCCTGGCCTCCCGAACTCTGCGGGCCGTCCCGGCCGCCTGAGCTCCGCGGGCCGCCTGAACTCTGCGGGCCGCCCTGGCCTCCCGAACTCTGCGCGCCGCCCTGGCCTCCCGAACCCTGCGGGCCGCCCTGGCCTCCCGAACTCTGCGGGCCGTCCCGGCCGCCTGAGCTCCGCGGGCCGCCTGAACTCTGCGGGCTACCCTGGCCGCCTGAACTCTGCGGGCCGTCCCGGCCGCCTGAACTCCGTGGGCCGCCCCGGCCGCCTGAACTTTTTGTTTCCCCCTTCCCTCTCTGGTCTGTCTTCCCCGTCCCTCTCTGGTCTGTCTTCCCCGTCCCTCTCTGGTCTGTCTTCCCCGTCCCGCTCTGGTCTGTCTTCCCCGTCCCTCTCTGGTCTGTCCCTCCCGTCCCGCCCTGGTCTGTCCCTCCCGCCCCGCCTTGGTCTGTCCCTCCCGTCCCGCCCTGGTCTGTCCCTCCCGCCCCGCCCTGGTCTGTCCCTCCCGCCCCGCCCTGGTCTGTCCCTCCCGTCCCGCCCTGGTCTGTCCCGCCCTGGTCTGTCCTCCCGGTTCCGCCCTGTTCTGGTGGAGCGTCTGGTAGCCGCTCCTTTAGGAGGGGGTAATGTCACATGTCTGTCCTGTCTTGTGAAGCACATGTGGTGTGTTGTTGTTTTGGGCTGTGCTCGTGTCTTTGTCTGATCCCTCCCCCTTGTTATCTGATTAGTGTTTGATTTCTTCCACCTGTTCCCTCCTGATTTCTTCCCCTTTATATAGTTCCCATGTGCTCATAGTCTTTGTGGTTACGTTGTATTGTCTGGTCTTTGTCTCCCTTCCCGGTGATCCGCTCCCTGATATTTTTGGTATGTTGTTTGTTCGTATTATGTTATGTTTTCCCCCTTGTGGGTTTTTTGGTTTGTGTTTATGTTTATTTTTATAATAAATTCATCCGTTTTTTCCTGCATTTGAGTCCTCACCTCAGTTTCCTTCAGACAACGTGACACACAGTGCATTGACTAATGTTAACAATACTTGAATAATGCATAGTAAATGTTTAAATTAACATAAAGATAAATAAGTGCTTTATAAGTGCAGTTCATTATTAGTTCATGTTAACTAATGTAAGCTAATGAACCGTGTGTGTGTGTGTGTGTGTGTGTGTGTGTGTGTGTGTGTGTGTGTGTGTGTGTGTGTGTGTGTGTGTGTGTGTGTGTGTGTGTGTGTGTGTGTGTGTGTGTGTGTGTGTGTGTGTGTGTGTGTGTGTGTGTGAGATTAATGGTTAAACAGTGTAAATTAATGATGTGTCTCTTCTTAAAACATACTTTGTTCTTATATTTTTATAAGTATATAGGCTATTCTTTAGGTAGGAATAAAATACAATACCGTTTTTATTTGTATGTATTTTCTACACTTCAGACAGGTGTCTGTCCGGATTTGTGTATAAATGCAAGACGTCACATTAGGCTATTCAATTTGTTTCGTTTTGTGAAGAAAAGGATATGTAAATGTGCAGATGTGAACGTTTGTTCGTGGACGTGTGTTGTTTGGAGGATTCAAACGATTTGTCATTGCTTGCACAAGAGCGCATATGAGGAAAACACTCGGACAGTGTGTGAAATAGTATTATAATAAGGGAAAATTTCCCATAGTTACCAAATGACCGTTAATAGTGTTCAAATATAGGCATCATTGTGACACTTACCGCTACATGTTCTTTTCAGGGTGGAATTCTTGTATGCTGAGAGAAGTCAGTTCGTTTGGGTGCACACAACATGCATCGCATTATGAAACTATTCTTTTTGACATCTTGGAGTGAAAACATAGACTGAACTTGAAGCCACGAGCAATCTGCCTCCCGTAGCTCACACACATCTTCCTCTGCTTCGGCCATCATCTTCCGACTAAACGCGCGCTAATATAAGCGGGTGATGCGTAGCAACCTCTCGCGAAACAGCCTCTCCAACGTTTCGCGAGACTTGCGAAAGTCATATTAACTTATTTTAATATATATAATATAATTATTACCATTTGACAGTAACGGAGGAACGCCACCGAATGTAACTAAGTAAAAGTACAGTTTTTTCACAAGAAATTTACTTGAGTAAGAGTAAAAGTACCCATCTTTAAATCTACTCTAAAAGTACAAGTTACCCAAAAAATGTACTCAAGTAAATGTAACGAAGTAAATGTAATTCGTTACTACCCACCTCTGCTCGCCTCTAAAAATCTGTTACCAGACAACATAATGTCTTATTCAAATTGTAGAATATTGATTAAAAGTGTTTGTATATACTGGAAAAACATTTAAATTATTATTAATCTGTTTCATACAATATGTACATTGCGTCTTAATATTACTTGAGCCATATTAATATGCCAATGTCAATGAAAGTATTTAACTGAACATCTTAACATTATCTTTGGTATATAAGTTACCTTAAAATCTGAGCAAAAATAAAAATTCCATCCATCTACTTTTTAAATACATGTTATGAATTCGAACAATCCACAATTGCATGTTTTTTTTTTTTTTTTTCATCCAATCTATAGTCACATTTTTAAACTAATTACAATTAGCACAACATCATTCTGTTGTTTCGACACAATATACAATCAGTTAACACAATTCTAAAATTGTTTAATTTTTTTCATTCGAGCTTACCCAATACCAAAATCATATATTCTTTTGGTCATATTTACAAATGGTTAAACACGGTAAGACACAAATGAAGACCTAATGTTCCAAATATAGTATAAAGCCTCTACTTCTGAAACAACAGCAGCAGCTCAAACATATTGAAATATATATAAAACAAAGACTGAAACAACTGATAAGCAGATCTCTGAAATATATTATCTTGTTAAAATAGTGTTAGAATCACACTGTTAGACATTTATAAGAGATTTTACAGTAACTTACTGGCAACACTGTTGCCAGTAAGTTACTGTATTTGAGATTTACAGTACAATAACCGCATTTCAGTTTACAGTAACTACATGTTACTGTAATTTTGTAATACAGTACCGTTACTGTAAACCTTGGTTAACAGTGCATTAATCCTAATCCTATTCAATCATTAATACTTACTGAATTACATTAATTCTTACATTAATCTATCCTACAGAAGTAATCCAAACAGACAATTATTATGAAATATAAAATTCTTTATTTAAAACATTTTAAGTGCTTTAACTGAAACATGTAAATGTGTGGAAAAAGTTCACTTTAAAACATCCTCGAATCAAATCTTATTTTCAGAAAATCATGTATAAAAGTAATCAGAGTGCATTCAATATCACTTATTTTACATTTTATTTACATTTATGCATTTGGCAGACGACTTGCATTGCATTCAAGATACACATTTTACATTTTGTCAGTTCTTGCTTTCCCTGGGAATTGAACCCATGACCTTGCTAGCGCCACACACTATTGTTTGAGCTACAATTTTAAAAACTCTGCAGAAAATAGTTGGTAGAATACTGTAAATAGTTGGTTGAAGAATACTGTAACTTTGGTGCAAAATACACATATACATGAATAAAATATAAACAAAGAGCAAATGAATTCTGAAACAAGTTAACACAACACAACACAACACACAAGTTTCATGTCTGTACCGATCTGTGCCATCTTCCACATTGGATGATTTCAAACAGGAACCAGGATTCTGCTCCATTATGGCAAGAAGTCCCTCTAGATAAGAATGATATGAAGTTAGTCATACAATTTGAGTATACACAAACTTTTTACACTGTTGGAATTTAATAAAAAATAATAATCCCATTACAATTCATCATAATGGTAAAATACTATTTTATAGACAGTTAACACTTTGAGGTACACCTAGCTCAACGTATGCTGTCTAGTCTAATCCAGTCCTGCAATGCCTTCATGAAGATGTGAAATGAAATGTTCAGTTTTTGTTTTCGCTGGTGATTCAATGTTATGAATATTTTGAAGAATGTACTTTGTAGTGATGCTGAACCTGATTGCATATTAGAGAGGTGTCGCTGTTATTTAGCTTAACAAAATTGATATTGAGTAAAAAACTAAAGAAAACTGTCAGTACATAATAGTAGCAGCAGCACAAACTACATGCTCCAAAAAAGTAATATTACTGAATCACCTCAACATGATTTCACAAACTATTTAATCAAAAACAACAATGTAACCTTTTATTGCAGGATGGATTACATGTATACTGCATTAGCTTTAGTAAGGTATCCTCAAACTTAATGCTACATTCACACGGGGCACCGGCGTTAACGCTTCTCATTTACTTTGAATGGTTGACGTCATGCGTTGCTGAACTGAATTGTGGGTTCCGTCGCGTCGCTTCACTCACGTTGCAAGCGGCAGAAGTTGAAAGGTGTGTTGGACATCAGCTGTGGCTGGATGCAACCAATTGGCGAGAGTAGGCGCATGCAGGCGGGGAGGAGCTGCAAACGGAGACGTGAAGTCTGACACTTTCTGCTTCCCGCAGTGACGCTCGCGCTGTGTTTGCATACTTTATCACAGCTGAAGTGAAATAAATGCAATATTTGTCAATACACAGATGTTTCAGAGACATTTTTTGTCATGTAATACTTTATGCACTGCTTAATACAGCGTGTGTTTGTACAAGAATAAAGTTAACATACAAGCCTAAACTATCAATGAAGTGCGGGTCTACGTTTTTCATCTGTTTTATTTTGATAAACATGACAATATAACATCGCAACTACATGAAAAGAGGTTTAACTGTTATAAAAGAGATTTGTACGCATTAGAGGAACTGAAGGTTTTAGAATAAACACGAAACACATGTGATCGCTGTCATGCGGAGAATCTGGCCAATCGTAGAACAGCTGTGTCATCATCAAAGTCCGTGCAGTCGCTCTGGAGAAACTGCACCGGCTGTATTAGCCGACTGCTCTCGAGGTGCTTTGATGCCATACGTCACTGTCACGTGGCGTCGGCGCTGTCTCAGGTCAGACAAAATTTCTAACCGGCATGACGCCCTGTGTGAATGCAGCGTAAGTGTCTGTGTACATTACATATCCTATTAAAAAAGTGTCTCACCTAGTCCAAGTTTTTCCATTCAAACTCCATTAGGTGGCGAAGGAAGGATGACACTCTGTTGTTGATTACAGTTGTCTTCCTGTTCACAACTTCCCCGGTCTTCCGACTCACTCCGGTTTTGGTGGTGCATCTTGTTCCCTCCTCTGGGTTTTTCCTCACAAAAAAAACTTAAAGCAAGAGAAAATTAAGAGAATAAAGATATTTTAAATTTCATCACCCTTAGTGCCTTTGCTTTAAATGTTTTTGGTAACACTTTAGAATAATGGTCCGTCATTAAATGGATAGTTCACCAAAAAAAAATTCTGTAATTTACTCGCCCTGTTGTTCTAAACCTTTTAAAGAATGTTTGTAACCAGACAATTTTGAGGCACCATTCACTTCCATAGTAGGAAAAAATTACTATAGAAGTGAATGGTGCCTCAATCTGTTAGGTTACAAACATTCTTCATCTTCTTTTGTGTTCAGAAATGTATTCAGGTTTGCACTTGAGCAACATTATTCTAAAGTTTTGCCATGTTTTTTTTCATAAATTATATTTCATCTGCCAAAATCATCCAAAAATTGTCCTGGACAAACACAGTTTTGGATTATTTTAGTATAATATAATTTATGGAGAAAAAAAAAACATGGTACATGGCTAGTAACAGCTAAAAAGAGGTGGAAAAACTAAATCATTTTGTGATTCAGTTAAACAGACCCGACTAAAACATACAAGAAAAACTTTGAATTATCAGTAATATGTGGAGAAACAAAGAGGGGTAACGTTACTTACCGTTGTATGAGTAACAGTGTCGCACAGCACAGGCAGGCTCCTGGTATTCTTATCTAAAATGTAAAATAAATCATGTCAATCCAAATGTAAACTTTGCTTGTTAACGACATTATTTTTGCAACTAGTGGCCAACGTTAATTTACTAACTAACGTCGTCCTAATGTACGCTTAATATGCTCGATAAACAAAATCTTCATTGTATTGGTAAAGTTAATTCAATAAACTCACTAACGTTAAGTCTTTTTAAAAATAAAACGTTAGGTTTATGTTACCTCAGTTTTAGTACCAAAGCTGAAGCAAATGATAACCTAACGTTATGTAAAGTATGTTGTCCGGGCCGTGAGCTCTCTCCTCGGGCAGTAACGTTACACACGACGCTGGCTGCACTGGTTCCTAATCTAATTCAATAAACTTTTTTTTTAAAAATAAAACGTTAGGTTTGCCTCAGTTTTTAGCAGCAAAGTTTAAGCAAATGATAACCTAACGTTATGTAAAGTATGTTGTCCGAACTGTGAGCTCTCCTCGGGCAAAACTTACAACGCTGCACCGGTTCCTAATCTAATTCAATAAATTCATAAAACGTTAGGTTTACCTCAGTTTTTAGCACCAATGCTGACAAGCTAAAATTGGGGTGCAGACAACCGCGGATAGTACAAATCACACTTACCTTGCTTGTTTGCCGTTCTCACGGGGGATGAAAAAATCTTCGCAGGGTGTCCGGACACAGCTCATATGTTCTCTGGAACCGTGAGCTCTCTCCTCGGGTGAAACTTTCAACGCTGCACTGATGGTTCCTAATATAAATCTAAAGCAAATCCTGTCGATCCCAATTGTGCCAAAGAGGCCGTTGTGGTAAATACAGTATTATACTTTATTTTTTTAAAATACAGGAAATCACTGTATTTGGTGTTTGACGTCATAGAAAATACCCATGATGCAACGGGAATTACAGTTATTTACTGTAAAGAGAATTTACAGTATTATACTGGGTGATATATAGTAAATAACTGTACAAATTACAGAAATGTCTAACAGTGCATTTAAGATGATTATTTTATTAATATTACAATTTTTCCAATTGTTAACACACTAAAATGACATGCATGGCACAATTATTTAAACTGACACTCAATGAGCAAAACCTCAGCCCAGATATGCAGAACTATAATCACATTCTGTGATTAGTTTTTTGCATAACACTACACACAGTGTTTTGCAAAACCCTAAACACTCAATATTAGACACCGAAATCGAACCTGATGTCACTTCTTTCCCATTTCAAGGCACTGTTTTCCAAAATATCACCCCTATAAACCAATTGTTCAAACATCAGGTGTGTAGACACTTAGGTGCTTAATTGTAAACTCTACAATCAGGGGTAAGCACTATAAAAGGGCAACAGGTTAGTTTACCTGTCTTCAACAAAAATGGAAGGAAACGTTGTAGTAAGAGAAAGAGTGAGGATGCGAGGGGGGGAGCCCATCGAGGACGAGGGGTAGAGAGGGGAAGAGGGGTATAGTGAGTAGGAAGAGGCAGACGTGGGATGTGGACAAAGAAGACTGGGGACCAACTTTATCAGATGCCATAATGAGTACCCATGGGTTGACATTGAGAGAGTTGAAAGGCATGAATGAATCTAATGATTTTACAATGTGGAGAGAAATATATATTTTCGTCAATATGCAGTACTGGTCTTATGTTTACTGTTTGTTCAATATATTCACATACTTTACTCTAACAAAACTTTCGAAAATCAAACCCAAATTATATCCGTAGAAAATTAGAAATGGAACAATTGTTTAAGATTGAGAACAGCAGAGTGTAAATGAACCAAACAGAATCAGAGTGTATGGACAGTGTGTGTGCCCTACGCTGTCAAAATTGGGTTTTGTTAAATTATTGTAAAATTTGAAAGAAGTGTTTCATTTTGTAAAAGAACTGAGGTGTTCTGCTACTTATGTATGTAGATGTGTGAATTGTATGTAGTGTTTTGACAAGCCTTTTTAAAATCATAAAAAATCCATATTTACCTCCTAAAGAATCAGGGTAGCAAGCGGTGTAATATACTGTTTGTAGCTGGCTCAGACATGCTCATAAAATAATAACAAGTGATTGCCCCTTTTATTCTTCAAGAAACTGTTTCTGGCCCTTGATGGACTTAAGCTTTCTCCTAAAGTACGTTCTTACCTTGAGAAAACCTGTACCCTGTGACATCCAAAAGGTTCATTGCGTGCAGCCTTTACGTTTACATTTGCGCATCTCTTACGCTGTATTAAAACAACATAGATGGTAATGATGGATGCCATCATTTTATAACTGTTTTGAAAAATATGTTTACATTCACACATTTCTTACAAATTTATTTTTTGCTCGTTTAAAAGGTTTTCAGATGTTTTGATACTGAGATTATCTATGCATAGAACTGCTAATTTTAGAGTTCTAATATGTGTTTAATATGTTATTGAACGCGGATGTTTATCATTGCTCAAGTTGCTTAAACCTTTAAAGTGATTATAAGCATTATAGGTTTCTGTAAGTGCTTGTTATTTCTTCTAAGGAGAATTAACTGCATATTGTCACAGTATTATTTTGTCACATTATAAGAGTAACATTTTACTTTTAAAATAATGACCAGCACTGCAAGTAAAATGTATTTAAAGAGCAAATGATTTTGTGTAATTATATTAATTACATCAGATTTGTAAGTAAAAATTACTCTATATAATTGTAACAGGCCAAGTTATATTTACTTGTCCACTTTGTTAATTTTACTTCACATAGTTAAGTAGATTTATTTAATATCCATATGTGTAAAATGTGCATAGTTGTTTGCAAGTTTATGCACAAATATTTTTTGAGAAAATCTAATCTAAACCATTTTTCATTGTTGTGAAGATATATAAAACAAAGACCGAAACAACTTAAGCATTTATGTAGCATATCTTTGAAATATTTTATCTTGTAAAACATGGTGTTAAAAATCATTGTTGAAGTTATTTCCATTACTTGAACTTACCGTAAAATAGCAAACTATTGCTTTAAATATTCAAGTACTTTAAAATAAAAATCTAGTGTAATTAATAAAAGTTGAAAATTGCTTAACTTATTCTGATTAGTTAACGCAATGTAAAAACATATGCTGTCATAACTTATCGATCATATAAGTTTTACAGTGTACAGAGGAATGGAGGGGGAGGAGTAGATGGAGGAGAGGAGTATTAGGATCAGGACAATGGGTGGAAGGAGAGATAGAGGAGAGAAGGAAAAATATGTGCATTCTTGGCAACATACTATCTAAAAGTGAACGAGTCAATACTTAATAGGACACATTCAACAAAATTGTAGAATGACTTACAGTAAAAGAAACGATATATATATATATATAGCAATGGAATGCATATTGTCTGCAGGTAGAACTGAAATGCAGGTTTCATAATACCATCAATTGTTAGTATTTGTCATTGTGCACTATGTTCTAGAGTTTGACAGAATGATTCACTTTTGAATCGGGTTTGTTCTGTTTTGATTACATTAGTTATATTTTGAAAGGTAGATTTTGTATTTAACAAAATATGTTTTTTGGCTGAAGTTTAACTATGATGTAGGTGTGGTAAATACTTGTTAGCGGTTTAAAAAGAGTGTAGTTTTTACTTAGCTTTTATGACTTCCTGACGACAACCCCCATACACCCCTCACAACAGGGGCGGGGTTAAGGGAGTCTCCCAAAACGGCAGTCCTGATAAACTCTACACATAGTGCTCGGTTAACGCAAGCAATCTGGGTTCCTAGCCGAAAGGGATCTAGCTACTAGCCTAGGTTTGACGACTACATCAGCACAGATTTCTGTGCTACTGCAGCATCAGAAGTTGAAGGAAGATTGTCTGGCTGTTATATTGACCTCAAAGTCAACACTCCTGTTTGTCTGAGCCTGCCGAAAAGCTCGCTTCTTTTACTCGCATTTTGAGGGATCAGACCCCAAAAACCCCAAATTTCAGAACGTTAACCCACAAGGCCTGGACAATTGTGGACAACGGACACACCGGAGATTCCAGGGACTATTAGAATCTTTCAGCATCAACTGCACCGTATACAGTTCTGAAGAAGACATCTTCAACGGTGCGGATTTCTGGAATGGCTACGCAAAAGCTGATGGGGAGCGACTGCCCGTTGAGCTCTGGTGATGATGTGCGCAAGTACCCTCCGGCATGCACATGCTCCGTGGGGAAGGAGTGCCATGTTAAAGCCATGTTAGGCGGTATGTTTAAAGATAATTTTCGAGGTCAGATGGTTGGCTTGATGCGTAAAATCATTGACGATGCATGTGGTTCAAATAATGATTGTGCGGGGGGTACCAAACGTGTAACAAATCTCAAAAATGAAATGGACGGCATAAGAGACCTGACAAATTCATTGCCTGATGTGACAAGCTTGTTTAAGAGCAAAGAACCTATCTGTGTAATCCTCAGAAAGGTTTTGGATGTGATGTATGATTGTAGCGATGAGTTAGGAGTTACCGAAGTACTCTGTATGTGTACATATGTATCAGATCTATGTGTATCACTGGTGTCAAAAAATGAAAAAACTGACATTAATGAAATGGTTGGAACGCTGGTCAACTACATACTAGAGAAAAACATGATAGTCTGCAGAGATTTTCTTTTCTGGCTAGATCATCTGTAATGTCATTATTAATGTTTTACTTTATGTATGTAATGCCATTCTATCATTTTCTTCAATACTTCAATTCATGTTCGTATATTCAACAATACACTGTTGAAATAAAATGCTGAATCACTTAACTTCATGTTATGATTGTGTCTGACCATTCTATACACCCAAACATATATTTATGGTAGTATAAATACTATGTAAATGATGAATATGCTGGTTTAATGCATCATCTGATTAAATCAACCAAATGCTCTATACGAAACGAGAGATGTGAAGAACATAATATGGTCGCTAGCATTACAGCTAAATGTTGGAAACGTAGTTTTAGTGGAAAGGGGATAACAAACATGCACATAATTACAATTACAGACAAAGAAGAATGGTGATGTTTAAAAAATAAAGTGGTAAAACACTGTTTCAGAAAAAAAAAAACTTGAACAAATAAACTTTAAGCAAAATATAATAAGCGCATGAGGTAGTATTCATTCTAGATATTCATTCTTGCCTATTCATTACCATAAAGTTTTGTATGTTTATATTTATTTCACTGCATACCGTTAATGAGTTTGCCTTGATGACGCTGAAATGTTTTATTAAAAGACGTCACAGAGGACCGCTTGAGTAACAACCTAATCACGTCTCTCATTTACTGCTAAGTTTTACCGCCTAGAGGTGCCAACAACCCAGAACATGTAACAATATCATAATTATATATAAGACAGTGCGCATGACATCTTTGTAAATGACTAAAAACTAATATTTAAGTTGAACATATATTAAAAATTGTAAAAAATTAAGAGATGTTAAACAATTCCACCGGTTATTGAATAATTATTGAGACAACCATGAAGACACATTGTAATGTTGTTTTTGTCCCCGTTTCATGGATCAAACCTAAAAGGCAGATCCCTATTGGAGCGTGGGGAAACTAAAACAGCCTGAATCTTTTTTACTTAGAATGACTACTTATCAAGGTTACTTTTTATTGAAGTTTGCATATTATAAAAAAGGGGGACCACATCATTCTCAAATGTTGTAACTAACTGTAATAGACGGGTGTGTTTTAACCACAGTAGTTGTAAATGTCTTGGCTTGTGACTACTTCCTAGATAGAGCAGAAAGACGATCTGAAAGAACATCATAGTTTAATTTTCATATGTTGTATTTTGTTTGACCGTGCTCAAAGAGTAGTCGTCATCTAAAAACTGTACAAAGAAACAAAATGTAAAACTGTCATCTACTGGCGGTGGCAAAAATAAACTTTGCAAACTTTTACAATAGAGCAGAAGAGATGATTTCTGTATTATGTTTTAATTATAGCTAAATGTCTCTTTTCTTAAATTAAATTGTGCACGGATAATTGTTGTATAAAGATTATGCTTGGAAAAAACCGTCATCTGAAATCTGACTAAATATGATCAATCTAGTGGAGTAAAAAAAACAAAACAAAAAAAAAAAAAAAACATCATTTACAAACATTGTGATTCTGGCGCATTTAAACTTTTAGTAAATCCTCTAAAATGACACGATACCTACAAAAATAGTTAAATAGTCAAAATGTGTAAAACAGTACAAGTTTTGTGTTCTAGGTGAGAAAATTTTGCCAAGATTAGGTTTATTGAGTATTACAAAACAATATGTTTTCCCCCGTGGCTGTGAAACACAGGAGGTCAATCGTTTGAAATGTAGGTTTGTCAAAAGAAAACAACAAAAGTTTAGTCATACAATTAAAAATATGCTTAAAGTGAATTCATCACACAAGTGATCGCTTACACCGACAACAACAAGATCGGAATCTTCACCTAAAACCATATACAGTCCGACAAATAAAATGCGATCAGTGATATTGATAATAATATAACTAAGACTATGGCGGGGGAAAAATACCTATCACAATAAATTGGATTTTCTGTATGCAGTATGACATCTTTTCTTAAACAATGTCGCTGTTTTCTTACTCTAGGCCTCTTGAATTTACAGAGAGTTTTGTGCACACATAATTCCTAGAAAGAACATGTAGTCTGTTCATGCTGGTCAACAGACAAACTGTCTCATCAACAAAAGGCTACATTTGTAAAATTCACCGTATTTTGAGTAGATAACCGATAGTATATTTTCAGTAAAGGGTATGTTTCCGCAATGATAAAGGCCAGTTTGGAAGACACAAGAAAAGTAAAATCATATGCAACTTGTACACGCAATCCTAGATCATGGCTTCCACAAAATGTCAAATATTAGTAGTGTAATATTAGTAGTGTAAAATATAACCAGTTAATATTTAAAGTAAGATCATGCTTAGACATAAGACGAGTAAAATTAAATATTCACTCAAGACAAACTTTACTTCTACTGTGTCATTGACCACAGAGGACCAGCTGGTCTTCAAATCATCCCATCACCCTTCACCCTTCCCTGAAGCTATCACTAATGATTGTGTGGGGATTTTCTTAAAGATTTAGATTAAGATTGTTTTAAAACAAATGAAATGTATTGAAACAAATTCTGTTTATTTGTGACAAACTTTGTTAACATGTTTCATTGCATGGGGTTCATACATGGTTAAGCGTTATTACTCAAGACCGGCTTGAATCTTTAATATTTAAAATTATGTACTGGGCTCTGTTTAGTAAAAATTATGGTTTATGATGGATTTAAGCACAAAATCATCGGGCATCAGATGCTATCTTTATATTTCAGTCTTCTGGGAAGATTAAGAAGATACGATTTTATTAAAACTTTAAATATTTAATTTAGATCTAATTTAAACTTTTAAGATTAGGCTTGGAAATAAAATGAGTACGAACAACATTGGCTCTGGAAAGGCGAAAAGCGAGAGAGAGAGAGAGAGAGAGAGAGAGAGAGAGAGAGAGAGAGAGAGAGAGAGAGAGAGAGAGAGAGAGAGAGAGAGAGAGAGAGAGATTTTATACAGTGCATTTCCTTTTGTAAGTTAATCATTCAATGTATTTACATTGTTGTATGTAATATATATATATTTAATCTACCTAAAACTACAATGTTTGATTACCTGTGTTTCAGTTTTAGCAAGATTATCATTATTATTGAGTGTAATATATATTTCCACCTACAATGTCTGAGGCGATGCCAAACGCAACACACTAACATAAAAGTAATGGAACATTCTCTGTTTAGTAAAAACGGTCCTTTATGCTGGATTTAAAAATCATAGGATGTTATATTAATCAAGACCTGCTTGACTATTTGTATAAATGAGGTATATATAAAAATGATGGTTTATGATGAGTTTAAGCAGAAATCATCCAGTATGGTGCGTCAGATGCTGGATACATCGCTGTTATAGGAAGATTAAGAAGATACGATTTTATTAAAACTTTAAATATTTAATCTAATTTAAACTTTCAAGATTAGGCTTGGAAATAAAATGAGTACGAACAACATTGGCTCTGGAAAGACATTTGCTAACTTTGTTCTTGTTGTTTAGTTTGATACAGGTTCAAATATTTGCTTTTTATCATTTTACATACAAATAGGATATAATGAAGAAATAGGTTCAATGCATACAATATACGGTTACATGTGTTATATCTCTCCGCATGAGAAGAACCTGTCACTGGAATCGCTGGAATGCGAGGGGAGATGTCAGAGGTGGCGCGTACATACACACACACCCACACACACACACACCCACACACACACACACACACACACACACACACACACATACACACTCAGGACGACTCCCTACGGATGTACTACTGCTAAAAGATTGTAATTGGAAAAAATAAAGACCGTGCCTGTTACACACAGACACACACACATACATAGATGCGCGCCTCCCTGTTTTTGAGAGACGCGCTCAAGGTGAACGCTAGTAGTTTCTTGAAAAGAAGGCAGAGGGCCGTGAGATGATTTTTTGTTTTATACATCCATAACCTGTTTTATTTTTTCTTTAACTCTTTAATAAACATGTAACTGATTGTACATGTAAGCTGATTTTTTTATTTCATTGTTTAAACATTTAACTGATTGCATTTGTAAGGCGTATATTGTTTAAAAAGAACAGATGTTTGGGGGAGACGGACTTCACAATGGCCCCATTTATATACACTGCTCTGGGATGCGCGGGGAATTTTCTGATAACAGCGACTTCAAAAGATAAAACCTTCTGTCAATAACATGATTTATTATACCGCATTCAAAACAAAAAAACCAACTGTCAAAGTCATCAAAGACATCAAAACCAACTGTCAAAGTCATCAAAGACATCAAAACCAACTGTCAAAGTCATCAAAGACATCAAAACCAACTGTCAAAGTCATCAAAGACATCAAAACCAACTGTCAATCATATGATTTATTATGACAATAGGTCAAAAACCAACTGTCAAAACCTAATGTCAATCACATGATTTATTAAACAGGAAGTCCCGCCTATACAGGAAGTCCCGCCTATACAGGAAGTCCCGCCTATACAGGAAGTCCCGCCTACACAGGAAGTCCCGCCTACACCGGAAGTCCCGCCTATACAGGAAGTCCCGCCTACACCGGAAGTCCCGCCCCCCTATACCGGAAGCCCCGCCCACCTGTCAATCAATCAAATTTTGACATTTGGTGTAGTATATTAACTACTTCCGTCTTATTCGTTTTTTTAACAAAAGTTTAATATACGCAAGTTTTGTTATTGTTGTTGTATTTTAATTAAAAATAGGCTAATAACGAACAAAAAATTAAACATTCTTTTGAAAGTAATTAAAGAGGAAATTATGAGTTAAGCAATATCATACGAGCAAGAGTACTATTTTCCAGAGTAGCCAGCAAGATTGCAAAATGCGATATTAATTTTATACAACAGTTCAAAAAACAAGATGTCATTTTTTTTTTTACAGTTTTTCTCTATTTTTCCAACAAAAATAGCTTCAAACAAAGTATAAGTTTCGTTCTCGCATAATTCACCGTTTTTGAACAGTTGAATGATTCTACAATCCATTACGCCGCCAACTATACTGGCAGTTTTATAGTTTCATAGGCCTGGAATAATTAAAATTTTCCCAACATTTCATATTTCTATAATTAAAATATTATATTTAGAACATAAATCTAAAAATCTCATTAGCCCATATTATTTAGGCAATTGTAATTACAGTGTAAGTGGATTTTGATAAATGGTAAGATGGATTTTGTTGATATTGATTTAATTTAATTCTTATAACAGCCATGTATCGTGGTAAATAGTGTAATTACTTAAAAAGATGGTCAACAATATGTAACTTTACTTTATAAGAGGTGTGCCCTAAAAAGTGGGCATGCAATTTTGAGAACACCAAAGCGCACGTTCTTTAGTCTGTTTGGATACTTCAAACACAAGTTTGCACTGCCTGTTTGGTTGACCAAACTTGGTTTTAGCCTACAAATTAGTAACATGCGTTTTGTCCGACTCATAGCGCGTGTCCTCAACGCGTGATTTACCATATAAGTGCGCATTCTTAACGCATTTTCCTTGACCCCAAAGCGCACGTTAAGAACGCGCGTTTTTGTGGTAAATCACGTGTCAAGGACGAGCGTTTTGCTGTCTTCTCTAGCCTGTTAGTCCTCTAAAATGTTATATAATATTGAGGAAATACAGAAATGATTTAGAAACACAACAGCAGCTACATATAGATTTCTATTCTATTTTTCTATTCTATTCTATATCTATTTTTTTATACCATCGCTTTGGCGCCCCCAAGGTGCTGCGCCCCTATGCGCCGCATATAGCACATACCCACTTTTTTCGCCACTGGCTTGCGGCGAGATGAAAACTCAACTTTTCAGAATGCCGCAAGCCGACCGCAGGTCATGTAACAAAAACCAACCGATCAGCTTCGGCCTTCCCGTATAACAAGCTCGGCCGAACAGCTGATCATAGCTGAACACAAGGGCAGATTTGTATTTCTCATCTCGCAAGCGCTTGGAGACAGCAACATTTCCACGCAAACGCCCCTAATATAGTCCCAATATTTATAAACACTACTTATTGGTGTACTAGTGCTTCAGGATAAGACAAAAACATGGTTTGGGAAATGGATTCATGATGTACTCGCTCATATACATTTTGTACATTTTAAATACAAACAAAGTTATGGATTTAATAATAGCTAATAATAGTAAGAAAACAATGACGTGAATAATATACATATTATTATTATTAAAACAGAATACAGCACGCATTCAATTAAGACATTTAGCCCTTTTTGGGAGGGGGGAGGGGGCGGTAAGGGACCTGGATAATGGATAGGGGGCGCTGGCCCAAAAAAGGTTGAGAACCACTGTTTTAGATGGTCTGCGATATGGCCTCAGAAGTCGACATATATAAAGGTGAACTGCAGACTTTGGATACCATTGGTTTGAAAATGGCGCTACGCGGAGCGTTTACACCGAGGTGACGTCAGAACGTGGAAGACGGCTTGTTTGATTCGAAGTGCACAGCACGGTGGCTATGACCGCGAGATCGATGCACTTGCGCTAACTTGGCTGTGGTAGTCTAGTGGTTAGCGAACAGACGTGTATTCTGCCGACCCGTGTTCAAGAATAAGAAAGAGTCTGTGGGATACAAAACCTGACGATCCATTCACAATGCAACATTTTCTCCAACCAATATAAGTCGTTCGCATTGAACATTATGAGAACATCAGTCAAGCACAAAAAACATGATAAAGACATTGCAAGAACGTTGTAGTGAGAACGTTTTTGCTGAACATTATGAGAACATCAGTCAAACACAAAAAACATGATAAAGGCGTTGCAAGAACGTTGTAGTGAGAACCTTTTCATTGAACATTATGAGAACATCAGTCAAGCACAAAAAACATGATAAAGACGTTGCAAGAACGTTGTTATGAGAACGTTTTCACTGAACATAATGAGAACATCAGTCAAGCACAAATAACATGGTAAAGACGTTGCAAGAACGTTGTAGTGAGAACGATTTCACTGAACATTATGAGAACATCAGTCAAGCACAAAAAACATGATAAAGACTTTGCAAGAACGTTGTTATGAGAACGTTTTCACTCAACATTATGAGAACATCAGTCAAGCACAAATAACATAAGAACGTTCCAACAATGTTGTTCTAAGAATGTTTCCTCTCAACGTTACGAAAATGTATTTGAACTATGAAAACATTATAAGAATGTTCCTGAAACATTATTTTAGGAATGTTTTTTTCCCCTAACATTTACAAACCTTTTACATAACGTTAGTGAAAGTTATGGAAACGTTCCCTGTTAGCTGGGTAGGTGCTAAAATATTTCCTTGTAGGCTGCTTATGAGGATAAATAAATCACAGATTCATTCTCATTCACCACTGTCATTAGTCTTAGACTAATGAAGTTTCCCACAAGTGCTACTTTGATCCATTCACTGAGCAATAACTACAGCTAACTTCACTTATCACATACAAAATATATGATATTGTATATTATATTATAAATGAAACATTTTATTGTACATTATAGAATTTTTCTGATGAAAAAAAAGCACATTTTATCTTTCAAGAAGACACAAATAAAACATTAAAAAGCATGTAGAGACTTTACCACAAGTAATGGATGGTATTTTTTTCTATTTTTCCCTTAAGAGAGTAGCATTATATATCACACTGAGAAGTATCAAAAGTGAGCATGTGTATATGTGGTCTTCCCTTTAGTAATGATGATACCAGAAACGCAAGTCCTAAGTAAAAGCACAAATGCAACATACAGAAACAGCAGATCCATGACTGTCAGACTATGCCACACATTCAGATCAATTAACTGTAATGCAACAATCTTACATCCTGAGAGTGAGTGCCCGTGAGAAATGGGGAGAGACAGACTCTTGTGGACATATCAATTAAACTGGTAAATGATTAACCAGAGAGTGCATGAGTGGACATATAGTGACCAGAACTGGTTTGGCCATGTAACGGGTACAGTTAAGCTTTAGATAATTAAATAAAAAACCAGGGTTAAGAACAAACCGGTTAATTTAAACTAGGGATGCAACAATACAGTTAGTCCACGGTTCAATACATACCTCGGTTTTTAACCACGGTTTTCGGTTTGGTTCGGTTCTGATCGCTTGTCACATCAGTTTTTTGCTATTCTATTCTTAGGCGACAGGAACAGCAAGAGGTTAAGGAGAAAAAAAGAAAGGAGAACATTTTTTTGTTGTATTACAATACTCTTTCTTTATTTTACTTAAAAGAATTTAAAAACCTTACTTAAACTTAAAACTTTACTTAAAAAAAAACCCTTGTACACACCCTTGTCCTAGTGTATTGTATAATATAAAATAAATATATATAAAGATTTACACTGGCAGCTCAGAACTGTACAGCAGTATTTAAGTATGAAATGTAATGAATAATGTAAACATAAAACACTACATAGACTTCACTATAAAATATACATTGATTCTTATTAAAGCTACTGTATTAAAGTTCTTCAGTCAAGAGCAATGAGTGATTTTCTCTGTCTTTTGTTGTTGTATTAACATTAAAAGAATAGTTCACTCAAAAATGAAAATTCTGTCATCGAGAAATGAATACAGGTTTGGAACAACATTAGAGTGAGTAAATAATTACATAATTTTAGAGGTGAACTGTCCCTTTAAGGACAGCACGTTCACTAGGCTGCTGCTGTCAATTCAAGACCTGCGTGCATCTAATATTCAGACACACGCCGATTTTACTTTCACTTTAGACATAACCGACTGTGTTTATGTTAACCTTGTGTGTATTTGACAGTATTAGCGCAGTAAGACTACTTAGTCCAGTAATCACGTGTTTGACAGGCGTTTAGGGCGTGCGCTTAGAGAAGCATGTTAAAACAGTGCATATGCACACGAATGCTTTAAGGCTTTAAAATGCATGCAAATAATGAACTTTCGTGATTGTGAATAACTATAGTGTTCCGTGAGTATAACTCTACCACTAACGTGTGATGTGATGTGGACAACCGTTCAAAAGTTTGGGGATGGTAAGATATTTTAATGTTTTTAAAAGAAACATTTATTTAATCTGCATTCATTTATTTGATCAGAAATACAATAAAAACAGTAATATAGTGAAAAATTACTACAATTTAACATAAATTTATCAGTGAAGGTTGGCCGGCCAACTCATATGCGAGTGAAATAACCTCGACTATCCACTTACTTAGCATCTGGTTAGACGCGGGCTTCCCTTTACTCGGGGACCCGAAACAGACAAACAGCTGATCAGACTTGCGCTTTTTCTTGCAGAAAATCTAGCACTGAATTGACTTGGCAGTTGACTGGATTCAAAGAATGGTTTGTACATCATGCGACAAAGACTCTCCATTTAAGGGCATAAAGCCTCCTCGTCGAAGGAGCTCTGGAATGCAATATGGTCTCTACAACCTCAGCAGAGAGACCCAAGTCTATGAGCTGGGCCCCCTCAGGGGCCAAGCCCACAGCTTCCATAACTCCGGCTGTAGGTGCAGGACTGACCCCGACGCCTGGGAGAGAAGGTCCTTCCTGATCGAAATCTCCCACGGGGGACCCTCGAGAAGAGACACAATGTCGGAGAGCCATACTCGGCCCGGCCAGAATGGGGGTACTAACAACTGGATGCGTGAGAGAATAAAACAGTGGACAGTGCGTTGTCTCTCGAGACGCAAACAGATCCAACTGAGCTTGACCGAAGCGGCTCCAAAGGAGCTACACCACCTCGGGGTGGAGCCTACATCCCCCCGGCACCACTCCCTGCCTCGACAGGGAGTCTGCCGTCTTGTTCAGATACCCCGGAATATATAATACTCAAACTGATAGTAATTTCCCCTGGGCCTAAACCAGAACTCGATGCGCCAGCTTCCACAGTCGGCGCGAGCGTAGACCCCGCTAGCGATTTATGTAGGAGACCACCGATGTATTGTCCGTGCGGACCAACACATGATGGCCCCTCAGGTCTGGGAGAAAGTGCCTGAGTGCCAGGAACACGGCCATCAACTCAAGCTGGTTTATGTGCCAGGAAAGCTGATGGCCGCTCCACAGACCTTGAACCGAGCAACCACTCATGATCGCCCTGCAGCCGGTGAGAGATGCATCCGTCGTTAGCGTTTAAGCGATGACAAGGAGCTCCCAGCACCGGACCCTGGGACAAGAACCAAGGATCTTTCCACATAACTAAGGCATGTAGGCATCGCCGCACACCTTTTACATTTTTGATAATTATTCATATAAATGGTCAAATCATGTCTTAATATTGGTGCTTTTCACTACTGTACTGTACATCATAGCTGACACTTAGATGAACACTTTACAGTTGGTTTGGATACTGTAAATCATTCTGTTCAGACGCTATTGAGCTTTAAAATAAGGCATATTTTGTATATGGTACAGTACAGTAGTGAAAAGCATCAATATTAAGACATGATTTGAGCATTTATATGAATAATTATCAAAACTGTAAAAGGTGTGCATCATAGCTGACACTTAGATGAACACTTTACAGTTGGTTTGGATACTGTAAGTCATTCCGTTCAAATGCTATTGAAGTTAGAAACGTGTAGGCTATACCAATGTCGTATGTAACTTTAGAGACGCTCCCTAAATTTGCGAATATCGAACTTCCAACGTCAAACCAACTTTATGCCAGTTCGCAAGCGGAAAACTTGCAAACTTGCAAAACTGCGCGAGAGTTATGCCGGTGAGGGTCTTAAACGCCAGTCAATTATTCAAAGTGAAAATAAAAAACTAACCGTTTATCTGACGCTGCATTACGGGCACATATTCTATTAGAGATGACGAGAGATTAATCAAATTTATTTTTTTATATTTCACTAGTGGCCTATTGTGGGGGGAAAAATCTATTTTCGTGAATCGAGAAGTGTTTCGGTTAAACAAGTTGTTTTTTAAATGAGTAGCAGACGCAGAGTAGCAGGATGTCGGTTGCGTTGATGCACTGTGAAATATTGTGGGGCTTATGAATTGTAGTAGGCCTAGCTAATATTAATTTAATAATAAAAGTAGCCTAATCATAATAATAATTTAATATGCTTCCGTGCATGTCCGCTGCTCCTCTGCTCCGCGGCTTGCACGACATCAAAGCAATTAATGTGTAAAATATCTGACTGAACTTCAAACTTACAGCGATGTCTGTGAAAAAGGGATGTGTGCTTGACAAGCTCACACCTCTGTTTGCCGCTGTGCGCTCAATCCATTATTTTATTTTAAAGGGTTAGTTCACCCAAAAATGAAAATTATGTCATTGATTACTCACCCTCATGTCGTTCGACACCGTAAGACATTCGTTCATCTTCGGAACACAAGTGAAGATATTTTTGTTGAAAGCTGATGGCTGAGAAAGGCCTCCATTGACATTCAGTACATTTACACTCACAAGACCCATAAAAGGCACTAAAAACGTTGTTACAAAGTCCATCTCACTACAGTGGCTCTACAATAATTTTATGAAGCGACGGTGTGGTGAGGTGGGCGTGGTTTTCGCGAGGTCTGCGGGCGGAGAGAAGGAAAGGATCCGAGCGGTGAGTAAGCGGCTTGAGCGCTGATTAAAAACACCTGTCTTTGATTACAGTGATTGGCGTGGAGAGAGCTATAAAGCTGGTGCGAGAGAGAGATGGGGAGAGAGAGGGACTGGGACTTCACCCGCGCTGCATCTGCACGAGTTCACAACAGTTTGAAAGAGTTTTACTGCTGATTGCACCCACGAGCGCTGTTTATGTTCAGTTCTGAGTTAGTTAATAAAACGAGTGAGTCCCAGTCAAGCCGACCCCTGTCTTCTTTCCTCCTTGTCTACACGAACACATATCACACTGGTGCCGAAACCTGGGAGGGAAGAAGAACGCCGCTGCCATGCAATCTCCGTCAGAAATGCCGTTTGCGGACATCATCCAGTCGCTGGCCGGTCTTCACCAGGAGCAACATCGACAACTGCTGGCCATGAGGGAGGAGCATGATAAGAAGTTCGAGCTGCTCCTCCAGGCTCAGTATGAAGACCGCCAGCTGTTCCGGAGCTGGATAGACCGGGAGGATAAGGCCACCCCCCCCACATCATCTGACTCGGCGGCTTCCGTGCCACTCCTGAAGATGGGTCCCCAGGACGACCCCGAGGCGTTCCTGGACCTCTTTGAGAAGACCGCCGAGGTCCGGGGGTGGCCCACCGCGGACTGGGCAATGCGGCTACTTCCACTGCTGTCCGGAGAGGCGCAAGTAGCCGCCCACCAACTGCCAGTCCAGAACCTCCTGGTCTATCAGGACCTGAAGAGGGCCATCCTACAGCGGGTCGGCCGGACCCCAGAACAACACCGTCAGAGGTTCAGGACCATGAGCCTCGACGAGTCCGGCCAACCCTTCGTCTTCGCCCAACAGCTCCGGGACTCCTGCCGCAAATGGCTGATGGCCGGGGGGAGTGACGTTGAGGGAATAATCGATCGCGTGGTACTGGAGCAGTTCGTCAGCAGGCTGCCCAAGACGACTGCACAGTGGGTCCAGTGCCACCGCCCGACGTCGCTGGACCAGGCCATCCAACTGGCGGAGGACCAAATGGTGGCGTGCCCAGGGGTCGGCGAACCCCTTCCATCTGCCTCTCTCTCTCTCTCCTCTCTCTCTCCCTTTTGTTCCCCCATCTGTTTCTACACCTGTCCCTCTACCTAGGTCGCGAGGGGGCCCCGCCCCGAAACCGGCGCCCAGATGGAGGACGGGATCCCCAGGCGAGCCTCCGGTGACGTCACGGGCTCCGCCTAAAGGGCTGGGGATTCCCACCGGCTCTCTCGCGGCTACCTCTTCCCCTCCGCCAATCGCGCGAGCCGCTTCCCGCCATCAGGGTGGCGGTGAGGTCTGGGCCGGCTTGTTGGCGCTGTGGGGACCCCGGGCACTTTGTGGATCGCTGTCCAGTAATGGAGGTGGGGACGCTGATCCGGGTCCCCGATGAGCCGCAAGCCGCCCCCGATCAGGCCGGCCTGTACCAAATACCAGTGAGTATTAAGGGGGGTACGTTTCATGCTCTGGTGGATTCAGGTTGCAACCAGACCTCGATCCACCAGAGCCTGATTCAACCCCGGGCTTTGGTTAATAGCCGTGTGGTTAAGGTACGGTGTGTGCACGGGGAGGTGGTGAATTATCCGCTGCTGCCTGTTCAGATTCATTTTAGGGGACAAAAGCATAGCGTTGAGGATGCAGTTAACCCGCACCTCCGGCACCCGATTATCTTGGGAACCAATTGGCCGGCATTTAATAAACTGATGGGTTATTTATGCTCGGGTGCCTCTTGGGGAAAGAGAGACCGAGGCAGGACAGCGGTAGTTCAGCTCGGGGAAGCTCAGCCGGGACCTCGGTAACCTGATGCGGGGGAAACGAGCGCTCTACAGAGAACTATTCTCTCTGAGCGCGATGACTTTCCCCTGGAACAGTCCCGTGATGAAACGCTCAAACATGCGTTCGATCAGGTCCGTTCCATCGACGGCCGACTTCTCCGACCTGACCAGCCGCTCTCTTACCCGTATTTTACGGTCGTCAAAGATAGGTTGTATCGGGTAACCCAGGATGCCCAGTCGAAACAAGATACAACCCAATTGTTAGTTCCAAAGAGCCGTCAGGAAATGCTTTTCCAGGCGGCTCATTCTAATCCCATGGCCGGACATTTAGGTCAGACAGCGACACTAAACCGTCTCATGGCCCGTTTCTTTTGGCCGGGCATTCACGAGAACGAGCGCAGGTGGTGTGCGTCGTGTCGCGAATGTCAGTTGGTGAATCCACCGGCCACCCCAAAAGCACCATTGTGCCCCCTTCCATTAATGCAGGTCCCCTTTGAAAGAATTGGCATGGACCTCATCGGGCCATTAGAACGGTCTGCACGTGGGCACCGCTTTGCGTTAGTCCTTGTGGATTACGCAACACGGTACCCTGAAGCAGTGCCATTGCGTAATATTTCCGCTAAGAGCGTCGCAGCGGCACTGTTTCAGTTAATCTCCCGGGTGGGAATCCCGAAAGAGATTCTCACTGATCAGGGCACGGCGTTTATGTCAAATCAAATCAAATCACTTTATTGTCACTCTACCATATGCACAAGTGCAACAGTAGGTGAAATTCTTAGGTGCAGTTCCGAGCAACATAGCAGTCATGACATGACATGTACAACATTTAAGCAACAACAGATTACACATCTGATGCGCACACAATTACTCACAGCACAGTATACACTACAATAAACAATAAATAATTTACACAATGTGAGTGTAGTTCTCACAGCTTTAAACAATATACACATACTTACAATATACATATACTTTAAACAATATACACTAAACATACATTAAACAATAACAGTATACATTAAGCTATAGTAATAATATACAATGTACAGTATACAATATGTTCACAAATTGAAATCCAAAGTGCAATAGATGCTGTATGATAAATAAATGTGTATATAATGTGTGTGTATCTACAGTGGGTTGTGCTGAGTGATATTCTGTCCAGTGTGTGTTATGATACTGATGGATCAAGAGTTAAGTAGTCTGATTGCTTGTGGGAAGAAGCTGTTCTGGAGTCGGCTGGTGCGTGTTCTAATGCTGCGGTACCGTCTGCCTGATGGCAGCAGTGAGAGCAGCCCATGGTTCGGGTGGCTAGAGTCTCTGATGATCCTCTGAGCTCTCTTCACACACCGCCTGGCGTAAATGTCCTGGAGGGAGGGAAGCTCACCTCCGATGATGCAGCTGGCCGTGCGCACTACCCTTTGCAGGGCTTTGCGGTTGCGGGCGGTACTGTTGCCGTACCAGGTGGTGATGCAGCCAGTCAGCAGACTCTCTATGGTGCTGCTGTAGAAGCGTGTGAGGATGTGGCGGTTCATTCCAAACCTCCTCAGCCGTCGCAGGAAGAAAAGGCGCTGATGAGCCTTCTTCACAACGGCCTCGGTGTGGACGGACCATGAGAGTTCCTCTGTGATGTGGACACCGAGGAACTTGAAGCTGCTGACTCTCTCCACCGGTGCTCCATTGATGGTGATGGGGCGGTGTTCTCTCTCATTCCTCCTGAAGTCGACCACCAGCTCCTTGGTCTTGCTGACGTTGAGGGAGAGGTTGTGCTCCTGACACCACTGTGTCAGAGTGTGCACCTCCTCTCTGTAGGCCGTTTCATCATTGTCAGTGATAAGACCTACCACTGTCGTATCGTCAGCAAACTTGATGATGGTGTTGGAGCTGTGGATTGCCACACAGTCATGTGTGTACAAGGAGTACAGGAGTGGGCTGAGAACACAGCCCTGAGGGGCTCCAGTGTTGAGAGTCAGTGATGATGAGATGTTACTGCCCATTCTGACCACCTGGCGTCTGTTTGACAGGAAGTCCAGGATCCAGCTGCATAACAAGCTGTTTAAGCCTAGAGCCCGGAGTTTCATGTCAAGTATGGAGGGCACAATGGTGTTGAATGCTGAGCTGTAGTCTACTGTATGTCACGGACAATTCGCAAACTATACGAGTTACTGGGCATTAAATCGATCCGCACGAGCGTCTATCACCCACAAACAGACGGTCTGGTGGAGCGATTTAATCGCACATTAAAAACCATGATTCGGAAGTTCGTGTGGGAAGACGCCAAAAATTGGGACAAGTGGTTGGAGCCTCTGTTGTTTGCCATCCGTGAGGTCCCCCAAGCCTCCACGGGGTTTTCCCCCTTCGAGCTCCTTTATGGACGCCAGCCCCGTGGGGTTTTAGACGTCCTTAGGGAGACTTGGGAGGACGGACCTTCAGACAGCAAAAACGAAATTCAGTATGTCCTGGACCTGAGAACAAAACTCCACACTTTGGGGCGGCTGTCAATGGAGAATTTGTTGCAGACTCAGGACAGACAACGTAGGCAATACAATAGGGGCTCTAGTTTACGTCAATTTGCACCGGGAGATAAAGTACTTGTATTACTCCCCACGTCTAACTCTAAATTACTCGCAAAGTGGCAAGGACCCTTTGAGGTCACACGGCGAGTCTGCGATCTCAATTATGAGGTTCTTCGTATGGATAGGGACGGGGCACGTCAGATTTATCACCTCAACCTGCTAAAAAAATGGTCTGAGGCAGAGTCGGTGTTGCTGGCGACGGTAGTGAGCGGGGAGGAGGATCTCAGACCGGAGGCACTCCCAAAGCCCAAATCCGCTGCCCTGGCCCTTGGTGGAGATCACCTCTCACCCTCGCAGCTCACCGACTTGAAAAGGTTGCAGGCAGATTTTGCCGACGTGTTCTCGCCCCTTCCCGGTCGAACGAATCTCATCCATCACCACGTTGAGACGGAACCGGGTGTGGTCGTTCGTAGCCGCCCGTATCGCTTACCTGAACATAAAAAAAAGATAGTTCAGAGTGAATTGGAGGCAATGTTAGACATGGGGGTAATAAAAGAATCCAGCAGTGACTGGGCGAGCCCGATCGTTTTGGTTCCAAAGCCTGACGGCTCCGTTCGTTTCTGTGTGGATTATAGAAAAGTCAATGCGGTGTCTAAGTTCGACGCTTATCCAATGCCCAGGGTTGACGAGTTGCTTGACCGGCTTGGTGCTGCTCGATTTTATTCGACAATGGATTTAACTAAGGGATATTGGCAGATCCCCTTATCTCCTTTGTCCAAAGAAAAGACAGCTTTCACCACGCCGTTCGGGTTACACCAATTTGTCACCCTTCCTTTCGGCTTGTTCGGGGCTCCAGCGACCTTTCAGCGTCTGATGGAGAGAATTCTCTGGCCGCACGCTGCATATGCCGCTGCCTACCTGGATGATATCATCATCTACAGTGGGGATTGGCAGCGTCATATGCAGCATTTGCAGGCTGTCCTGAAGTCGCTGAGGAGGGCTGGGCTCACGGCCAACCCAAAGAAGTGTGCGATTGGGCGGGTGGAAGTAAGGTATCTGGGCTTCCACTTGGGTCACGGGCAGGTGCGTCCCCAAATTGATAAGACGGCAGCGATTGCGACCTGTCCGAGACCCAAGACCAAAAAGGAAGTTAGACAGTTCCTGGGGCTGGCGGGATATTACAGAAGGTTTGTGCCTAATTATTCGGACCTCGCCAGCCCGCTGACTGATCTTACGAAAAAGGAAGTGCCAGATACGGTTCAGTGGACGGAGCAGTGCCAGCAGGCTTTCACCAAGATAAAGGCTGCTTTGTGTGGCGGGCCGCTCTTAACGGCTTCTGACTTTTCTCTCCTTATAAAGCCGGTGTGAGAGAGAGATGGGGAGAGAGAGGGACTGGGACTTCACCCGCGCTGCATCTGCACGAGTTCACAACAGTTTGAAAGAGTTTTACTGCTGATTGCGCCCACGAGCGCTGTTTATGTTCAGTTCTGAGTTAGTTAATAAAACGAGTGAGTCCCAGTCAAGCCGACCCCTGTCTTCTTTCCTCCTTGTCTACATGAACACATATCACAGACGGTAATAGTTTTTGAGCGGAAAAAAAAAATCAAAATAACGACTTTATTCTACAAGTTCTTGTCTTACTTGTTGTCCTGTGCCGTCGAACTCACTAGAATTCAACAGCTTAGATACGGTGCGTCTTCCTCTGCTCGTTGTAAACAAATCTCCTCGCTTCTGGGTCACGTGTTCGAACGCCGGTTCTGCGTCATAATCTCACGCATGCGTCGTGGTGCTTCGTGAGTTCACGGCACAGGAAGACAAGAACTTGTGGAATAAAGTCGTTATTTTGATTTTTTTTCGCTCAAAAACTATTGTCGTCGCTTCTTAAAATTATTGTAGAGCCACTGTAGTGAGATGGACTTTGTAACGACGTTTTTAGTGCCTTTTATGGGTCTTGTGAGTGTAAATGTACTGAATGTCAATGGAGGCCTTTCTCAGCCATCAGCTTTCAACAAAAATATCTTCATTTGTGTTCCGAAGATGAACGAATGTCTTACGGGTGTCGAACGACATGAGGGTGAGTAATTAATGACATAATTTTCATTTTTGGGTGAACTAACCCTTTAAGCAATCAGTAATCTGGGGGACCAGACATGTAAATGAAGTGTGAAATGCCTGCGAATTACATAGTTTTTTTTCCGATCTCTTATATTTGTACTTTTTGCACATAAATTGGCTTATTCTTACTGTTGACATTGAAAATGATGTTTTTTCTGAGGGTTTAGTCAATGAATTTCTTGATTGCCGTTTTGACAGTTTCCACCTGGGCATTTTAGTCATATTTGCTAAATCTCTTTAATGTATTTGCCCTGTTTTGATCCAATTTCCTGAGATTTTTTTGTTTGTTTGTCATCAACATTTTTTGGCGCTCTCCAACACACAACGGGCTTCCTCCGAAACCCTGTAGAGGGACAGATGTCCACCCAACATAGCTTTACAAAATCTTGTGGGAAAAAACTGATCATGATCATTATGAACTTTACTCCAGTCTAGTACAACAATGTTCCTCAAAGTCAGTAAAGTTGATAAAGCCAAATTAAAGGTCCCGTTCTTCGTGTTTTTTGAAGCTTTGATTGTGTTTACAGTGTGCAATATAACGTGTTCATGTTTCGTGTGTAAAAAAAAACAGTATTTTTAACACAATTTACTTATCTGTACACCGCTGTTTTCACTGTCTTAAAAACGGGTTGATGAGTTCCTTGTTCTATGAAGTCCCTCCTTCAGAAATACGTAACGAGTTCTGATTGTGCCAGCGGACCCCCGTGTTGGGATTTGACCGCACCTTAGCGAACGTGTCACGGTTCCTGTGTTGTGATTCAACAGCAGCTTAGCGCACGTGGAAAGGTCACGCCTCTTAACGGGGTGATGTATGCGCTCAATGATCTCTACAGCGTCCCTGGGAAAGCCAAACAAAGGTGATTTGACTCCGGGATGAAAATAACAGCGTCTCGATGACATGGCGACAAACGCACTCAAACGCAACACTTCCTTTTCTCCACGCGACACGTCCTCTTCTCCACGTGGGACAGCAACAAGACCACGCCCCCTTTTTGCGCGTATTCTTGTGGGCGGAGGTTAGTCTGTTCTACTGACGTCATTTATGAAGGAAGTACCAGGATGTAGTCCAAGCCAGCCGTTCGCTGTAGGCTTTGAAAGGGAACTTCTGTTAAATAAAATATCTCGCTTGGCATTGAACTTTGAGCTTTATAATTTTACAGGTATTATTTATGCTCTAACAGCAACATTACACACTAACTAAAGTTTGAACAGTGGGATCACGAAGAACGGAACCTTTAAAATGTCATTGAACAAACTGTAATGGGGTAGAAGGAGAAGGACTACAAATTGGATGGACTACAAATCCCATGAATTAAGGACACTATAAAGGGAAACCAAACTGGTTAGACTTCCTCTTTGTGGTACCATGTGGCAAACAGGAAAAGCTGTTTGGTGTCTTTCAATGCTGTGTAATAGCAGATGAGAAAACCAAGTTGATTATAGAACTGAAGTGGGAAGGTAAGGGTTGTTGTGATTTGAGACCATAGTGAGTTTGTCTAGTTTTAATATGTTTGTATTTGTTTTCTGTTTTAGTGTTCTTATGGGAATGGTGTTGATTGGTGCCTCAGAGAACTAAGCAGATATATTTAAGAATACAGGTACTGATATTAATTGCATTTTTTAATAGGGAGATTTGGGTTTAAGTTTTATTTTGATTTTATATTTGTAAATTGTGTTTTTGTTTTAGTGGTTTTAAGGTTTTATTTAATCCTTGTAAATATTTTATAGGGCAAATATCAATGTGTATTCTTTCTTTGTTTTCTTTACAGATGATGCATGATTGCCGTTTACTTTATTGAAAGCAGTAGTGGCTTAATGGGTGTCTGAAGAGATGACTTTAATGTTGAATTGGGTCTTGTGTATGGAAGTGGCAAAGGGATTGATTTAATTGTCTTTGTTTGTTTTTTGTTTGGTTTTGTTTTATTTTGTTTTGTTTGTTGTGGACCTACAACTGACGGTGGGGTTCCCATTTTCTGGTATGTGATTTACTCTGTGAGGTTTTGGGAACAGTTGGTAGTGCTTTGATTTACTTGACACTTGTGGAGGTTGGAGTGAAAGTGTGTTTATTGTACTTGTGAGTGTGCACATCGTTTCAGAGCAATTCTCATTGGATAGGATTGGGAACCCTGTTGTCTGTAATGGTTACAATTTTGTTTGTTTGTTTTGTTTATTCTCTTTGCCATCTCTGATTACCCCATGTGCTTTCTGTGAATCTTGTATAATAAACTTTGTTATATTTTGCAACAAAACACTGTGGTTGTGGCCCTTTTTCTGAGTTCTCCTCATCCCTTGTGAGATGATGGGGTTACAAATGGCGTAGTCGGCAGGATATTTGATTTTTTTTTGGGCAGCACTACAGTGTGTTTAAATGTGAAGAGGAAAAAAAATAATAATATATATATTTTTTTGCATTTTCTCTTATCTTTTTCTTATGTGTTGATAGCCACTCTTTTGTGTCGGTATCTAATAGGTAATTGTAAAAGTAAACGGCAATCGTGCAAGAAAAACTGTCGCAATGGAGCAGGAGTTGACGGAGTTGCGGGAGCAGATACGTAGTTTACGTGCTACGAATCAACAGCTAATGGAAGAACGTGCCGAATCCAACCCTGACACTAATCAGCCTGTATCCAACCCTAATGCTCCATCTTCTGTACCTTTCAGCAGGGTGATGTATGTTCCTCGGGAGCGGAAGTGTCGCCGGTTCTTCGGGGACTTGGACTCTAACTTGAACATTGAGGACTGGATTGAGGAGGCTGAGGCCTGCATTGGGGATGGGAGTTGGACTGTACGAGAAAGGGTAGCATTTCTGATGGACTATTTGGGAGGGGAAGCCAGAATGGAGATCAAACTCCGACCCGCACCTGAACGAGAAACTCCTGAACTAATTTTTAATGTGTTAAGAAGTATGTATGGTGCAAAACAAACATTTGTGCAGTTGCAGAAGGGTTTTTATGATCGAAAACAAAGAGAGGGTGAATCCCTTGTTGAATTTTCTCATGCACTTATGTCTTTGATGGACTCTATTCTCGCAAGTCGTCCAGATGGTGTCCCAAATGCTGACCAAGTTCTTCGTGATCAGTTTGTGGAGCATGTTTATGATGTAGCGCTTAAACGCGAACTCAAACGTTTTGTAAGACAAACTCCACACTGTACTTTACTTGATGTTCGAAGCGAAGCTATAAGATGGAATGAAGAAGGGAAGAGGGAAGTTATTCCCTCTGCTGCTCAGTTGTGGTGTAATGCTGCTCAGGGTAGAGTAATTGAATCCCAGATGCATAAGGAATTTACTGAGTTAAAAGAAATTAAGGAGCTGTTAAAGCAACAACAAGCTCAGATTGACGAGATTACTAAGCGTCTTGATTATCTTAAACCCTTGAATAATGAACCCTCAGTCGTTTCGACAAGGCAAAATACTTCTCGAAGGTGTTTACGTTGTAATAAACTGGGTCATATTGCCCGATATTGTAGACAACCATGGCCTGTTGAGTCTGGATCTAGACCAGCTAGGGTGACGACAAGAGAAACACTGGTAGAGGAGAATGATCAACCTACCTCCCCTGTTGCTTCTAGTCAGACTACTGAAGTGGGTAGTGGAGGTTTAAAGACCTCTAGTCTTGTTTGTCCTACGGTGGTACAGCGTCTTATTGGCAAATGTCCTACGGTTACCATTCAAATGGGGAGTGTTCCTGTTTTATGTCTGCTGGATACTGGGTCAATGGTGACCACTATAACGGAGTCTTGTTTTGACCAACATTTTCGACAGCTAGCACCAGACACTCTGAAAAATTGTGGTTGGCTTCAGCTAAAAGCTGCAAACGGTTTGGACATTCCCTATGTGGGGTATTTTGAAACTGATGTTAACGTGTTGGGGAAAATGATATCTAAACAAGGTGTATTGGTTGTGAAAGACCCAGAAAACATGTCCAAGAAGAAATCACTGGTTCCTGGCCTGTTGGGTATGAATATAATAGGGCAGTGTTATAATGAATTATTTGAAGAACGTGGTTCAGCCTTATTTTCAGTCCAGCCTTATTGTTCAGCCTTATTGATTTGATTTAATAAACTGGGTCATATTGCCCGATATTGTAGACAACCATGGCCTGTTGAGTCTGGATCTAGACCAGCTAGGGTGACGACAAGAGAAACACTGGTAGAGGAGAATGATCAACCTACCTCCCCTGTTGCTTCTAGTCAGACTACTGAAGTGGGTAGTGGAGGTTTAAAGACCTCTAGTCTTGTTTGTCCTACGGTGGTACAGCGTCTTATTGGCAAATGTCCTACGGTTACCATTCAAATGGGGAGTGTTCCTGTTTTATGTCTGCTGGATACTGGGTCAATGGTGACCACTATATCTTCAGCAGAGCTTGCGCAACGTCGCAAGCTCTGCTGAAACATTGTAGTTTTTTGTTTGTTCTGTTTATAGTTTTTGTGTTTTTTGTCTTGGATGCTGTCTGCCTTACTACGTACGACAGACAGACACTTTTGGACATTGGTTCGGCAATCGCACTCCGAAAACCGGACTTTAAATTCTTCAGTGACGAACCGCCGTTTACAAACACAGCAGCGGAGCTCTTTGTCTGGACGGCCCGACCACGCAAACGCGGCCGGAGAAGGGGAAGCAGAGCCGGCGTGCTCATCAGATTAAGACGCCGCGCAAACCGACCCCCACTTCCCAGTATTTTACTGGCAAATGTTCAGTCTCTGGACAATAAACTCTGCGAGCTGAGAGCGCGGATCTCTTTCCAGCGAGACACGAGGGACTGCTGCATTATCTGCCTCACAGAAACTTGGATGTCCGCTGAGATTCCAGACTCGGCCATCGAAACCACGGGGTTCTCCGTGCATCGGATGGACAGAGAAAAAGATCTCTCCGGGAAAAGCAAAGGCGGGGGTGTATGTTTTATGATTAACCGATCCTGGTGTGATCAGAGGAACGTACATTCTATCAAGTCTTTCTGTTCTCCTGATCTGGAACTTCTCATGGTTCTGTGCCGACCATTCTGGCTACCGAGGGAATTCACCGCGGTCATCATCACAGCTGTGTATATTCCCCCGCAAGCCGACACAGACCGGGCACTAAAGGAACTGTACAGGACAGTGAGTGAGCAGGAAACCGCGCATCCTGAGGCCGCGTTTATTGTGACCGGAGACTTTAACAAAGCCAACTTCAAGCGCATCGCACCCAAATACCACCAACATGTTAGCTTCAACACGCGAGGGAACCGCGTCTTAGATCACTGCTACTCCCCCTTCAAGGATGGATACAAATCACTCCCACGCCCACCATTCGGCAAATCAGATCACGCGTCAATCCTCCTTTTGCCCGCATATAGGCAAAGACTCAAACAGGAAGCACCCGCCCTCAGAACCATCCAGTGCTGGTCGGATCAATCAGATTCTATGCTACAGGACTGTTTTGATCACGCGGACTGGGAGATGTTCCGGTCGGCCTCTGATGACGACATCGAGGTCTACGCTGATAGCGTAACGTGTTTCATCAGGAAGTGCGTAGATGACGTTGTTCCGACCAAAACAATTCGGCTGTATCCTAACCAGAAGCCGTGGCTAAATGGGGATGTTCGCGCGGCACTCAATACGCGGACCTTCACTTTTAACTCCGGTAACGCGGAGGAGCATAAACAAGCAAGTTATGCCCTCCGGAAAACCATCAGAGCAGCAAAACGGCAGTACAGGGACAAGATTGAAGGACAGTTCAACACCACCGACTCCAGAAGCATGTGGAGGGGAATTAACACCATCACGGACTATAAAGGGAACACAAACTCCACCGTGAACACCGCTGCCTCTCTCCCGGACGAGCTAAACACCTTCTATGCTCGTTTTGAGGGAACTAACACCGCCCTCGCGGAGAGAGCGCTCGCGGCTGAAGATACAGAGGTTAGTGCACTCTTCGTATCTGTCGCGGATGTAACCCGATCCTTCCGGCGGGTGAACGTTCGTAAAGCAGCGGGTCCAGACGGCATTCCCGGCCGTGTGATCAGAGCGTGCGCGCACCAACTGGCTGGAGTCTTCACGGACATTTTTAACCTGTCCCTCTCCCTGTCTGTGGTCCCCACATGCTTCAAAACGTCCACCATTGTGCCTGTACCTAAGCAGTCAAAAACCACCTGCTTAAACGACTGGCGTCCTGTTGCTCTGACCCCCATCATCAGTAAATGCTTTGAAAGACTAGTCAGAAACCATATCTGCTCTGTTCTCCCCCCCTCACTGGACCCACTGCAGTTTGCATACCGCACAAACCGCTCCACTGACGATGCCATTTCATCCACTATACACACTGCTCTCTCCCACCTGGAAAAGAGGAACACGTATGTGAGAATGCTGTTTGTGGACTACAGCTCAGCATTCAACACCATTGTGCCCTCCATACTTGACGGGAAACTCCGGGCTCTAGGCTTAAACAGCCTGTTATGCAGCTGGATCCTGGACTTCCTGTCAAACAGACGCCAGGTGGTCAGAATGGGCAGTAACATCTCCTCATCACTGACTCTCAACACTGGAGCCCCTCAGGGTTGTGTTCTCAGCCCACTCCTGTACTCTTTGTACACACATGACTGTGTGGCAACCCACAGCTCCAACACCATCATCAAGTTTGCTGACGATACGACGGTGGTAGGTCTTATCACCGACAATGATGAAACGGCCTACAGAGAGGAGGTGCACACTCTGACACGGTGGTGTCAGGAGCACAACCTCTCCCTCAACGTCAGCAAGACCAAGGAGCTGGTGGTCGACTTCAGGAGGAATGAGAGAGAACACCGCCCCATCACCATCGATGGAGCACCGGTGGAGAGAGTCAGCAGCTTCAAGTTCCTCGGTGTCCACATCACAGAGGAACTCTCATGGTCCGTCCACTCCGAGGCCGTTGTGAAGAAGGCTCATCAGCGCCTTTTCTTCCTGCGACGGCTGAGGAGGTTTGGAATGAACCGCCACATCCTCACACGTTTCTACACCTGCACCATAGAGAGCCTGCTGACTGGCTGCATCACCACCTGGTACGGCAACAGTACCGCCCGCAGCCGCAAGGCCCTGCAAAGGGTAGTGCGCACGGCCAGCTGCATCATCGGAGGTGAGCTTCCCTCCCTCCAGGACATTTACGCCAGGCGATGTGTGAAGAGAGCTCAGAGGATCATCAGAGACTCTAGCCACCCGAACCATGGGCTGCTCTCACTGCTGCCATCAGGCAGACGGTACCGCAGCATCAGAACACGCACCAGCCGACTCCAGAACAGCTTCTTCCCACAAGCAATCAGACTACTTAACTCCTGATCCATCAGGATCATAACACACACTGGACAGAATATCACTCAGCACAACCCACTGTAGATACACACACATTATATACACATTTATTTATCATATAGCACCTATTGCACTTTGGATTTCAATTTTCAATCTGTGAATAATATTTTATACTATACATTGTATATTATTATTATTATTATAGCGTAATGTATATTGTTTAGTGTATGTTAGTGTATATTGTTTAAAGTATATGTATATTGTAAGTATGTGTATATTGTTTAAAGCTGTGAGAACTACACTCACATTGTGTAAATTATTTATTGTTTATTGTAGTGTATACTGTGCTGTGAGTAATTGTGTGCGCATCAGATGTGTAATCTGATGCTGCTTTAAATGTTGTACATGTCATGTCATGACTGCTATGTTGCTCGGAACTGCACCTAAGAATTTCACCTGCTGTTGCACTTGTGCATATGTAGAGTGACAAATAAAGTGATTTGATTTGATTTGATTTAATAAACTGGGTCATATTGCCCGATATTGTAGACAACCATGGCCTGTTGAGTCTGGATCTAGACCAGCTAGGGTGACGACAAGAGAAACACTGGTAGAGGAGAATGATCAACCTACCTCCCCTGTTGCTTCTAGTCAGACTACTGAAGTGGGTAGTGGAGGTTTAAAGACCTCTAGTCTTGTTTGTCCTACGGTGGTACAGCGTCTTATTGGCAAATGTCCTACGGTTACCATTCAAATGGGGAGTGTTCCTGTTTTATGTCTGCTGGATACTGGGTCAATGGTGACCACTATAACGGAGTCTTGTTTTGACCAACATTTTCGACAGCTAGCACCAGACACTCTGAAAAATTGTGGTTGGCTTCAGCTAAAAGCTGCAAACGGTTTGGACATTCCCTATGTGGGGTATTTTGAAACTGATGTTAACGTGTTGGGGAAAATGATATCTAAACAAGGTGTATTGGTTGTGAAAGACCCAGAAAACATGTCCAAGAAGAAATCACTGGTTCCTGGCCTGTTGGGTATGAATATAATAGGGCAGTGTTATAATGAATTATTTGAAGAACGTGGTTCAGCCTTATTTTCAGTCCCACAGGTTAAGCAGGCGGAATCAGGCTGGAAGGATGCATTGTTGCAGTGCCAGAGAACTAGTGATCCTTCTTGTCCTGGTTTCATTGGCCATGTACGAGTGCAAGCTAAGCATCCAGTGCAGATTCCAGCTGGAACAATGAGGTTAGTTACGGCTTACTGCCCCAATAGTGTTTTGAATGTTGTCACTCTACTAGAACCTATGAGCAGTGATGGTAGTGGTGGATTACCTGCAGGAATTTTGATTTCTCCTGCATTGCTACAGTCTTCCCAAAATACCATCTGTGTACCTGTGGTTAATGTCAGCACAGAGACCGTATATTTACCTGAAAAGGCTATGTTGGGTAGTTTGGTTAGCGCTGAGGTGATTGATCAATCTGACCAAGAAATTTCCTTTGAAGAAAAGGTGCAAGGTAATGTTAGTGAAATGGTTATTCAGTGCCAAATGACAGCTTCCATTTCAAACCACAGTGAGCTGGGAAAGGTTGAGTTACCGGGGCTTTCAGAGTCTGAAAGGCAAGTAGTCAAGCACCTCTTGTATAAATATCAGGATGTTTTTGCTAAGGACGATGGTGACCTGGGTTGTACTAAATTAATAGAACACCAAATCCCTTTGTTGAATAACGTCCCGGTACGTCAGCGCCATCGCCGAATTCCCCCTAGTCAGTTTGAAGCAGTGAAAACTCACATTAAGCAGCTGCTGGAGAGCCAGGTCATTAGGGAGAGTTGTAGTCCATATTCATCCCCGATTGTGCTGGTGAAGAAAAAGGATGGCTCCTTAAGAATGTGCGTAGATTATCGCCAGTTAAATGCAAAGACCCGGAAGGACGCTTATCCTCTACCTAGGATTGAGGAGTCCTTAGACGCACTGACTGGGGCAAAGTGGTTTTCTACATTAGATTTAGCAAGTGGCTACAATCAAGTGCCAGTGGCTGAAGCTGATCGTCCTAAGACTGCCTTCTGTACTCCTTTTGGACTCTTTTAATTTCTCCGGATGCCTTTTGGGCTTTGCAATGGACCAAGTACTTTTCAACGGCTCATGGAGCGAATTTTTGGTGACCAAAGTTTTCAGTCCCTACTGCTCTATCTTGATGATGTGATTATTTTTTCAACAACAATAGAACAGCATCTGCAGCGATTGGAACTGGTACTGAGCCGTTTAAGACAGCAAAATTTAAAAGTCAAACTGAGTAAATGTTGTTTTTTCAGATCAGAAGTACGTTACTTGGGACATGTAGTTTCCGCTGCAGGAGTTCGTACTGATCCAGATAAGATCGCTGCGGTGGCAAACTGGAAACGGCCACAGACTCTTCAAGAATTGAGGTCATTTTTAGGCTTTGATAGTTATTATCGTCGATTTGTAAAAGGGTTTTCGTGTATTGCAAAGCCTTTGAATACTTTAGTAGCGGCAGTCATTCGGGATCAGAAAACCAAGCGGCCAAATGTTGAGTTAGGGAATAACTGGGTGGAAGCCTGTGAGAATGCATTCCAGTCCCTTAAGGTAGCTTTGACCAGTGCTCCTGTGTTGGCTTATGCTGATTTCCGCAAGCCATTCATTTTGGAAATCGATGCAAGCTTTCAGGGTTTGGGAGCCGTTTTGTCACAAGAACTAAAGGGCAAATGTCGACCAGTTGCTTTTGCAAGTAGAGGGTTGAGGCCATCAGAACGTAATATGCGAAATTATAGTTCAATGAAATTGGAATTTGTGGCTCTAAAATGGGCCGTAGCTGAAAAATTTCGAGAGTATTTGCTGGGCAATAAGTGTACAGTATATACTGATAACAACCCTCTTAGTCATTTGCAGACAGCAAAGTTGGGGGCACTGGAACAAAGGTGGGTCAATCAACTCGCAGAATTTGACTTGGACATAAAATATAAGCCTGGACGCAATAATGGCAATGCTGATGCTTTGTCTAGACAAAGCGCCGCCCCTTTGGTGGGACTGGCTTCAATTGCAGTGGTGCCTGAACAGATACGGCAGTCCGTTTCGGATCATGGTCCAGTAGCAGCGGTTAATAGCATCTCTGTTTTTCCTAGACAGTCAAAGGACAACTTGGGTGTGCTGCAGGAAGCTGACCCAGTTATAGGAAGGTTCATGGTTTACTAGGACCGTAAGCAGCCACCAACATCTCAAGAGCGTAGTTTTGAACGATCAGAGGTCTTGGAGTTAGTTCGTCAGTGGGGGAAATTGGAGAAGGTAGATGGCGTCTTGTACCGACGATTTTGGCCACAAGAAAGTCATAAGGAAGTTCGACAGGTGGTGTTACCATCGGTCCTTAGAGAAGAGGTTCTTACCTGCCTTCATGATGACCATGGTCATCAGGGGATGGAGCGAACAGCAAGGTTAGTAAGGGCTCGGTGCTATTGGCCAGGGATGTATAGCTATGTGGATGATTGGTGTAGGAAGTGTCAGCGCTGTACCCTGTCAAAAGTAGTTCGACCGAAGGTGCGTTCCTTTATGGGGCATTTGGTAGCTGATAGACCGCTAGATATCGTAGCTATTGATTTTACGCTGCTGGACCCATCATCTAACGGAATAGAAAACGTACTAATTATGACAGATGTGTTTTCAAAATTTACCCAGGCAATCCCTACTAAAGACCAGACTGCTAAGACTGTGGCTCGGGTACTGGTGGAACGGTGGTTTTATATGTTCGGTGTCCCACGACAGTTACATTCAGATCAGGGAAGGTGCTTTGAGAGCCGTTTGATTCAAGAACTTTGTCAGATTTATGGAATTACCAAGACTCATACTACTCCATATCGGCCACAGGGGAATGGTCAGTGTGAGCGGTTCAATAGAACCATGCACGATTTGCTGCGCACCCTTCCTGCTGAGAAAAAACGCGATTGGCCATCACATTTGTCTCAGGTGGTTTTTGCATATAATACTACAGAGCACCAGTCTACAGGCTATTGTCCTTATGTCTTGATGTTTGGACAAGAACCACATTTACCTGTAGACGTTATGTTAGGTTTGGATGACTATGGTCAAACGAACTGTGATTGGATGGCTGACCATCGAGATAATTTGGAAAAGATTTTTAACTGTGCCCGGGCTCGTCTCCAAAAGGCTGCAGCTCAGCGTGCCCGTGCAAATGATGCTAAGGTGTGTCGTATGTCCTTACAGGAAGGCCAGCTGGTATATCAGAGAGCTCACGGTCACAAAGGTAGAAGTAAAATCCAGGATGCCTGGGATCCAACCACGTACATAATTGTCCGATGCCCTGAAGATCAAGGGTCCGTATATTCTATTGTTCCAGTTGATGGTGGTAAAGTGAGACACATCCACCGTAGTGAGCTGCGACCAGTTTATGTTCCATCAGATGGCCAAGCAGAGTATCTGGGCTTACCCCCTTTGAACGACGATTATGAAGATTTTGGAGGGGTCATGGTGCTGGGTGAATTGCCTGGGGTGATGGAGGAGGATGAATGCATTATGCCCCCTTTAGCAGAAGAACGTGGCCTTGATCATGAGTTGATCCCAGAGCCATATCAAGATGAACCGCCTTTGCAGCTAGAGGTGGGCTCATTGAGACGGACAGCACGGTCCACAGCGGGACAGCATACAAATCCATATCACCTTCCTCAGTCGGCAGTGTGTAGAGAAGTCCAGCCAAGTGGTCATGCCTCTCTCCCTATGACAGGGCTCTCCAAGGGTAAAAATACCCTGTTTTTTCGACCTTGGTCATAGAAATCTGATCGACGGGACGTCGATTTAAATTAAGTGGGGTGTATTGTAATGGGGTAGAAGGAGAAGGACTACAAATTGGATGGACTACAAATCCCATGAATTAAGGACACTATAAAGGGAAACCAAACTGGTTAGACTTCCTCTTTGTGGTACCATGTGGCAAACAGGAAAAGCTGTTTGGTGTCTTTCAATGCTGTGTAATAGCAGATGAGAAAACCAAGTTGATTATAGAACTGAAGTGGGAAGGTAAGGGTTGTTGTGATTTGAGACCATAGTGAGTTTGTCTAGTTTTAATATGTTTGTATTTGTTTTCTGTTTTAGTGTTCTTATGGGAATGGTGTTGATTGGTGCCTCAGAGAACTAAGCAGATATATTTAAGAATACAGGTACTGATATTAATTGCATTTTTTAATAGGGAGATTTGGTTTTAAGTTTTATTTTGATTTTATATTTGTAAATTGTGTTTTTGTTTTAGTGGTTTTAAGGTTTTATTTAATCCTTGTAAATATTTTATAGGGCAAATATCAATGTGTATTCTTTCTTTGTTTTCTTTACAGATGATGCATGATTGCCGTTTACTTTATTGAAAGCAGTAGTGGCTTAATGGGTGTCTGAAGAGATGACTTTAATGTTGAATTGGGTCTTGTGTATGGAAGTGGCAAAGGGACTGATTTAATTGTCTTTGTTTGTTTTTGTTTTATTTTGTTTTGTTTGTTGTGGACCTACAACTGACGGTGGGGTTCCCATTTTCTGGTATGTGATTTACTCTGTGAGGTTTTGGGAACAGTTGGTAGTGCTTTGATTTACTTGACACTTGTGGAGGTTGGAGTGAAAGTGTGTTTATTGTACTTGTGAGTGTGCACATCGTTTCAGAGCAATTCTCATTGGATAGGATTGGGAACCCTGTTGTCTGTAATGGTTACAATTTTGTTTGTTTGTTTTGTTTATTCTCTTTGCCATCTCTGATTACCCCATGTGCTTTCTGTGAATCTTGTATAATAAACTTTGTTATATTTTGCAACAAAACACACTGTGGTTGTGGCCCTTTTTCTGAGTTCTCCTCATCCCTTGTGAGATGATGGGGTTACAAAACTATTTGGGCTAAGCCCCGAATCTTTAAAATGTCTGGCTCTGCCCCTGGCAGATACATTATTATATAGTTGTTTTTTCTTTTGTTTGCCAAATAACGTATTTGTCCACTCACCCAGCCCCCAACCCCACTGAAAAAAAAAGTTCAGGCGCAGGATTTTTTTTTTTGCTTTAACCCCTGCATTTAGCCTCAGCCCCAACACCTTCATATGAGTGAGGACCGCATCTGGCTGAGCCGCCAGATGTTCCGACTGTGCTAGAATCAGCCAGTCGTCTATGTAGTTCAGCACACGGATGCCCTGGAGTCTCAAAGGAGCCAGAGCTGCATCCACGCACTTTGTGAAGGTGTGGGGAGATAACACTAGGCCGAATGGAAGAACCTGATACTGGTATGCTTCGCCCCAAAAGCAAAACTGAAGAACTTCCTGTGTTGAGGAAGGATGGAGACAAGAAAATATGTATCTTTTAGGTCTATTGTGACACACCAGTCCTCGGACCTGATCTGACACATGATCTGTTTCAGAGGAGCATTTTGAACTTAAACCTTTTGACTGCCCGATTTAGCTGACGCAGATCTAGAATAGGACACAGCCCTCCATCCTTCTTTGGAACTATAAAGTACCAGCTGTAAAACCATGACTCTCTGCTATGGGAAGGAACCCGTTCTATAGCCTCTTTTTGCAGAAGCGTCTGTACTTCTTGCTCCATTACCAGAGCCTGCTCGGAGTTTACCACCGTGGATACTACCCCGTTGAACTTGGGCGGGTGTAACCCAAACTGAATTTTGTACCCTTTTTCTATTGTCTGCAGGACCCAATCAGAGATATTTGGTGAAGTTTCCACGCTGCCAGAAAACCTACTAAGTGAACCAGCCTCTCGAGGCTGGCATCTGGTGTTTGTTGCGAGGGCAGCTCGGTGCCCTGAAGCACCAGAGGTGGCAGGGTTGGCAGAACGGCCCCCTGATGGCACAGAGAGGAGACGGGTGCCTCGACACACCGCTGGATGGCAGGAAGCGCTCGTCTAATTTACTTGACTGACGGGCTTCCTGCTTCTCAGCTGGCCAATCTATCTGTAATCTAGCAACAGCACGAGTTACAACCTCCAAAAGCTCCCCTTGAGCATGTGAATGAGGTGGCGAAGCCTCATCTAAATAATCCAGGCTCACAACATCCAGTTCCTCGGAACTGGAATGCTGCTGCAGGGGCGTAAATTTAATCTATAAAGCAATAAACATGAAATTTCTCAAGAGCAATTTTTGAAGGGGACACAAATAATACAGCCAAAATCGTACTTGTAAGGATATGTGTACCACAAAAAAAAAAACATTTCGTACTTATTTGGCGTTTTGGTGTACTGAAAAATTATCTAATGTCCGTTTTTCTTTTCTCTGTCATTTTATCTGACCAACAACACAAAGCGATAGTAGTTTAAAGGTCCCGTTCTTTGTGATCCCATTGTTCAAACTTTAGTTAGTGTGTAATGTTGCTGTTAGAGCATAAATAATACCTGTAAAATTATAAAGCTCAAAGTTCAATGCCAAGCGAGATATTTTATTTAACAGAAGTTCCCTTTCAAGGCCTACAGCGAATGGCCGGCTTGGACTACATCCTGGTACTTCCTTCATTAATTACGTCAGTAGAACAGTAGAACAGACTAACCTCCGCCCACAAGAATACACGAAAAAAGGAGGCGTGGTCTTGTTGCTGTCCCACGTGGAGAAGAGGAAGTGTCGCGTTTGACTGTGTTTGTCGCCATGTCGTCGAGACGCTGTTATTTTCATCCCGGAGTCAAATCACCTTTGTTTGTCTTTCCCAGGGACGCTGTAGAGATCATTAAGCACATACATCTCCAGAGGCGTGATCTTTGCAGATGCGGTCAAATAACAACACGGGAACCGCTGGCACAATCAGAACTCGTTACGTATTTCTGAAGGAGGGACTTCATAGAACAAGGAACTCATCAGCCGTTTTTAGGACAGTGAATTCAGCGGTGTACAGATAAGTAAATTGTGTGAAAAATACTGTTTTTTTACACGTGAAACATGAACACATGTTATATTGCACACTATAAACACAATCAAAGCTTCAAAAAAACACGAAGAACGGGACCTTTAAATACGATTAAGGTTCACCACGCAGTCATATTATAATTATTAAATTATCTTGCGTCCTCCACATAGTATTTTATACTATGATATTCAGATATTCAACTGCAGCAAGCCCTCTGATCTGCCACTTATCATATTGAGCAAAACCCTACACAGATCTGACTGAACTTTCGATTTAGAATTAGCCAATTTTTTGGAATTTGGGGGCGGGTTGCTTGAATTTTGGGTTCATTAGCCTATTATTCATAATGAAAAACACAACAACAAAACAGTACAATGACACACACTCCCTTAAATAGGCGCTTTTAAGCTTTGAAACCAAATCTTCGATAATTTTGTCTGTCAGCTGTTTGCTCGTTCGGCTCGTGCTGTATTGAGCAGACACATTCAGTTTTTAATTGTTTTGTCAGTTCTCTAACTGAACTAAATGATTTTATTACTATACAGGGGAGCGGGGTGGTGCGGCGGTGGGAAAGTGATGTTAACAGTGTTTTGCCTAATCTGTATTAAAGAGAAAAGAATCACTTCATCTGACGTTTAAAGTGAATAAAATAGCCTTGACAGCTGCTTACTGGTGTTTCACAACTGCTGTCTGAAGAGCCTTGTTCTCTCCCCAAACTTGTGTGGTAGTTTTTCTACGTTCAAACCACTGTGAGGCAAGGGGGGAGGGGGGACTCAAAATGTTTCTAAACTTAAAAGAATGTTTTGTCCCGTTTGCGTTTTTATTGTTTTACTACTTACACATTTATTTTAAGTATATATTGTTATATTATTTACAATACTCAGCATGGTTTTTAGGGGGGGGGGGGGACAGCCCTCAGATTGGGAGCCCCCCGTGATTTACGCCCCACCTGCGCTTCAGCGCGAGCAGAAGAAACCGAAGAGCGTGCTTCTAACTCGCAAACTGAAGCGTCAGATCTAACGGGTAAGGGCAGAGATAGGGGATCACCCGTCTCTAACCCCGCCGTTAGATCCATCTACGAACCCCGTAAGCCTTCGCTGTGCCTCAGCAGCGGGACTCGCACCCTGGGGAACGTGAAGCGCCCTCCTCGAAGAGCACTCTGTGGGACCGCGGGATCGCTAACTTCTCCCAATTCTCACAGCCAGCCCCCTCGAGGGCTGCCTGTGCATGCTCCGGTCCCAAACACATCACACAGAGCAAATGTGTATCCCCACCTGTGATGTAACGAGGTCAGGGAGTGACACACTGTCTGAACTGATTCTCCATATTTCTTTTTCTTTTTTGAGAGACACACACACAATAAATTGGACAAACGATTTCACATAGAGCGCTTGTGAAGACACAGCTGACACTGGTTGGTTCAGGGGTGCTTTATAGCTTCCTGGTCAATGACGTCACCCGCCTATGACGTCCCGTCACCCCATTGGACTGATTTTACGAGTGCTTCATGACGCAATCACGCAGAGGCGTTCCCGCAGCGCTTTGACGCAGCGCGTGTTCCCTTGAAAGGGAACAGTTGTGCTGTGAAATATTTTTGTGGAACCCATGATACATCAGGATTCTTTGATTAATAGAAGATGAATACAACGGCATTTAATAAACATATTTTATAAATGTCTTTGTCACTTTTGATCAATTTAATGCACCTTTGCTGAATAAAAGTATTAATTCCTCTTAAACTTTTAAAACAGTAGTGTAATTAGAATTAAAGTAGTGACGATTTCATTTGATTGAAATTATTGATATAGTTTAATTTCTTGCTTTATTTTTTTAAATGACATAAAGCATGACATTCAATTCAATTCAATTCAAATTTATTTGTATAGCGCTTTTCACAATACACATTGTTTCAAAGCAGCTTTACAGAAAGTGCATTTCATAGATGAACAGTAAAAATGTTATAAAGACAATGTTAAAGAATAATGTTCGAAAAAGTTAATCAATCGTGTATTAATTTAGGCCATAACAACGCTGGCGTTGAGTCGTCTCTTCACTGGCGTGGAGTCGTCTCATCACAGGTGTTGGGACATCCGAAGTCTCCATGAGCGGCTGGATACAAACTGGAGCTGACGAACTATTTACCTCGGGACTAGTGTCCCGAGATAACAACAGAAAAGCAGATGGGAAATAATTAGCGTAGCTGCTGTTCAGAATATTATATTAATGCTTTTGTTCCGATTTAACTGTTGTATAAAAGGTAATTATAATGTGAATGCTTGGCTAAAGAAATGCGTCTTTAATCTAGTTTTGCATTTAATAGGGTTAGAAAATCAATTTAAGTGGGCAAATATTGTCCCTTAATGGAAAAGGTGTGACTGCAGTCTAAGTGGAAGAGAAGGTGTAGCCTACCTAAAAGGATGTAAAATGCCTAAGGGGTATGCCACTGTAAAAAATGTGGGAATCATATATGATTCATCCATTCTGCTGTCAAATCCTCGTGTTTTTCATATGAACATTTTTTTTAATGTTTTATTTATTTACCTGTTTTCTTTTTTGCAACTGACCGTTTCTTCTGAAACTCTACAGTTGTATCTTGAGTATTAATATTTTTTAAATCCTAAATGCCTTTCTCAAATTGCCACTGTGCATTCTTAGACCACCATGGTATTTTTTTTTCTTTTCTTTTCATGGTCTCCTAAAGGAATTTTGCTGCAAAAATAATTCCTTCTACTTTTTATTATACAATTTATTCAATACTATCTTCGAATAGTATATAACTTGTTTTTACACAACATATAAAATCCCATTTTGAACACCGATTAACTTAATGTCTAATGTTAAAGTTTGTTTTTTCACACAAGTTCACAAGTTCGCTCCCTATGATATTAGGCTTGTTTGAGATGAGCAAAATCTGCGCAGAACCGATCACCGGTGATCAGCGCGAGATGCATGCCGGTTAGAAAAGTGTCCGAGGGCGGTCCGCCTTGCTCTGATGTCATGCCGACGTATGTCAAAAAACTCTCGCGAGCGAAAGGCGGATGTGTCGGATTCTGCAGTTGAGCGCAGCTGCTCTCCACCGACTGCGCGGAGCAAAAGCATGATGGAAAACGACTTGCTGACGACACAGCTTAATGCTTATTGGTTTAAACAACCGTGATGTATGGTTCTTTTTAAAAATGTTTGATTTTAAAACTCTGATATCATATGGGGTTATTCCCAAACTCTCTAACAAAGGCGATCTCTCTGTGGGTTATGTGATTGTTGTCATATTTATAAAAAAAAAAAAAATATATATATATATATATATATTATATAAACGTGTATGTAGGCCTAATTAAAGTAAAAATGATTGATAAACACGTCTTTCGAATGGAAATAAATAACAAAAACTTTGGGTGTCTTGTTCATAATATTTATTTTCATATAAAAGTAACATAAGTATTACATCCAGTTTATCAGCAACAAAGCGCACAAGTGTGAATCCCGCGATATCCGCCTTTGATCTCGCAGGTGTCTGATCCACTACGAGAAGAGAGAACTGTCCGGCTTGCCTGCACTTTTTTCACTCCTCCCCTCACTGCAGCCGCCTAGTCTCGGCTGAACTGCAGGCGAGGCGAGGCGCATCTCAAACAAGCCTATTATCCCCGAAACAGCAAAGCCATCTTGGAAGTGACGTCAAATTACGCGTTTGGCTGAGGTCGATGTTTATCGATCTGTCCCGAGTTCACAGTTAGGACGTCCGATTTCTAGCGTCGTTTCAGACGTTATTCAAATCAAAATCAAATCACTTTATTTGTCACTCTACCATATGCACAAGTGCAACAGTAGGTGAAATTCTTAGGCGCAGTTCCGAGCAACATAGTAGTCATGACATGACATGTACAACATTTAAGCAACAACAGATTACACATCTGATGCGCACACAATTACTCACAGCACAGTATACACTACAATAAACAATAAATAATTTACACAATGTGAGTGTAGTTCTCACAGCTTTAAACAATATGCACATTCTTACAATATACATATCGTCGCTGTCCGATGAAAACCACGTATGTCCATTTTGCCGATTTTGAGATTTTTCGACGGATTGAATGTCCAGGTTCATTTCCGTATACAGTATGCGTCACATATCTAAATGGCCAATGAAAAGTTGTGAAATCATGTCATCTGATTTTCATGTATATCCATTTGGTGTCAAAGCTGTCAATCACGCCGCGTATCTCCCGCCCTGTGGAAGCATCTCGCCGGTCTCGCTGGTATCGTGAAGTTGTTTCATCGAAGCTCAGCACTGGATAGCCGATAGTACGACATTGAAGCTCTCCGCAGTTTAGTTCTAATCTAGTTCTTCACAGATTAGTTTGCTTGCTAGTATGTAAATAAACTCGGTCTCTTTGATAAGATTCAGCCTTTTTTTCTCAGTCAAACTGATCAAATTATAGCCTGTAATGCTACTGTCATGATTGTCACTAGAACATGCCTCACTCATACTGCTATCACCGCTTGCCAGAGGCTGAGAATATCCAGCATGTATTCCTCTGTATTCCTCACGTATTCCTCTGCTGAAACGCGACTTTGCCATTCTAATTAATGATCGGAAGAACGCGTATCGACCACCGTTACTGTAAAATATGCACGTATGTCCATTTAAACTCAATTTTGGTCAAATGTGGATTATATCATTACACTGGCAAGAATATGGTTACATGTAAAGATGCCGTACCAAGTATGACAACGCTACATTCAACTGCTTTTGAAATACAGTGTTTTTTTCACTTCCTGAAAAGTAAGCGTTTTGGACATACGTGAGTTTCATCGGACAGCGACGATATACTTAAAACAATATACACTAAACATACATTAAACAATAACAGTATACATTAAGCTATAATAATAATATACAATGTACAGTATACAATATGTTCACAAATTGAAGTCCAAAGTGCAATAGATGCTGTATGATAAATAAATGTGTATATAATGTGTGTGTATCTACAGTGGGTTGTGCTGAGTGATATTCTGTCCAGTGTGTGTTATGATACTGATGGATCAAGAGTTAAGAAGTCTGATTGCTTGTGGGAAGAAGCTGTTCTGGAGTCGGCTGGTGCGTGTTCTGATGCTGCGGTACCGTCTGCCTGACGGCAGCAGTGAGAGCAGCCCATGGTTCGGGTGGCTAGAGTCTCTGATGATCCTCTGAGCTCTCTTCACACACCGCCTGGCGTAAATGTCCTGGAGGGAGGGAAACTCACCTCCGATGATGCAGCTGGCCGTGCGCACTACCCTTTGCAGGGCCTTGCGGCTGCGGGCGGTACTGTTGCCGTACCAGGTGGTGATGCAGCCAGTCAGCAGGCTCTCTATGGTGCAGGTGTAGAAGCGTGTGAGGATGTGGCGGTTCATTCCAAACCTCCTCAGCCGTCGCAGGAAGAAAAGGCGCTGATGAGCCTTCTTCACAACGGCCTCGGAGTGGACGGACCATGAGAGTTCCTCTGTGATGTGGACACCGAGGAACTTGAAGCTGCTGACTCTCTCCACCGGTGCTCCATCGATGGTGATGGGGCGGTGTTCTCTCTCATTCCTCCTGAAGTCGACCACCAGCTCATTGGTCTTGCTGACGTTGAGGGAGAGGTTGTGCTCCTGACACCACCGTGTCAGAGTGTGCACCTCCTCTCTGTAGGCCGTTTCATCATTGTCGGTGATAAGACCTACCACCGTCGTATCGTCAGCAAACTTGATGATGGTGTTGGAGCTGTGGGTTGCCACACAGTCATGTGTGTACAGGGAGTACAGGAGTGGGCTGAGAACACAGCCCTGAGGGGCTCCAGTGTTGAGAGTCAGTGATGATATGTTACTGCCCATTCTGACCACCTGGCGTCTGTTTGACAGGAAGTCCAGGATCCAGCTGCATAACAGGCTGTTTAAGCCTAGAGCCCGGAGTTTAATGTCAAGTATGGAGGGCACAATGGTGTTGAATGCTGAGCTGTAGTCCACAAACAGCATTCTCACATATGTGTTCCTCTTTTCCAGGTGGGAGAGAGCAGTGTGTATAGTGGATGAAATGGCATCATCAGTGGAGCGGTTTGTGCGGTATGCAAACTGCAGTGGGTCCAGTGAGGGGGGGAGAACAGAGCAGATGTGGTTTCTGACTAGTCTCTCAAAGCATTTACTGATGATGGGGGTCAGAGCAACAGGACGCCAGTCGTTTAAGCAGGTGGTTTTTGATTGCTTAGGTACAGGAACAATAGTGGACGTTTTGAAGCATGTGGGGACCACAGACAGGGAGAGGGACAGGTTAAAAATGTCCGTGAAAACTCCAGCCAGTTGGTGCGCGCACGCTCTGATCACGCGGCCGGGAATGCCGTCTGGACCCGCTGCTTTACGGACGTTCACCCGCCGGAAGGATCGGGTTACATCCGCTACAGATACGGAGAGTGCACTAACCTCTGTATCTTCAGCCGCGAGCTCTCTCTCCGCGAGGGCGGTGTTAGTTCCCTCAAAGCGAGCATAGAAGGTGTTGAGCTCGTCCGGGAGAGAGGCAGCGGTGTTCACGGTGGAGTTTGTGTTCCCTTTATAGTCCTTTATGGTGTTAATTCCCCTCCACATGCTTCTGGAGTCGGTGGTGTTGAACTGTCCTTCAATCTTGTCCCTGTACTGGCGTTTTGCTGCTCTGATGGTTTTCCGGAGGGCATAACTTGCTTGTTTATGCTCCTTCGCATTACCGGAGTTAAAGGTGAAGGTCCGCGCATTGAGTGCCGCGCGAACATCCCCATTTAGCCACGGCTTCTGGTTTGGGTACAGCCGAATTGTTTTGGTCGGAACAACGTCTTCTACGCACTTACTGATGAAACATGTTACGCTATCAGCGTAAACCTCGATGTCGTCATCAGAGGCCGACCGGAACATCTCCCAGTCCGCGTGATCAAAACAGTCTTGGAGCATAGAATCTTATTGGTCCGACCAGCACTGGATGGTTCTGAGGGCGGGTGCTTCCTGTTTGAGTCTTTGCCTATATGCGGACAAAAGGAGGATGGAAGCGTGATCTGATTTGCCGAATGGTGGGCGCGGGAGGGACTTGTAACAATCCTTGAAGGGAGAGTAGCAGTGATCTAAGACGCGGTTCCCTCGTGTGTTGAAGTTAACATGTTGGTGGTATTTAGGTGCGATGCGCTTGAAGTTGGCTTTGTTAAAGTCCCCGGTCACAATAAACGCAGCCTCAGGATGCGCGGTTTCCTGCTCACTCACTGTCCTATACAGTTCCTTTAGTGCCCGGTCTGTGTCGGCTTGTGGGGGAATATACACAGCTGTGATGATGACCGCGGTGAATTCCCTCGGTAGCCAGAATGGTCGGCACAGAAGCATGAGAAATTCCAGATCAGGAGAACAGAAAGACTTGATAGAATGTACGTTCCTCTGATCACACCAGGATCGGTTAATCATAAAACACACACCCCCGCCTTTGCTTTTCCCGGAGAGATCTTTTTCTCTGTCCATTCGATGCACGGAGAACCCCGTGGTTTCGATGGCCGAATCTGGAATCTCAGCGGACATCCAAGTTTCTGTAAGGCAGATAATGCAGCAATCCCTCGTGTCTCGCTGGAAAGAGATCCGCGCTCTCAGCTCGCAGAGTTTATTGTCCAGAGACTGAACATTTGCCAGTAAAATACTGGGAAGCGGGGGTCAGTTTGCGCGGCGTCTTACTCTGAGTACGCCGGCTCTCTTCCCTCTTCTCCGGCCGCGTTTGCGCGGTCGGGCCGCCCAGACAAAGGGATCCGCTGCTGTGTTTGTAAACGGCGGTTCGTCACTGAAGAATTTAAAGTCCGGTTTTCGGTGTGCGATTGCCGAACCAATGTCAAAAAGTGTCTGTCTGTCGTACGTAGTAAGGCAGACAACATCCAAGACAAATAAACCAAGAACAAACAAAAAACTACAATGTTTCAGCAGAGCTCGCGACGTAGCGGCCATCCTCGGCGCCATCTTGACTCGAACCCATCTTGACTACTATTCCCAAGTAGGATATGGCTATAATCCAAATTAGAAATTGGATAGAAATATCCAAATTCCCAGTTACCTGCAGCATTAGGCTTGTTTGAGATGAGCAAAATCTGCGCAGTACCGATCACCGGTGATCAGCGCGAGATGCATGCCGGTTAGAAAAGTGTCCGAGGGCGGTCCGCCTTGCTCTGATGTCATGCCGACGTATGTCAAAAAACTCTCCCAAGTGAAAGGCGGATGTGTCGGATTCTGCAGTTGAGCGCAGCTGCTCTCCACCGACTGCGCGGAGCAAAAGCATGATGGGAAACAACTTGCTGACGACACAGCTTAATGCTTATTGGTTTAAACAACCGTGATGTATGGTTCTTTTTTAAAATGTTTGATTTTAAAACTCTGATGTCATATGGGGTTATTCCCAAACTCTCTAACAAAGGCGATCTCTCTGTGGGTTATGTGATTGTTGTCATATTTATAATATATATATATATATATATATATATATATATATATATATATATATATATATATATATATATATATATATATATATATATATATATATATTTGTATGTAGGCCTAATTAAAGTAAAAATGATTGATAAACACGTCTTTCGAATGGAAATAAATAACAAAAACTTTGGGTGTCTTGTTCATAATATTTATTTTCATATAAAAGTAACATAAGTTAAATTACATCCAGTTTATCAGCAACAAAGCGCACGAGTGTGAATCCCGCGATATTTGATCTCGCAGGTGTCTGATCCACTACGAGAAGAGAGAACTGTCCGGCTTGCCTGCACTTTTTTCACTCCTCCCCTCACTGCAGCCGCCTAGTCTCGGCTGAACTGTAGGCGAGGAGGCGAGGCGCATCTCAAACAAGCCTATTAGCTGGATCGCTCTACCTACGTCATCATGACGTCTTGGGTGTTGCGTGGGCTAGCGTTAGCAGCGTTAGCTGTATAACGGTGATGGTGGAGAGTGAGTATTTCTGAAACGCAAACGGAGATCGACATTTATGAGAGGAGTTTATTAATATTGAGGTGAGTGAATGTTTTCTTATGCACAATGAGTGCATTGTGTTTATCGCATATGACGTTGAATGATGAATGTGTGAGTGCGATTGAGGGAAGGACAGATAAACACATCAGCAGGAAGACAGACAGATCATATTTACCATCCTCTTTAGCCCTGCTATAAGCTTCTTCTAACTATATATATATATATATATGTATGTATATATGTGTGTGTGTGTGTGTGTGTATGTATACATGTATGTATGTATGTATGTATGTATATGTGTGTTCACATTATTATTAGGCTATGTCATGAATCAGGCTTTGATTTGTTGTCATCACTGTTTGATCAAATATGGATTACATGTATGAGCTTTAAAATTAGAGCTGCACGATGCATCGTTAAAAGATAGCGATCTCGTTTCAAACACAGACGCAATATTATTCCTAAATGACAGCGTTTCTTCTGCATGTTAAACGTTTGACAAAACCACACTGGAACATTTAAATCTTTGTGCGTTGCCGCTAACCCACAGAAAGCAGCTTTCATGTATATTATAGGTACAAAACAGCTTCACAAACAGTCTTTCAACTCAATACAGTATTCCTCCAAAAGCTGAACTTTGACCGATAGTCTTTTAATTTCCGCCTGTATCAGCGAAGAAAGTAAAAAGTCAACTGATATTTATGTTTTATTAATTATTTTCTTAGACAAGTTAATTTACTGAAGGCTACCAGGAAAGCTAGGTAATATTAAATTAAATGCTGGAATTCACGCTTCGATTTGATTGGTCATCTCAAATATATTGACGAGCGGTGACAGACTGCAGTGGCAGCTCAGATGAGAAGAGGCTTGTTTGAGATGCGCATCGCCTCGCCTGAAATTCAGCTGAGACTAGGCGGCTGCAGTGAGGGGAGGAGTGAAAAAAGTGCAGAGACAAGACGGACAGTTCTCTCTTCTCGTAGTGGATCAGACACCTGCGAGATCAAAGACGGATATCGCGGGATTCACACTCGTGCACTTTGTTGCTGATAAACTAGATGTAATTTAAGTTCTGTTGCTTTTATATGAAAATGAATATGATGAACAAGACACCCAAAGTTTATTTATTTTTATCAATAATTTTTACTTTAATTACATGGGCTACATGTTTTTATATATTTTTTATAAATATGACAACAATCACAACCCACAGAGAGATCGCACAGTCAGAGAGTTTGGGAATATTCACACATAATTTATATCATGGGCGTCGGAACCATTGTATGTGGGTGGCACAAGACCCACCCATTTTTTACTATCAATGATATTGGACCCACTCACTTTTATCGTCTCTAACATTCAGCACATGTCTGTTTATCTACCCCTAATCGATAAACACTTATTATTAAACACATGTTAGACGCTTTATTTCCACTTTTCTAATATTTTCTTAATTTTTATTGAAAATAAATGCCTTTCCGTTCTGATATGTGATGGGAAAAGGGAGAGGATTGAGTTTGGCGAAAGGCGGACTCGAACCGCGGGTCGATTTGTGTCAACTTGGTGCTGTGCTGTGCGTCTTACCCCTACACTACTGACGCTCTCAATGATACGGCGATTTCCGTAACTATATCTTTCCGAACTATATGTTTAGCAATCAAAGCGGTATATTTGTACTTAATGCAATTCTGAGGACCCACCCACATTTTTTTTGCTTCCGACGCCCATGATTTATATACACATAAAAACATGATATCAGAGTTTTATAATCAAATATTTTAAAAAAGAACCATACATCACGGTTGTTTAAACCAATAAGCATTAAGCCTTGTCGTCAGCAAGTCGTTTCCCATCATGCTTTTGATCAGAGCAGTCGGTGGAGAGCAACTGTGCCCGACTGCGCAATATGAAACAGCTGCCTTGCCGGCGCGAGAGTTTTTTGGCACTTGAGGTCGACCAATAGTGGATTTAACCGATACCGATAACTATGTTGGACCTCACTTGCCGATAACCAATGAATTGACCGATAGTTTTTAAAATGGATACTGGATTAAAAAAAACAAAAGTAAAACAGTGCTGAACTTTTATAACAAGAAATAAAAAACAGTACTGATTCATGAAAATGTGCTAAATTAAAAACATATAAATATGAATATTAAAATAAGAAGTTCTAACAGAACAAATTCTTCAGAAAATAATTTTAACATTAAGATATTACAGGGCAAATTTGTTTCTTTACCTATAACCTAGAAACATGCATGTACATATCATAGGTAACACTATGCAAGTCCCTATGCAACAAGGATGAGTTTTATTTATCATATTTGTTTTATTTTTGTAATGTGTTTTTGTTAAGTCATTATAATATTGTTTTGAACTGCTTGTTATTTACAATGGCAACTATTAACTGTTTAATTTTTTTTTACGCGGGTGCGTTGAATTGTATTAAAACCACATAAAAATCCTAATAATCAAACTAAATCAGAATAATTATTAATGTTAATAATAATATAGAGAGCCCACAACAACAAATAAACAAACAAAAACATTTAAAAAATATATTGTCCCGTTTTTTAATTAAAAGATAATAACAAATGAGATTTTAGTGATATTTTGACCACTCAAAGAGGAAATGTCCCCGGTTTCCATTTCAGAAATCTGGTTACCCTAAACTACATATTAGGCTAATGTTTAATATAGGCCTATTGTTTTTTAAAATCTAAACGAAAAGAGGCAGGGTTGTGTTTTATACTTCGTTTTGTTATAAATATATAAGATAATCAATGTAGCTGTCTGAACGACATTTGTGTGGCTAAGATTTTTTTGTAAAAATAATGAAAAGAGGCAGTGGTGTTTTATGACATATTTCGTTTTATTGTAGCCTACAATATACGTTTCTCTATACCAAGTAGGCCTTCGCGAACTTCTGACTTCGCGTCCGTGGAGTTAATTCAGGCTCGCCAAGTTCAACTCCGGAGAACTAACTCCCGAGGACGGGAGGACAATAGTCCGGTACTCTGCTAATGGAACAGCAGCGTTCTTGATAGTGTTATTCAGTGTATATATGTATATTTTAGGCTACAATAAAATGAAATCTATGATAAAACACCACTCTGCCTCTTTTCATTTTCATTAAAAATATATTAAACATATTATAGCCACACAAATGTAAAGCAGCCAATGTTATTGCATGTATATTTTATAACAAAAAGAAATATTAAAAACCTTGCCTCTTTTTGTTTAAATAAAAAAAAAAAAAACATTAATATGTGGTTCAGACAAGTGTGATTATCACTTTAATAAAATTAATTATTACATAAAACACAAGCCAGTCTATTTTTGTTAAATGTCAGTTTATGTGTTTAATAGCCTAAAAATATAAAGTTATGAAACTTCACTTTGCCCTCAGTCAAAACGATTTACCAGGGAACAAATTATAGATTCATGAGACCAAAGATCGCCCGTTAGAAGACAAATTATATCTGAAGACATCAGAGCCAGCGGCAGGCGTCAGAAGGACTAGCCGTGTTAAGTCTGCTCTGGGCGGGGAGAGTTCCCGCTGAGCGCCGCTGATCCACTGGATCTCACAACTCCGAAAACGCCAGATTACATTTTCTATAAGGCGCTCTCTTTATAAATAAACCACAGATTTGAGCTTTAAACAAGTACATTCTCGCCTGAAAAAGTCTTAAAACTACATTTTGTGAAACATTAACAGTATTTTTAAATTACGAGGGGTTTCTCATCCGCTATTGACGTTTGCTGGTTGGTGCGAGATGCATTCTGGGATACCGGTCTGTCTGAAGTCCACAAGTCTCCTCTCAATGCATCCTCGATAAAAGGGGCGGATCAAGGACACATCCGGGGATTTGAACTGTACTTGGCTAAATGTGAACTTTGAATTGGAACAGGACTTGGCAGCAACTGATGACGTTTCACAATTGACGACTGATGGCGATTCCCCCCGTCCTCTGGAGTTCGTTCTCCCGAGTCGAACTTGCAAGTCTGAACTACCAAGGACGCAAGTCAGAAGTTCGCGTACTTGGTATTGAGAAACGGCCTAGGACCCGAAGACTGACTTGAGAGATGAACTAATCATTTCTGTTTCTGCATTCAGCCTATGGGGACTTGAACGAACGACTCAAAAGACTCAAGATTAACTAATCTTTTCTGTTTCCGCCGGTACAAACTGCATATCCGTGCCCTAATATGGGGCTGGGACTTGATGAACAAACGACTCGAGAGATGAACTAATCATTTCTGATTCCTGTAGTAGCCTATGAGATGTTGCGCAATGCAGATGCGCGGGTCAATACAAAATGAACGAATCGCTCTCTGAGACGACTCGTCGTTCCCGAGTCATATTAAGGATTTGTTCAAAATGAACGAATCGTTCATGAACGACACATCACTACAGGGGAACAACCCACATGCGTTTCCTTGATGAATCAATGCTGCAGATTTTGATGACGCTTGCACGCTCCCTACGGAACCTCTGAATAATCAATCACGAGAAATGTGATACTGGAGAAATAATGGAGAGCACCTGTCCTTTCTTGGAGGTGGAAAAACAAAGTTCTTTATGACCTGCAGGATTTCTTGTAAAAAGATTTAAAAACGAAAAGATGAGATTCTCCTCTTTACTGTACATTTTACAGCATACAGATTGGATTAGCGGTTTAAAAGTTATTAAACATTTTTAGAACGATAGTTATTTTTAGCCGCGGGTGGCTATTTAGGTCTTTAAGGGTTAAAGAACTTATTTTACAAAAACACTGTTGGGTTACCGGTTTATATATGCAGACAGTCTATGACTAAAAATCATTAGAAAGGTCTGTTTCATGCATACTGAGGTTTTTATACTGTTAAAGACTAAGATTTCCATGCTAAACTTGTACTGGCCGTACGGGGGTACGGGCTCTTCTCCCGGAAGGGTGCGCGCGTGACCAGAGCGAGAGAGCAAATGCACGCCCATTAACGGGCTTTGCTCGGCTTTAGGGAAGCCGGCTGCGCTGCAGTCACAGGACTTCATGAAATCAACAATGTCACCAAAGAAGTGTGTTTTTGGTTGTCTTGCCTATACAGCTTCCCAAAGAACCCAGCGTTAATGGGACAGTGGATGGAGTTTGTTTTTCCGGAGCAACAACGGAATTGTGCAAGTGTTTTTGTTTGTTCCTTGCATTTCGGCGACGATCGTTTTATAAACAAGGCCTGGTTCAACTCCGGATTTGTAGCTCGTCTAATACTGAAAGATACAGTGATCCCAGCGATTAAGGTTCACGGTCGTGCGTTGGAAGGAGGCGGTGAGTAAAACTGCTTCAAATGTCTTTGATTTTTTAGCTATCGGCGTGTAAGTCCACCTCAAGTAAACAACATGACGTGCAAAACCATTCCGCTTGCTACTGCTAACTTTAAGTCCTTATAAACCTGGTTTATGTCCTCATAAACCATGAGTAAACACACACACATGTTGTAAAACCCGTGCATGACAAGCCGCTAAGCAAATACAGTTACAGTACATACCACATAGAGACATCCTGCTGTAGTAGTTGCTGCTGCTGCTCCTGTTCAATTTCAGCCTCCGGATCAGATTCTGGATCATATATGTGTGGTTGAATCTAATTGATAGTCATGGTTTATTTAGGATAACGTTTTCTTTTCCACGTTTAAGGATGTCACAGCTTTCAGACGCTCTCAACGCAATATATGCACGGGCTTGTTGCTGTTTAGCTCCGCCCACACAACACGCCTCCAGCCGCTCTTTTTTTTTTTTTGGAAAGACTGGGTACACCGTATATTTCTTTTATAAATATAATAAAACTAAAGACTTTTTGGAGATATGAAGGATGCACTACTACTCTATAGGTACTCAAGATTTACACGAGATTGACTGAGTGTTTCACCCCCCCTTTTAGGATTTATTGTAAAAAATAATTATTATAAAAACTGTGCTTTTTATATGTGATATCAATTTCTTAAAGTCTATGTCTTTAATATGAAATATGAGCCTCTTATGCATCCACTATGGGGATTAAAACTCCTGTACATTGAAGAAAAACAAATTTTAGGGGTGTAATGGATCGCAGTTGATCCGTGATCCATATGGATCACGACCCACGGTTCGGCACGCACGTGACCCGCGGATTTATTGAGCATTTTTTAAACTTGTGGTTAATCTGAATTGTTTAGCGATCGCAGACTAAAAGACAGTTTTTCTGCCGATATTGCTTTTTAAGTGATCTCGTTCCTTTAAAGGTCCCGTTCTTCGTGTTTTTTGAAGCTTTGATTGTGTTTACAGTGTGCAATATAACGTGTTCATGTTTCGTGTGTAAAAAAAAAACTATTTTTAACACAATTTACTTGTACACCGCTGTTTTCACTGTCCTAAAAACGGGTTGATGAGTTCCTTGTTCTATGAAGTCCCTCCTTCAGAAATACGTAACGAGTTCTGATTGTGCCAGCGGTTCCCGTGTTGGGATTTGACCGCACCTTAGCGAACGTGTCACGGTTCCTGTGTTGTGATTCGACAGCAGCTTAGCGCACGTGGAAAGGTCACGCCTCTTAACGTGGGGATTTATGCGCTCAATGATCTCTACAGCGTCCCTGGGAAAGCCAAACAAAGGTGATTTGACTCTGGGATGAAAATAACAGCGATGTCGACGACATGGCGACAAACACACTCAAACGCAACACTTCCTTTTCTCCAAGCGACACGTCCTCTTCTCCACGTGGGACAGCAACAAGACCACGCCCCCTTTTTGCGCGTATTCTTGTGGGCGGAGGTTAGTCTGTTCTACTGTTCTATCGACGTCATATATGTAAGAAGTACCAGGATGTAGTCCAAGCCAGCCGTTCGCTGTAGGCTTTGAAAGGGAACTTCTGTTAAATAAAATATCTCGCTTGGTATTGAACTTTGAGCTTTATAATTTTACAGGTATTATTTATGCTCTAACAGCAACATTACACACTAACTAATAGGGGTGGTGAAAAAAATCGATTATCGATTAATCGCGAGTATGTTATGGACGAGCATGAATCGATCATTAAATTTTCAAAAATTGATTTTTTTATTTATCTAAACCTGACTCTACCACCGTGTGTGTGTGTGTGTGTGTGTGTGTGTGTGTGTTCATTAGATGAATGTAAATCTGTCGTTAATGCTGAGATGATTCTGAGGGAACACTCTAGAAATCCTCCCGCCTCGCCTCCTCTGGAGCTCAGGCGCATTAGCGCGTTAGCACGGCTCAGATTCGCGCACAAACACCGAATAAACGCCTTCAATCCGCAGATTTATGAGCGCTTCAGATGAGCGAGCGCGACACACATCGACGCGCACATTCGCGGGAATTAAGGCGATCCTGAGGACGCGATGAGCGGATCTCACACACACACACAGCCGGACTGATGCTGGAAACACACCGCCGCTCCGCTGCACCGACCCGCGGCTCCCGTTCACGGAACCGAACGGGCCTCGACACTCCTCCGACACGAACCCGTTTTTCTTGTCGTTTTTTCCCCTTTTGTCTTTCTCACGTCAGGAAACGAACGAGAGGAGCTCGAGCGTTCCACGCGTTCCCGCCCCCCTCACGCGCGCACCGCATCCATCACTCTTGACATTTTGTCACTGTGTTCTACAGTACAGTATATAAGCTGAAGCTACAGTAAGTTGTTCAAAAATGTTCATTTTGTCTTCTTAATGATTAAATTGGACAATTTTCTTCTAGAAAGACAAGGTGTTTGGAGAAAAAACTTCTTCTTTACCTTGACATGTTTCGACTGCAACCTGCAGTCTTCCTCCACCTGAACACGTTGTCTTTCTAGAAGAAAATTGTCCAATTTCTACAGTATGTTGGTTCTGATCTACTTCCTAAAGGAAATAAGCCTTTCATTTATTTCTTTATTGTTTAGTTCAACTTGATGAGTCACAACACAATGTGATGTATTCATTTCTGTGTAACTACACGACACTACACGACAAGTGCTTTGAGTTGTTGTTACTCAATAAAAGAGTTAAGTAATTCAGTAGCTGACTTTTTTTTTATACTGCAATCACTTTGTAGTGTATTTTCATTTACTGTTGTGAAATGGAAAATCAATAATCGCTAATCAAGAATCGTTAATAATCGAAAATCGACTGTAATCGAATCGGGACTTCAATAATCGTAATCGAATCGAATCGGGAAATCAGACAGATTAACCACCCCTACTAACTAAAGTTTGAACAATGGGATCACGAAGAACAGGACCTTTAACTATTTATTTGTATGATACAGCTGCAAATAAGTATTTGAACACCTGAGAAAATCAATGTTAATATTTGGTACAGTAGCCTTTGTTTGCAATTACAGAGGTCAAACGTTTCCTGTAGTTTTTCACCAGGTTTGCACACACTGCAGGAGGGATTTTGGCCCACTCCTCCACACAGATCTTCTCTAGATCAGTCAGGTTTCTGGCCTGTCGCTGAGAAACACAGAGTTTGAGCTCCCTCCAAAGATTCTCTTTTGGGTTTAGGTCTGGAGACTGGCTAGGCCACGCCAGAACCTTGATATGCTTCTTACAGAGCCACTCCTTGATTATCCTGGCTGTGTGCTTCGGGTCATTGTCATGTTGGAAGACCCAGCCTCGACCCATCTTCAATACTCTAACTGAGGGAAGGAGGTTGTTCCCCAAAATCTCGCAATACATGGCCCCGGTCCTCCTCTCCTTAATACAGTGCAGTCGCCCTGTCCCATGTGCAGAAAAACACCCCCAAAGCATGATGCTACCACCCCCATGCTTCACAGTAGGGATGGTGTTCTTGGGATGGTACTCATCATTCTTCTTCCTCCAAACACGTTTAGTGGAATTACGCACGCAGCGTGTGATGCGGAGCGGCGGCTCTGAGTGATCGGATTTAAATCTGCCTCGAAAGAATCTCGGAAGACATTTACTCCTTCTCAATGTTATAGATATCTGATCAGAGAAAACGAATTAAGTGAACAGGTGTAAAAAGGCCTTAACTCTTGCAGCTGTGCTGAAGGAACGCTCGCTACTGCTGCTGGCAGACTCTAAACACCAGAGCATGTCTGACGGTCGTGGTAGCCGTGGTTTCCACCAGTGCAGCACATCTCAGTTTCTTAATTAATTAATGTCTATTTACATAATGTCTATTCTTGTATTTGTATTTGCAATCTAGTCATGGCCAATAACATTTATGTTAATATTTATTCATCATACTGTTGAACTTGACAGTATGTTCTCTCTTGTTATTTTCATAGTGTTTATCAGTATCCAATTATGTTTGTTAGGTAAAAAAGAAACAGTAAATAAACAAAGTAAAAATGTATTTGATAACTTTTCTATAGATATCGCGATATATCGATGAAGATGGTAATTTTTTTTTTTTGCCCACAATAACCGCGGTGTGAAAAATCTAATATCGTGACAGCCCTAATATATATATAATATGAATGTAAATAATTATATGGGCCTACACAAATAATATAAAATTACAAGATTTATAGTTTATTGTAAACGTAATGTGCAGCTCTGTAAAGGGGCAACAAAGATATGATAGATACGTGAGAACAAGATAATAATTTTTTTAATAATCTTTCAGTGCACAAAACTATAAGAATATATGAAGCGGCAACAAAGCGCTTCTGCGCATCCCAGTGCAGAATGATACGCTTAAAGCAACACAGAGTGCGCAGTGCAGCATTGAAAAGTTCACGGCATAAAGAGAAGAGATGTTGAGCGTACAAATCCTAGTGTACTATGTATATCTGTCCAAAAGTTCACTGATTATTTGTTTCTTCACAGTTTTATATTCCGGTTATTGTGCGTGTGATGCTAATTAATAGTCCTTGTGTTGTCACCCGGTAGCGAGTACCAACATTGTTCAGAAACTGCTAGATAAACTTCAGTCAAGTCAACCTTATTTATATAGCGCTTTTAACAATGCAGATTGTTTCAAAGCAGCTTTACAGTGTTAAACAGGAAAATAATGCAACAATTTTATTCAGCCGTATAGCCATTCTGGAAAAAACGGTGATGTCATCAGTTCATTTCAATTATCATACAGTGACAGTGTGGGCTTTAGATCAGTAATTAGATCAGTAATGTAGTTTATATGGTTAATTTAGTTTAATAATTAGATTTATTTGGATATTTAGTTGAAAAATTTAGAAAAATTTAGTGTCCCCAACTGAGCACGCCAAGCCAGAGGCAACAGTGGCAAGGAAACCAAAACCCCATCAGGTGACCTAATGGAGAAAAATAAACCTTGGGAGAAACCAGGCTCAGTCGGGGTGCCAGTTCTCCTCTGGCCAATTAACAAACAGCGTATGATTATTATGATTATTATTATTATTATGATTATTACATATCGATTTAAGAATTATTAAATTGTAATATTCGAACAATCAGAGTCATCATGCCAGAGACGGGTTTATTGAGGATGTCGTGTCGACGATGCAATTTCAGGGGAGTCTTGATTGACACGGTCTCTGCAGACACTTCAGGGTCCTGCGTTGGTCTTCTCTGGGCACATGGCCAAACATCTGATCTGGATACGGCCCGGATCCGGCTGACTGCAGTAAACCTCGGGATATAACAGAGAGACTATCATTAGCGTAGATGCCATTCTTCTGATGATGTAACGAGTACATCAGGTGTTATGGGAAGTGTTCCCGGTTCCGGCTGACCTAGTTAATGCAGCCTAACAATCAATTCATTGAAAATGTGTTTTATGTGTATGCCACAGAAAAGAGATGTGTTTTTAGTCTAGATTTAAACTGACAGTGTGTCTGCTTCCTGTACAATGTTAGGAAGACTGTTACAGAGTTTAGGTGCTAAATAGGAAAAGGATTGACCGCCTGCATTTGATTTGGATATTCTCTGTATTATCAACTGGCCAGAATTTTGAGACCGCAGTAGACGTGATGGAGTATAATATGTTAAGAGCTCGCTCCAGTATTGGGGAGCTAAATCATTTAGTGCTTTGCATACATTTTAAAATCTTGCTTATTACTTACAATGTTTAATAGGCAGCCAATGCAGTGTTGACAGAACTGGGCTAATATGGTCATACTTCCTGGTTCTAGTAAGAGAACCAGCTGCTGCATTTTGGACCAGCTGGAGTTTATTTATTAAGCGAGCAGGGCAACCACCCAGTAGAGCATTACAATAATCTAACCTTGAGGTCATGAACTAACTGTTCAGCATTTTGCATTGAGAGCATGTGCCGTAATTTAGATATATTTTTAAGATGGTAGAATACAATTTTACAGATGCTAGAAATGTGGCTTTCAAACGAAAGATTGGTATCAAAGAGCACACCCAGGTTCCTCACTGACGACGAGGACTTGACAGAGCAGCCATCAAGTGTTAGACAGTATTCTAGGTTACTACTTGTGGAGCTTTTTTGTCCAATAATTAAAAATTAATTTTTTTCTGAATTGAGTTGCAGGACATTACTGGTCATCCAATGTTTTATATCAGCTATGCATTCCGTTAATCTTGTGAATTGGTAAGTTTCGTCAGGGTGCGAAGAAATATAGAGCTGAGTATCGTCAGCATAACAATGAAAACTAACGCCATGCTTCCTAATGATCTCTCCCAGTGGTAGTATGTACAGGGTGAAGAGCAGCGGTCCTAGCACTGAGCCTTGCGGTACTCCTGGTGAGAATTATTTTATCTACATATCAAGTATTATAATGGGAATAAATCATCTTGGAGTGAGCTTTAGTTTGAATGCTGAACAGAGAATGATTGACAGCTACAGCGGAGAAAAGACATTCAGCTATGGAATGGCTTTAGATGACTCTGTACTAGCAAATCGATGACACTTTAGACCTCTTTGGCATTGTAAAACGACATAAAGAAACAAGTATGCTACAGGCTAACACAGATACAGCCGATTGGCTTTTGGGACCGAAATTTGGCACCGAAAGATAAATCATTTGTCAATACTCATAGTATCTGAGTTTTTCGTTCGATACCATAAAAGTATCGCCGTTCAGTGCCCAGCCCTAGAAATCCCTAATGTGAAGCTAGCCCTGTTTCCTGAATAAAATGAAGATAGAAAAGATAATTCTGCAACAAGATATGGTGTATTTGAGTTCTTCAAGCCTTCTCTGGTATTTTCATAATAATAAAGTATGCAGTGCTGATTGACATTCTGTGATAAGAAGCCACATCAGCTCGACTGACGATATGAAGTGAGTTAAAACCTGTTGTTAAACGTTGTATTTTGTTGGACAACAGGTTTATGAATGCTTCGCATTACTAGTTTGTGAAGATGTTTGACACATGTTGCTTTTTCAAGCGCACGTTATAAGTGACTCAAACTCGAAGTGCTTTCAGACGGAGCAGTGTTTATACTGATCACAGAGTCGCTCTTCACTGACACCCTGTGCATATATTTATTTCATTAAAATCGCAGCCTCTGCGCTTACATAATCGCACATAAGCCAAATTGTGATTGCGGATCGATTTCGATTAATCATGCAGCCCTAGTCTCAATCAGCTCTGCTCCCTAGTTCAGTAGTCAGGGCACAGTGACGGTAATGCACAATAAAAAGTTGTTTGCCAACCGCCATAAAAATAAATAATAAGTAGTAGGGGTGTCCTCGACTAAGGATTTACACATTCGAATCAGAATTGTTGAATCTTTCTATAGCCCACTTCTAGTCGAATCATCTATGTGTGTGTGAATGGGTTGGGAGGGGCACGACACTAGTCAGCAGGAGGGTAAAACTATTTTTATTTTATTTTACAGCAACAACTTTTAATAAAGCGACCAAAACTGCCTGCTAACTGACAGAAGAACTGACAATGGCTTTCTTATTTAGGTTTAAATAAAAGGTAATGTGGTGGATAAACATTCGTAAAACGTTTTCTCATTTTAAAACCACGATCGAAATACAGAACATCACACAAATATATGAAGGAACATTTTGATAAATAAACCTAAAAAAATACTTGCCTAGAGAGGAAAATAGCACACTGACTGCAGACAGGATTTGCATTTCAAATTTTGTGAAATTAAATTAAATCTGCAAAATTGCCTGTGCCAGCATGCTTTCAGTGTAGCGCAACATCGACACAACGAAAAACAATAAAAAGTATTAATTTACAGAATTAAATTAGAACAGAATATACATTTCTAATAATAAAAAATAAATAAAATCGAAATAAAGTCAGAATCAAGTCACAGGGAGCATAATAAATGTGTGCAAAATGCCAAAGTGTAGGGGAACATACAGTGAGGAAAATAAGTATTTGAACACCCTGCTATTTTGCAAGTTCTCCCACTTGGAAATCATGAAGGGGTCTGAAATTGTCATCGTAGGTGCATGTCCACTGTGACATAATTTTTTAGACATAATCTAAAATAAAAATCCAGAAATCACAATATATGATTTTTTAACTATTTATTTGTATGATAAAGCTGCAAATAAGTATTTGAACACCTGTCTATAAGCTAGAATTCTGACCCTCAAAGACCTGTTAGTCTGCCTTTAAAATGTGCACCTCCACTCCATTTATTATCCTAAATTAGATGCACCTGTTTGAGGTCGTTAGCTGCATAAAGACACCTGTCCACCCCATACAATCAGTAAGAATCCAACTATTAACATGGCCAAGACCAAAGAGCTGTCCAAAGACACTAGAGACAAAATTGTACACCTCCACAAGGCTGGAAAGGGCTACAGGGAAATTGCCAAGCAGCTTGGTGAAAAAAGGTCCACTGTTGGAGCAATCATTTAGAAAATGGAAGAAGCTAAACATGACTGTCAATCTCCCGCAGACTGGGGCTCCATGCAAGATCTCACCTCGTGGGGTCTCAATGATCCTAAGAAAAGTGAGAAATCAGCCCAGAACTACACAGGAGGAGCTGGTCAATGACCTGTTAAAGAGCTGGGACCACCGTTTCCAAGGTTACTGTTGGTAATACACTAAGACGTCATGGTTTGAAATCATTCATGGCATGGAAGGTTCCCCTGCTTAAACTAGCACATGTCAAGGCCCGTCTTAAGTTTGCCAATCAAGGAGTCATGGGAGAAAGTCATGTGGTCAGATGAGACCAAAATATAACTTTTTGGTCATAATTCCACTAAATGTGTTTGGAGGAAGAAGAATGATGAGTACCATCCCAAGAACACCATCCCTACTGTGAAGCATGGGGGTGGTAGCATCATGCTTTGGGGGTGTTTTTCTGCACATGGCACAGGGCGACTGCACTGTATTAAGGAGAGGAGGACCGGGGCCATGTATTGCGAGATTTTGGGGAACAACCTCCTTCCATCAGTTAGAGTATTGAAGATGGGTCGAGGCTGGGTCTTCCAACATGACAATGACCCTAAGCACACAGCCAGGATAACCAAGGAGTGGCTCTGTAAGAAGCATATCAAGGTTCTGGCGTGGCCTAGCCAGTCTCCAGACCTAAACCCAAAAGAGAATCGTTGGAGGGAGCTCAAACTCTGTGTTTCTCAGCGACAGGCCAGAAACCTGACTGATCTAGAGAAGATCTGTGTGGAGGAGTGGGCCAAAATCCCTCCTGCAGTGTGTGCAAACCTGGTGAAAAACTACAGGAAACGTTTGACCTCTGTAATTGCAAACAAAGGCTACTGTACCAAATATTAACATTGATTTTCTCAGGTGTTCAAATACTTATTTGCAGCTGTATCATACAAATAAATAGTTAAAAAATCATACATTGTGATTTCTGGATTTTTAATTTTTTTTTAGATTATGTCTCTCACAGTGGACATGCACCTACGATGACAATTTCAGACCCCTCCATGATTTCTAAGTGGGAGAACTTGCCAGATAGCAGGGTGTTCAAATACTTATTTTCCTGACTGTATATATATATAAAAAAACACAAGCCACAGTTAAATTAGGTAGTGATTAATAGTACCCTGAGTGATTAATAAATAAAATTAAAATAAATTATTAAAACAACCAAAGTTTAGCCAGAATTGTGAACTTTCTCTTTTTAACTGCCGAAACAACAATAAACGCTAAACTGGCAGTTTTTTAGCTAAACATGTTCACAGCAAATTAAAATTAGAAACAGCTGAAATGTTTGAAAATACTTGTACCCTACCCGATCGAAAAAAATCCAGTCTTTCACTCTGCTTGTGTGAGTTTGAGTCTTTTCAAATTGTGTGCGAGGAAAACCAACTTGTTAACGTTGGCCGGCAGCAGAGCACTCTTAAACTTACCCGTTTTAAGTAGAAAGCCTTGTTTGATGTTGATGAGTGGTAGGACATGAGCTGTTGACACAACTTGCATTTTTACTTTTTTTGGATCATCTTTTACCATTTCAAAGTGCATCCACGCTTTAGATTTTCTTATTCCAGACATTGTTAAGTAATTCCTGCCGCCAAAATGCTCCTTGTCTGTCACGGATCAGGGAAAGTGAAACTTAAATCTGTCACAGGGGTGGTTGGATTTATTCACACTAGGGCTGTCAAAATTGCTCAAAAATGACGTTCGAATATTCCCTCTAAAAAAAACACGAATATTCGAACTATTCGAACATCTGGTTGCGCATTTTGTCAATGACGCGCATTACGTCAATAACAGGACAAATGAATACAAAGAGACATAACTACTTGTATAGGTAGTCTATTTAAGTTTAAACATATTTGACAACGTATTACCTACACAAAAACAAGTAAATCAACTAATGGCCAAGACCGCAGACCTCACTCTCTCGCCCTCACCCTCATGCTCTCTGCGCATAACGGTTTAAATAAACAAACACATTTTGAGTGCTGATCAAGAGTTTTGTGCAAGCAATTTAAGGTCGCGACTCTTGTCCCAAATATAGCAGGCTTTATTCAGTGATTGAAACAAATATTAATTGAAGTTTTACAGCATATTGAACGCTCCGAGCGAGCTGTGCTGTGCTAAACATGGAACTTTTCCTTGTCATGAAACGGTAAATAATCAAACCAGTGGAAGCAGTGCATTTATCCTTTATTCATGCAATATCTCTTCAGTCAGTACAGTAGCCTACACTTTAGTAATGTTAGGGTTATGGTACCTCGGCTCCACTGCTCGACAGAACTCCCTGAAGCCTGCCCCATCCACCATCGACATGATCGCTCTCATGTCCTTACAAATGAACGAAATTAATTTCTCCGTTACGGCCTCTTGTCGTGTTGCAGACAAAGAGCTTGTGGCGGGCGATGCAAAGTAAGGGTGGTCCAGTTTGCACATACAAATTAGTTGCTTATATTTACAAAATGAGCCTACAAAAGCATAAACAAGCTCGTTTAATAAAGAAAAGCTCACGAAACAAAGTGAAAACTCACGAAAGTGTTTAGTGAAATTAGGAAACATTTAAGAGATCATAAATTTAGTTGTACAAGTTAACATTACTTTTCTACATACATTTTGTTCTCATGTCACAAGTAATATCAAGGTTTACTTTGATCTGTTTTACATGATTCTTTTGGAATGTGGTTTTCGGTGAAGTGTACTAAAATAAATATCGTCACCTGTGTACATTAGCCCACTTCTTCTCTACGCTTTTTCCTGATGGTTTATAGAACAATTACTCCGAGTCGCCCTCTGTCGCTTCAAAGAATAGCACAATGGTCAAGTATAAACTAAACGCCTCGTCCGTTTGGGGAGGAGCGCGCACAGTCAGCGGGGGCTCGCGCCATAGACAGTAAAGGCTCGCGCTGCGGAGCCAGGCGAAAGTATAAAACAAGGCTTCAGGCCGCTAGCGCGCCCACTCGCAAAGCAGACAGCCACGCCTCTACTATCGCGGGCGTTTTTTTTCACTTTTTTTTTAAATTCGAATATTAATTTTCCCCTTCGAAATTCGTTTTTTAAAAACTATTCGAATATATATTCGAATTTAGAATATTCGTTGACAGCCCTAATTCACACACACACACACACACACACACACACACACACACACACACACACACACACACACACACACACACACACACACGTTAAAAATATTTATTGAACGCTTCTTTCTTTTCACGTTTTTTTACAGCATTATCATAGTTAAAAGCTGTATATAACTTAATATAACAGTAGTTCTGTGTGAAATTAGATATTGAGCACCCCATATTGCCAAAATGGTATGATCCTCGTTTCATAACACCCGCGAAGATTCGACTGTGAGATCGGTGGTCGAATCAGGCTCCGCATATCGATGCATCGAATCTTCGACTATTCGGGGTCACCCCTAATAAGTAGTAGTAGTAGTCAGGGCACTGATCAGGACATAAGTCAATGGGCTGACTCCCTGATCAGTGCCCCGCCTACTGAACTATGGAAATATTTCTGCCTTTATAACTGAGGGGATTATAATCAGAGGAAGGTTAAGTTTAAAATAAAAATGTTTAAATGTAATATATGTCCTTATTTTAAATGGATCTTATGAAATATCAATAATTACACGCAAAAAGCGATGCTAAACTTTGCATTGTGTTACTCGCTCTAGATTACTCGCGAGCTTACTTGTTTTTCGCATCACTGAGGAGTGTCTTCAAGCTCATCATCATGATCATCAACAACAACATTTCTTTCTGCCATTTTTTTCTGTCATCAACCATGTCAGAGATGGCAACTACTATTGCTTCTCTGTACCTGTTGTGGACGTCCCAAAGCCAAACGCCGATGTGTCTTGGTTCACAGCACCATTCAGAGACACACAACTCTGTGAAATTCAAAGTCTTCTCAAGGAACTGCACCTGGACAACTAAATTAACTTTTCTTATTTTCATTTAGTTTAATTAACCTGATGTACCAAACTAAAACTTAAATAAAAATGTATAAAAACTATACAGACTTCACTATACAGACTAAACAACAAAAACTAAAGACAACAGAATTACTAAAACCTTTATTTAAAAATGTTAAATTAATTTAATGATTTTAACTGTGCCTGTAGAATGCTCCATAGCTCCACATTCAGGCTTTGAAATGTGAAGCGCTCACATTTATTTCATGAAATCATAGCCTTTTAAAGTTTAATAATCACATTAGGCAGAATCACAATTTTATGTTTTTCCATCCCCAAAATATAAGAGGCTTTAAAATGATCATTAACTCGCCGTTGTTGACCACAGCGGCGAGTCAAGGTCAACAACAACAAGCAGGCCCATCCGCCCGAAGCCATACCTTTTGTGAGGGAAGGAGACAAGGCTCATAAGTCCGGCAAGGTGGCTAAGAACCCACCCTCTATTCTACAACAAGCTTCTGACTGGGAGTGGAGAGTGGACCTGAAGAGGAAGAGGTCTTCCCACAGGAGGTGACAGTGACCACTCTCCGTCCAGATATGGTCCTGTTATCTAAGAGCACGAAAACCATCATAATTGCTGAGCTCACGGTGCCCTGGTAAGGAAAGTGGCGTAACTTTATAATGACGGACTCGGCGCAACCACAAATATCATAACTATCTACAGGCCGACTGTAATTAAGACATATATTCAAAAAATGTTTTAAAACAGGAAGACACTATAGTTTCAGCCTTGCTCAAAGACCGAGGAAACAGGCCAGCACGTCAATCCTTTCCCGACGATCTTGGTTTGCTTCTTATTTATTAAATATACAGCCAAATAGTTGATTAAACATTGATCAAAATTAAAATACAATTTATACAAAACAAAATTAATTTTAAATTAAGGCTTTCTAGAAAACACAATTTAATGAAATGCTCAATCCATGTCCCCGGACATATGCGCATCTGATTATGTGCCTTACTCATGCTGTTCACTTTTCATAATCAACATATGAGATTACAAGATTATAATATTTAGACATAGCCTAACTATACAGATAGGCTAAGTGCAAGACGTAATTATAAACAGTAAACTGTCTACTTTTATTTGTGTTCACTCAATAACAGCAAAGGCCGTGGACTCTGCACGGATTATTTTGCACTCCACTCCAAACGCTGTCTTCATTTCAAAAATATATTTTGTTTATTATATGAAAAGTTTTTCATTTCAAAAGCATTTCTAAATTCAGTTTATATTTACAACAAACGAAATTCAGAGCCAAAATAACGAAGTGGTAAAAAAACCTTTGAGTTACACCATGAAGATTCAAACATCTCGCTCGTCTCTGTATGTGGCAATGCCTCACAATAACCTGGCGTATGTAAAAGTCGATCATTCTTTATAGATGATGGTATGTTTGGACAGAAGACGGGCTTTAAATTATGGGCTAATTTTCATTTTTGGGTGAACTATCCCTTTAAGGCGCTGCGTAATATCATTGCACCTGCTGCCAGAGATGGGGACTCGAGTTTGAGACTCTGGCCGTTTCTCAATACCAACAAGTACGCGAACTTCTGACTTGCGTCCTTGGTAGTTCAGACTTGCAAGTTCGACTCGGGAGAACAAACTCCAGAGGACGGGAGGAATCGCCATCAGTCGTCAATTGTGAAACGTCATCAGTTGCTGCCAAGTACTGTTCCAATTCAAAGTTCACATCTAGCCAAGTACAGTTCAAATCCCCGGATGTGTCCTTGATCCGCCCCTTTTATCGAGGATGCATCGAGAGGAGACTTGTGGACTTCAGACAGACCAGTATCCCAGAATGCATCTCTCGCACCAACCAGCAAATGTCAATAGCGGATTAGAAACCCCTCGTAATTTAAAAATACTGTTAATGTTTCACAAAATGTAGTTTTAGGACTTTTTCAGGCGAGAATGTACTTGTTTAAAGCTCAAATCTGTGGTTTATTTATAAAGAGAGCGCCTTATAGAAAATGTGATCTGGCGTTTTCGGAGTTGTGAGCTCCAGTGGATCAGCGGCGTTCTCCCCGCCCAGCAGACTTAACACGGCTAGTCCTTCAGACGCCTGCCACTGGCTCTGATGTCTTCAGATATAATTCGTCTTCTAACTGGCGATCTTTGGTCTCATGAATCTATAATTTGTTCCCTGGTAAATCGTTTTGACTGAGGGCAAAGTGAAGTTTCATAACTTTATATTTTTAGGCTATTAAACAAATAAACTGACATTTAACAAAAATAGACTGGCTTGTGTTTTATGTCATAATTAATTTTATTAGTGATAATCACACTTGTCTGAACCACATATTAATGTTTTTTTTTATTATTTAAACGAAAAGAGGCAGGGTTTCTAATATTTCGTTTTGTTATAAATATACATGCAATAACATTGGCTACTTTACATTTGTGTGGCTATAATATGTTTAATATATTTTTAATGAAAATGAAAAGAGGCAGAGTGGTGTTTTATCATATATTTCATTTTATTGTAGCCTAAAATATACATATATACCGGACTATTGTCCTCCCGTATAACATAAATATGATAAATAAAACTACGCTCGATGCATCCTCGATAAAAGGGGCGGAGCAAGGACACATCCGGGGATTTGAACTGTACGTGTCTATGGCCGTTTCTCAATACCAAGTACGCGAACTTCTGACTTGCGTCCTTGGCAGTTCAGACTTGCAAGTTCGACTTGGGAGAACGAACTCCAGAGGGCGGGGGGAATCGCCATCAGTCGTCAATTGTGAAACGTCATCAGTTGCTGCCAAGTCCTGTTCCAATTCAAAGTTCACATCTAGACAAGTACAGTTCAAATCCCCGGATGTGTCCTTGATCCGCCCCTTTTATCGAGGATGCATCGAGAGGAGACTTGTGGACTTCAGACAGACCGGTATCCCAGAATGCATCTCGCACCAACCAGCAAACGTCAATAGCGGATGAGAAACCCCTCGTAATTTAAAAATACTGTACATTTTTCACAAAATGTAGTTTTAGGACTTTTTCAGGCGAGAATGTACTTGTTTAAAGGTCCCATGGCATTCTATTATTTTATAATGTTTCCTGAGGTGTACTTATATTGTTAGTATGACTTTTACATCATAAAATGTCATAATTTAGAAATAAAAGGCATTTTTTTCAATACTGCTGTTTGCCCTGTGGCTGAATGCCCTGCTTCAAGAGGCGTGTCTGCTGTGAGACTTCAGTAAAAACGCCCACTGTTGTGATTGGCTGACATCTTTGTATTTTAAATGAGCGGAGGGGGCGTGGTTTAACTTGGTTTACGAGGCATGAGCAGGCACGAGCTGCTGCCAGAGAAACGGATGGACCTGAGTTCACTTCACATCAGTTCTCAGCTTGTCTGAACTGTTGTAGTTACAGCATATACTTCAGGTTATTAGTCTATTTCTAGTCGGAGGGACTGTCACTCATGTCAGAAAGTTAGTAACTTTAGTAAATTATGGATCAGCGCTGACTGGAGACGCGAACCGTTTAGAACGATTCAGTCCGATTTGGTGAACTGATTCGGTTCACTAAAAAGAACAGGTTCAAAAGAAAGATCGTTCGCGAACCGGACATCACTAACGTACCAGAGACGGAGCTCAGCGATCGCTAACAAAGTTATTTATAGTACCTACTGAGTTATGAGAGCGCTGTCAGTCAGCGCGAGTTTATTGTGTTTGTATCTGAGAGTTCTGAATAAACACGAGTCCCAGTCACACCGAGTCCGTCTTCATCATTATTATCAACTTTGTAACACATGCAAAGTACCATTACAGCTGTCGAGATGAACAAGTTAAAAGTAAGTGTTGATAATAGCATTATTTTTTTAAATAAAATAAAAGCGTCAGTGACGCGCGTTGAGTACACAGCGCAAACAAAGACACAACAGCAGTAATCGAATGTAATCCAGTTTATTGTGGGGCTAGGCTGGCTAGCCCGAATATGCTCATGCTTACCCCCCTTCTGCTTAATCTCACGCCGCGTTTGGTGCCTCCGCTGTGGGCCAGATGCAGTACTGGGGGTCGGGGATGTTGAAGGCCAACGGCCAGTGCAGCCGAGCTTCGGCGTGTGTGAGGCCGATGTTGAGCAGAAACTCATGACTGTATGCACATTTTAGAACCGGTAGACGCGACGAGGACGTACAAAAACACTGACTCCAAGATAGAAAACACAAAAAAAACGTTCTGTCTGGAGAGAGAGAAGCCGCATTGTGTGCACGAATAATAAATAATTAGCTACACATCAGAAATTACTGATCACAGATCAGAAGGAACTGAAAAAAGACTTCTGTTTTCATTTGTACATCCAAACACTGAGAAACTGCCTGCATTCACTCGTTCACAAGGAATGATCTCTCGAGCGTTTGCATGGGCGTGCCAGATTCTCTGGGCGGAGGAAAGGGAGGTAACCGTTCCTGCTTGGACGTCAAAACAGGAGACTTCAGGATTGGCTCGTCTGGCCTGTCATTTTCTCAAAGGCAGAGAGAGACAGCCAGAACTCGGGTTTACACCGATCAACATTTCTATCCACTTGGGGACAATATTCAGGCTAGGGGAACTCATATTAATGTTGAAAAACCTCATAAAATGAAAATTTCATGCCATGGGACCTTTAAAGCTCAAATCTGTGGTTTATTTATAAAGAGAGCGCTTTATAGAAAATGTGATCTGGCGTTTTCGGAGTTGTGAGCTCCAGTGGATCAGCGGCGCTCAGCGGGAACTCTCCCTGCCCAGAGCAGACTTAACACGGCTAGTCCTTCTGACGCCTGCCGCTGGCTCTGATGTCTTCAGATATAATCCGTCTTCTAACGGGCGATCTTTGGTCTCATGAATCTATCATTTGTTCCCTGGTAAATCGTTTTGACTGAGGGCAAAGTGAAGTTTCATAACTTTATATTTTTAGGCTATTAAACAAATAAACTGACATTTAACAAAAATAGACTGGGTTGTGTTTTATGTCATAATTAATTTTATTACAGTGATAATCACACTTGTCTGAACCACATATTAATGGTTGTTTTGTTTTTTTTAAACGAAAAGAGGCAGGGTTTTTAATATTTCGTTTTGTTATAAATATACATGCAATAACATTGCATGTATATAATTTGTGTGGCTATAATATGTTTAATATATTTTTAATGAAAATGAAAAGAGGCAGAGTGGTGTTTTATCATGGATTTAATTTTATTGTAGCCTAAAATATACATATATACACTGAATAACACTATCAAGAACGCTGCTGTTCCATTAGCAGAGTACCGGACTATTGTCCTCCCGTCCTCGGGAGTTAGTTCTCCGGAGTTGAAGCGAGCCTGAATTAACTCCACGGACGCAAGTCAGAAGTTCGCGAAGGCCTACTTGGTATAGAGAAACGTATATTTTAGGCTACAATAAAACAAAATATGTCATAAAACACCACTGTCTCTTTTCATTATTTTTTACAAAAAAATCTTAGCCACACAAATGTCGTTCAGGCAGCTACATTGATTATCTTATATATTTATAACAAAATGAAGTATAAAACACAACCCTGCCTCTTTTCGTTTAGATTTTAAAAAACAATAGGCCTATATTAAACATTAGCCTAATATGTAGTTTAGGGTAACCAGATTTCTGAAATGGAAACCGGGGACATTTCCTCTTTGAGTGGTCAAAATATCACTAAAATCTAATTTGTTATTATCTTTTAATTAAAAAACGGGACAATCCATCCATCCATCCATCCATCTTCTTCCACTTATCCGGGGCCGGGTCGCGGGGGCAGCAGTCTAAGCAGAGATGCCCAGACTTCCCTCTCCCTAGACACTTCCTCTAGCTCTTTCCGGGGGGACACCGAGGCGTTCCAAGGCCAGCCGGGAGACATAGTCCCTCCAGTGTGTCCTCGGTCTTCCCCGGGGCCTCCTCCCGGTTGGACATGCCCGAAACACCTTCCCGGGAAGGCGTTCAGGAGGCATCTGGAACAGATGCCCGAGCCACCTCAGCTGTCCCCTCTCGATGTGGAGGAGCAGCGGCTCTACTCCGAGTTCCTCCCGAGTGACTGAGCTTCTCACCCTATCTCTAAGGGAGCGCCCAGCCACCCTGCGGAGAAAGCTCATTTCGGCCGCCTGTATCCGGGATCTTGTCCTTTCGGTCATGACCCAAAGCTCATGACCATAGGTGAGAGTAGGAACGTAGATTGACCGGTAAATCGAGAGCTTCGCCTTACGGCTTAGCTCTTTCTTCACCACGACAGACCGGTACATCGACCGCATTACTGCAGAAGCTGCACCGATCCGTCTGTCAATCTCCCGTTCCATCCTCCCCTCACTCGTGAACAAGACCCCTAGATACTTGAACTCCTCCACTTGGGGCAGGAACTCTCCACCAACCTGAAGTGGGCAAGCCACCCTTTTCCGACTGAGGACCATGGCCTCGGATTTGGAGGTGCTGATCCCCATCCCAGCCGCTTCACACTCGGCTGCAAACCGCCCCAGTGCATGCTGAAGGTCCTGGTTAGAAGGGGCCAACACGACAACGTCATCCGCAAAGAGCAGAGACGAAACCGTGTGGTCCCCAAACCTGACACCCTCCGGCCCTTGGCTGCGCCTAGAAATTCTGTCCATAAAAATTATGAACAGAACCGGCGACAAAGGGCAGCCCTGCCGGAGTCCAACATGCACCGGGAACAAGTCTGACTTACTGCCGGCAATGCGGACCAAACTCCTGCTTCGGTCATACAGGGACCGGACAGCCCTCAGCAAAGGACCCCGGACCCCATATTCCCCCAGCACCCTCCACAGGACGCCGCGAGGGACACAGTCGAATGCCTTCTCCAAATCCACAAAACAAATGTGGACTGGTTGGGCAAACTTCCATGAACCCTCCAGCACCCTGTAGAGGGTATAGAGCTGGTCCAGTGTTCCACGACCAGGACGAAAACCACACTGTTCCTCCTGAATCCGAGGTTCCACTATCGGCCGAATTCTCCTCTCCAGTACCCTGGCATAGACTTTCCCGGGGAGGCTGAGAAGTGTGATCCCCCTATAGTTGGAACACACCCTCCGGTCCCCCTTCTTAAAAAGAGGGACCACCACCCCGGTCTGCCATACCAGAGGCACTGTCCCCGACCGCCACGCGATGCTGCAGAGGCGTGTCAGCCAAGACAGCCCCACAACATCCAGAGACTTGAGGTACTCAGGGCGGATCTCATCCACCCCCGGTGCCTTGCCACCGAGGAGTTTCTTGACCACCTCGGTGACTTCAGCTTGGGTGATGGACGAGTCCTCCTCTGAGCCCCCAGCCTCTGCTTCCCCAATGGAAGACGTGACGGCGGGATTGAGGAGATCCTCGAAGTATTCCTTCCACCGTCCGACAACATCCCCAGTTGAGGTCAACAGCCGCCCATCGCCACTGTAAACAGCGTTGGTAGGGCACTGCTTCCCCCTCCTGAGGCGCCGGACGGTTTGCTAGAATCTCTTCGAGGCCAGCCGATAGTCCTTTTCCATGGCCTCACCGAACTCCTCCCAGGCCCGAGTTTTTGCCTCCACAACCACCCGGGCTGCAGTCCGTTTAGCCTGCCGGTACCTGTCAGCTGCCTCAGGAGTCCCACAAGCCAGCCAGGCCCGATAGGACTCCTTCTTCAGCTTGACGGCATCCCTTACTTCCGGTGTCCACCACCGGGTTCGGGGATTGCCGCCTCGACAGGCACCGGAGACCTTGCGCCCACAGCTCCGAGCAGCCGCTTTGACAATGGAGGTGGAGAACATGGTCCACTCGGACTCAATATCTCCAGCCTCCCTCGGGATCTGGTCGAAGCTCTGCCGGAGGCAGGAGTTGAAGATCTCTCTGACAGGAGACTCGGCCAAACGTTCCCAGCAGACCCTCACAGTACGTTTGGGTCTACCGAGTCTATCCAGCTTCCTCCCCCGCCATCGGATCCAACTCACCACCAGGTGGTGATCAGTTGACAGCTCCGCCCCTCTCTTCACCCGAGTGTCCAAGACATACGGCCGCAGGTCAGATGAAACGACCACAAAGTCGATCATTGACCTACGACCTAGGGTGTCCTGGTGCCATGTGCACTGATGGACACCCTTATGCTTGAACATGGTGTTCGTTATGGACAAACTGTAACTAGCACAGAAGTCCAATAACTGAACACCACTCGGGTTCAGATCAGGGGGGCCGTTCCTCCCAATCACGCCCCTCCAGGTTTCACTGTCATTGCCCACGTGGGCGTTGAAGTCCCCCAGTAGAACGACGGAGTCCCCAGTCGGAGCACTCTCCAGCACCCCTCTCAGGGACACCAAAAAGGTCGGGTACTCTGCACTGCTGTTTGGCCCGTAGGCACACACAACAGTGAGAGACCTATCCCCGAGCCGAAGCCGCAGGGAAACGACCCTCTCGTTCACCGGGGTAAACTCCAACACATGGCGGCAGAGCTGGGGGGCTATAAGCAAACCCACACCAGCCCGCCGCCTCTCACCATGGGCAACTCCAGAGTGGTGAAGAGTCCATCCCCTCTCGAGGAGTGTGGTTCCAGAGCCCAAGCCGTGCGTGGAGGTGATTCCGACTATCTCTAGTCGGAACCTCTCAACCTCACGCACAATCTCAGGCTCTTTCCCCGCCAGCGAGGTGACATTCCATGTCCCAAGAGCCAGATTCTGTGTCCAGGGATCGGGTCGTCTAGGCCCCCGCCTTCGACTGCTGCCCGATTTTCTTTGCACCGGCCCCTTACGGTCCCTCCTTGCCATTGTAAATAACAAGCAGTTCAAAACAATATTATAACATGACTTAACAAAAACACATTACAAAAATAAAACATAAATATGATAAATAAAACTATTTAACAAATATTTTAAGATTTTATAATTGTATTTAATATTTTGATTTTCACAAGTTTATACTACTATATAAGTAATAAATAAAAAAAAATTTTTTTTTACTTCAAATGTTTTATTAGGCTTGTGCTTAAAAATAAGTCTTACTATCCTAAATTGGTCTTGTTTTGCATTTTAGGCTTATTTTAAGCAGAAATTATGTGTATTCTGGATGTGTTGCAAGTGACAAAACAATGCCGCCCCCCGTGATGATAATGTCGCTCTCGGTTAGGTTAGTAGAGGCTCGCGCACAACCAAGTTAAGCTTATCATGCGGGGTGTTGGGGTGCATGGCATTACTGATCGTTGCGTCCGTTGGTCTGAGATGCATTCTGGGATACCGGTCTGTCTGAAGTCTCCTCTCGATGCATCCTCGATAAAAGGGGCGGAGCAAGGACACATCCGGGGATTTGAACTGTGCCTGTCTTTAGCTGTGTCTCATTTCGGAAGGCTGCATCCTCCGGAGGTCGCATTTGAAGGCTGCATGCGTCTGAAGGCTGTCTCATTTCAAAAAAGTAAGTAGGACACTCCGAATGCGACCTCCAAATGCGCCCTTCTTTTCAGGAATTCGGAGTGTGCATGAGGCGTATCCTTCGTTGCTTCAGATAACCCACAATTCTTTGCGTCGCCATTAACAACCGTCATGTTTTTTAAATAGTATTTGAAAAAATGGCGCCGCCGGCAGATATACATGCAAGCGAAGATGTGGTGTTTAAACTTAAGTAGTTTAAAGCTTGTTTTTGTTTTTAAGCTGTATATACCTCAAATAGATAGTTGTGGTAAACAGGATTACAAGTGTTGTGATATTTAATTTTTTAAACGTTTAGAACAGTGCTTTGCTGTCAAGGCAAAAAATCATTTTCAAGTTATAAATAATTTTCATTCATATAACTGGTGTGAGAGCGCAACTCCACGTGAACGTGTTGGCATAGCAACGTGATACTTCCTGCCTGTGTGTCCTACGGAGGACGTCTCGTTTAATTCTGATTAAGGACACTCCGTATACCGCATCCTTCACAGGATGTGTCCTCCAGAGGATGCAGCCTTCAAAATTAAATGAAATGAGACACAGCTTATGGCTAGATGTGAACTTTGAATTGGAACAGTACTTGGGCAGCGACTGATGACGTTTCACAAGTCCACGAGAACACAAGTACAGACAAGAACGCATATTGAGAAACGGCCTATGGCTAGATGTGAACTTTGAATTGGAACAGTACTTGGGCAGCGACTGATGACGTTTCACAAGTCCACGAGAACACAAGTACAGACAAGAACGCATATTGAGAAACGGCCTCGGACTCGAGTGCGACTTAAGTCGCACACACAGTGACTTCAGACTCGACTTGAGACTCGTCCTCAAAAGACTTCAGACTCGGACTCGAGCTGCGGGACTCGTGAACAATGTTTATTTTTAGGAAACGTCTGATGAGCTCGATGTTATTCCCCTCCCTCCGGTACCTATAACCTGCCTACGTACTACGTATCTGCTGCGCGCGGCCACACATGAGAGGACAACGAACAATCACGTCGACTGCACCTGCCGCTGCTGTGCCACTCATCAGTTTTGGGTTTAAAAACTTCCAACACGACGGCCCAAACAAAAGAAGCGCTCAATGCAAAATATGCGGTCTCAAGATAAAAGATTCTGGCTCAACCACATCTAATTTTATCTGAAAACGCACCCTGACAGGTCAGTAAACATGTTTAGAGGATTGACCATCTACCGTTAGCTTGCTTCTTGCTTTAGCTACTACCTAACATTACGGGAGGTTAACTCTGACTGTTTTCTTTATGAAATATAAATGAGCGTTTGTTTAATGTTAACCCTTGTTGTCCTACAGACCCGTTTTCAAAAAGTGGGGAAAAAACGTTTTTAAAAGTGTGTGTGTGTGTGTGTGTGTTCTTGTAGCCTATATGGTTTATGAGGACACAAATGTGTATAAAGAATATAAAGTATTCAGTTCATTTTATCACGAAATTCAAACGATAAATGCCGTTTTGACGCTCTAAAATGTGATGACTGATCACTGTATATGCGCGTCAATGCGGCGCGCGCGCGAGTGAACGCGATCGATCATCTCTTCCAGAAGAATAAACATGAATTAATATCTTAAGGTATGTTGAGGATAACACTTACTGAAACATAACATATATGTCGTGTAATCGCTCAATCAGTGTTTAAATCGCGCGAAGATGTCAAACAGCTTGTAAACAATGTCACGCAGCATCATTTACCTCAGAGTCAGAAGTCTTTCAGTGTCCACAGCTGTTAATTCACTAGAGAAATCAACTCTCTCACTAAATATATGCACTATATATATAAAATCTACTTAACCTGTTAGTGATGTCTTGATTATTTAATGCTATGTTTAGATAAATCTGTCATGAAAAGGACAGTCACTAAGATTTATATTTCATATATTTCTTTTTATTTATATTTCAACATGGGTATTAAAATAAAACCTAATCATGGTTGATAATCCAAACTGCTTAAAAAAAACATACTAAATGGTGCTTTTTGAAATTCAAAAAAGGCCAAAAGTTTTCTGTGATTGGTAGGTTTAGGGGTAGGGTTAGTGTAGGTGGGTAGATTATACCATTTGTACATTAGTAAAACCATTACACCTATGGAGAGTCCCCGTAAACCACGTGTGGGTAGTGTGTGTGCACTTGAGTGCGTGTGTGTGACTGTGAGAGAGTGTTTCTGTGTGTTTGCTTGAGTGTGTGCTCTCTTTAAGTGGAAAAAAAGTGTGTTATTGATTATAAATTTTGCAATGTTTTTGTGATACCCTGAGTACCAGAACTTTGTGGTTTCAGATGTGCTTTGTTGCACATAAAATTGTTAGCTATTAGATAAGCATCTTACTTGTTGTCTTTACATATTCATTGATCGACATCTGCAGGTTTAATGAGCTGATATGGTATGTTAAAGGTCCCGTTCTTCGTGATCCCATTGTTCAAACTTTAGTTAGTGTGTAATGTTGCTGTTAGAGCATAAATAATACCTGTAAAATTATAAAGCTCAAAGTTCAATGCCAAGCGAGATATTTTATTTAACAGAAGTTCCCTTTCAAAGCCTACAGCGAACGGCTGGCTTGGACTACATCCTGGTACTTCCTACATAAATGACGTCGATAGAACAGTAGAACAGACTAACCTCCGCCCACAAGACTACGTGAAAAAAGGGGGCGTGGTCTTGTTGCTGTCCCACGTGGAGAAGAGGACGTGTCGCGTGGAGAAAAGGAAGTGTTGCGTTTGACTGTGTTTGTCGCCATGTCGTCGAGACTGTTATTTTCATCCCGGAGTCAAATCACCTTTGTTTGGCTTTCCCAGGGACGCTGTAGAGATCATTAAAGGGTTAGTTCACCCAAAATTGAAAATTCTGTCAGTAATTACTCACCCTCATGTTGTTCCAACCATGTAAGACCTTCGTTCATCTTCGGAACATAATAGTATATTTTTGATGAAATCTGAGAGCTGTCTCACTCCTCCATAGGCTTTCAGAGGGACTGAAACTTGATGGCCCAGAATAGTAAGTAAAAACGTCATTTAAGGAGTCCAAATGACTACAGTGGCTCTGTATTAAGTCTATCATGCGACGAAAATACTTTTCGAGCGGAAAAACAACAAAAATAATGACTTAATCCCACTATTATTGTTCAATTTGAGCCTCTGACGAGAGTTTGCGCATGCGTCGTGGCACTCCCGCGAACTCTCGTCAGAGAGTATATAGTGGGATAAATAGTGGGATAAAGTCGTTATTTTTGTTGTTTTTCCGCTCAAAAAGTATTTTCGTCGCATGATAGACTTAATACAGAGCCACTGTAGTCATTTGGACTCCTTAAATGACGTTTTTACTTACTATTCTGGGCCATCAAGTTTCAGTCCCTCTGAAAGCCTATGGAGGAGTGAGACAGCTCTCAGATTTCATCAAAAATATACTAAATTATGTTCCGAAGATGAACGAAGGTCTTACATGGTTGGAACAACATGAGGGTGAGTAATTACTGACTTTATTTTCAATTTTGGGTGAACTAACCCTTTAAGCGCACATATATCTCCTGTTAAGAGGCGTGACCTTTCCACATGCGCTAAGCTGCTGTCGAATCACAACACAGGACCGTGCTACGTTCGCTAAGCTGCTGTCAAATCAAAACACGGGAACCGCTGGCACAATCAGAACTCGTTACGTCTTTCTGAAGGAGGGACTTCAATAGAATAAAGGAAATCATCAGCCGTTTTTAGGAGAGTGAAAACAGCGGTATACAGATAAGTAAATTGTGTTAAAAATACTTTTTTTTTTTTTTTACACGCGAAACATGAACACATGTTATATTGCACACTGTAAACACAATCAAAGCTTCAAAAAGACACGAAGAACGGGACCTTTAATAGAGAAAGGTGTCAAAATAAATTATTACATGCTTTGAATTCCTTATATATAGCTTTTCAGTGTTCTACACAGCCTGGATGGGTCGCCGTATGTGATGCAACACTTATTATAACCAGAGACTTATTATAATAAAGAGACTTGAGGCTTGACTTGGACTCTAGCTCAGAGACTTGTGAGCATCTCTGCCTGCTGCACCCATGGTACAGCAGCAAAGTTCCTTGATTATTACACAGTAATGAGAGTATAGTTCCTAGCCATATTGGCCTAGAAAATCACAACTTTTCATTTTCCGTCAGTCTTAGTACACAATGTAACTACAAAAGAGTCATGTTTTAAATTGGGAAAAAAAAATCGAAACTGGTCATTTTTTTTGTGCGAGATGCTAACGGTCTAATCAGATTCAATTATCTATGCTATGCTTTGCTAAACGTGCTATCGCCAGACCTGCCAGATCGGCTGAATGGATTCGAAAACGGTAAAACTCAACTGTTTAACTCTAGGGGAGTTGGAAAATGAGCCTATTTTTAAAAATAGTGATGTGTTCCTTTTAAGGCGTCTTATAGTTTGGGGATGGAAAAAGATAAATCGCGATACTGCCTATTGTGATTTATTAAACTTCAACAGGGTATGATTTAAATAATTGTGAGAGAGGTTCATTTTTCAAAGCCTGAAAGTGGGTTTGCGCAACATTGCTTCAGACAGCTTGAGATCAGTTCACAATCAATGAATAGTGCAAATAATGCCAAGCAAATGCTTATGAACTAATGCTGATCAATTATGACTGTTTACTTTACAGTGTTTATATTGTAATGTTGTAGAATGCATATTTGATCTCCCTCATCTGAACTTGAATGAGCATCCTGCAATAATAAAGTATAGACAATAATAAAGCATAAAGCAGGGGTGTCATATCCAAACTCAGTAAGTGCCATGCCATGGGATGAGAATAAAATCAGGGGCCGACATATATTTAGATGATTTTTCATTTATTGAAGAAATATCTATTAGTAACTGTATAAAACCCCACAATTCATTAAACCACATTTATCAAAATAAGGTTTTAATTTCACTTTTGAGTTGTAACACATTTGGAAACAATTGTAAAACAAGAAATAACAGTCTCTGACCAGCATAACTGGATAAAACAGTACTTTAAATCAGTAGCATAAAACTACTTTAAAGACGACTATTTCAATTTCAGAAAAACTGTTTGATAAAGCAAAAGTAAAAAACAAAAAAAGATATAAATACCACATAGTATATAGACAACAAATGGTATTTGATATTGTATTATTTGGCTATTATTTTGATAGATTTTACTTTTAAAAGATAACTTTAACTTGAAAGGATACATGCACTGGGCATAATGCCAACTGTCAGTTAAACAAAACAGTACATGAAAAATAACTCATGGATATCAGAAAAAAAAAAGTTTGATAACAAATAGATAACAAATGGTATCTGAAATTGTTTGGCTTATTTTAGTAGGTCTTACTTTGAAACGACAACTTCAGCTTGAAAGGACACATTCTTAAACCTAAACCAAAGCAAATTAGGCTTCTTTTTTTAACTCTTACCAGACACTCTGCATCTTTTTTTAGAAACGATCTTGTCTATTCTAGGGTTAATGTCCTTTGCCATGGCCACTTTCATTACCGAGACTAGATGCTGGTCCGTGAGGTGGGATCTGTGGGATGTCTTGGTCAGCTTCATTATGGAGAACATCTGCTCGCATGAGTAGGTGCTTCCGAACATAGACATAATGCGTGTAGCGTGAAGACGAAGCTGTGGCATTGATTCAGGGAGTAGAGGTGCAAACTTAGCTGCCCCAACTGACTCGTACCGGGTCTTTAGATGAGTATTACATTGCAATTCAACGAGTTCCAACTGCAAGGCGCAGTGTCAACATCAACTGCAAATGGTTTTGCGAACAGGTCCAAGTTGAATTTCTGTTTCAAAATCAGAAAATCTCCTTCTGAATTCCACTTTCAGTGTGTTCAATTTGTCTAATTAGTTTCATAGTTAGGCTATGTTTAAATATTAGCCTATAACATTATTTTTTAATTAACTAATTGTCTGTATATTTAATAAATAAGAAGCAAATCAAGATTTCTGTTTCCTTAAAACGATTAAACAGAATTGTCAAATATTCTGGCTCATGTTATAAGAGCACTAATGGAGATTCCAAAGCGTTCTTCTTTGGTCAGAACCACAGAGCGCGATCGTGGACAGGTCCGTCCTATGCACTAAAACTTTTTACAATGCAACAAAATATTTAAAGAGCATCAAATCATTAAAATATCTATTATGTAAGCACAGACAATATAACAGTATATTAGTCAGTCATTTTAATTAGGTTAAACAGTGATTTGATAACTATTTTAATTTAAGGCCCACCCACAATTGGTCTGGCGCATCCAAAACTGGAATCCTGGCGCCGTGCCTGGCTTGAATTAAACTAAATTTAAGAGTAGTTAAAAAAGAGAAACCAACATATTTCTGCTGTTACAAACGCGTGCCCTTTTGTCAGAGAGTTAAAGTGCCTTTTCATTCAGCGAGTCTCGTTGTTCAGACGAATGCAAAAAATCAACCAAGACGACCCCGATTTTTACACGGCTTACATTCTGTGTTGTAAATGTTAACTGTTGGTTCGATAAGCTATATGCATTCAAATAATGTAGTATAATAATGTATCTAGAATATTTTATATAATGTTAATCATATTTTAAATAAATGTATAATAATTTATAATTTTGACTCCTAATTTATAATTTTCCCTGTTCTTAAATTTTTTTAAAATTCATTTATGTGATGTTGATAATTGTATAAAGCTTTTTTATAAAACGATAGCAAAACAGGATGATTTTTGAGAATTTAAGCTTTCAGATAATACCTATAATGATTACTTAAAACATGAGTTGAATAAATAGGCTATATTGATGTTTATTAAACACATTACTAGCAAATGTATTACTATTTTTATAATTTATTTATTTTGATGGCTGATTGGTTGATGGTTTATGATTTCTTTCCAATTAACTTGTTTATAATGAGTTCATAAAACAATTCTATGGGTTCTCTGATGATCAATAATATTAATGATATTAATGCTGCCTTCACATGCTATCAGAATTATCGTAAATACGAGTTTCCTAGGTAAAAATTGCACATGAACGCCCTCTGATGTCGTGTTTACCACTGGGAAGTTCGGAAATAATTTTGATACCCCAATTCCGGAGATGGGCGTGTCATAAACTTTAAACGTGCAGGCGGGAAGAACTACTGCTGTGGCAGGTGTGATTGAATTAGTTTTTTAACCCAAAACAGCTTGATCGTCTTGTCTTGACATTAATGTAGTGCATATTTACATGTACGAGTAATCATTTGAAGCATATTGTATGTTTGGTACACAGTGAAAATAGCCTGAATTTGACTGAAATTACAGAATGTTTGGTTGTCATTTTAAAGATTTTCCCAATAAATAGGCAAGAATAACCTGGTGTCCACCATGATTCCTGTTCATTCCAACAACAAAGCACTTGAATGCAACAAACTCGTAATCACGACCTTTAAAGTGGGAATTAGGGCGTTTCCGATAGCACGTGAAGGCAGCATCAGAACATGTTAAGATCTTTAACCAATATACCAATCAGTACCGTCGCAAGGGCTGTGCCAAGTGTGCGACCGCACAGGGCCTCGCGCCTCTAGAGGGCCTCGCGCCTGGCCTGCATTTTATGAAGTTTGTCTATTTTTTATTACAGTTTTTCCACCCAACATCGATAATAAATACAATTCCTACTTTCTCTCAATAATGCATAATCAAGGCCATGTGAAAAAAAATCAGCAAATTATTATTGTTATTTTTCAAATTTCGATATGACGTTCTGCGTGGTCGCGCCACTTTGAGCCGCTCACTCTGAGGAAAAAATGTCGGGTGCTGCACGAGAGCGCGACCGATTTCGTAAACACGAGTCGGGTGGTGAGAAAAGGAAAATAATTAAAAAGAAAGAAGAATTTCAGAAGTCACTGAGAGGATCGCTGGATAAATTTGTCAATGCCAATATTGCGACTACAAGCAGCACAACCAACACAATCACGGAGAATAATCAGGCTGCCGGGTTGCAACAACAAGATGAAGTTCAAGGTGAGGCATAAATATAACAAGTGGTCGTGGACTAAATATATATAATATATATATATATATATAATCCGGCGTATGGGGTGAGCGATATGACGGTAGACACAACGTAGGTAACGATTTTGGACTAACGTTAATATGTCTCTATTGCAGTTACGCTCATGTGACGTGTCGGGCTGTGCTGCGCGGTCACGAAAGCTTTTGTCGTTTTCATGCGTTTTTTAGCATTGTAGTTTAAACACAGGTGATGTTAAAGCGTTAAAGCACAGTAAGCAGAGACAGCCAACTCTGCGCGCTGTCAGAGAGACTGTTTCTGAGAGCTGAGAGACGAGCTCCCGTTTTAGTGTTGAATGAGTAAATCTGTTTGTTAGAATGACTAAAAAGTTTTAGTCTAGTCCGCTTCACCGTTCTAGCAGCGCTCGTCAGTGACAGAATGAGTGAGGTGGCCAATCAAATCAAAGAAGGCGGGTCTTGCTGTCAGTCATAACCACAACGCAGCGAGAGTTCGTGGAGAGATGCTGTGCTGTACAGCTTAGCTGACAACTGTTTTACGATAGAAATGTTCAGCGACCAACAGTAATAGACTATCTAGTGATGCAAACTACTCAACTTTCTATGAAATTTAGCCGTCTTGAAATGAAATTATGCGTTATAAGTCATGTAAATCATAAATGAATGTGACAAGAAACGTTTGCGTTTTCACTATTAGACGAATTAGAGTGAATGTTTGCACGTTTCTTCATACCGTTCATATTTAGGCTAGTTATTCCCTTAGATCGCTTTTAATCCTTTAATTGCTTTATTATTATTGTTGTTGTTGTTCTTAGGTTATCATTATGCAGTAGATCTTACAATTGTTATGAGCGTGTGAGTGACCGTGCATGTCAGTGAGCACAATAGCCTATCACACACGTCAAGATTGTATAGAGTTTTACTCAGTCCATTTTAAATTCTAATTGCAGCATCTGAAATAGGTCAAACCACTTTTGATCAGATATGCGAAAGTTCGGTTACTATAGCAATACCCGGCCGCATACACGCGCGCAAATCAATTGTATAGAGGGCCTCGCATGTCAACTTCGCACAGGGCCTCGCACCCCCCTTGCGACGGCCCTGATACCAATAATGATAAACTAAATCCTATAAAATCATCTGCTTCAGTCTATTGATGTATAGATATTCATTTCATACATGCATGCGTATAACTACGGTTGCAGAGGCACATGTGTATAACTACGGTTGCAGAGGCACGTTCACGACCGGCTTTGACTGTTCGAAAATGGCGGATGGCTAACGTATAGCGGCCCATAGAAACTGTCGCTAATAGGGCATCTCTACGTATACATATCTATGGCACCGCCTGCGTCTCAATGTTGTGATTGTCACAGACGTATATTTAAACAGCGCACAGGCCACATTAAATTGATTACCAGAATTTGTTGATGGGCCTGATTGGGCCTGAAGTCGTGGCGGGCTGTGTAATTGACACATGTGGCATAGACATTTCAAAATAAGAGTCCACCGCGAGTTCGGCAAAGGCATGCGTCTTACCCCTACACTATTGTTGCTGCTTAAGAGTTTGAGTTTTCCGTTGTTTTGTCTGCCTCAACCAGACGTTTTGTAAACAAGCCGATATATTTGTACTTATTAGGGGTTCAAGCACGAAGTGCTGAAACCCTATTGTAATTGCTAAATTTCCCATGATGCATCATTCTCCCTATAAAACTGATCGGGCAGACCAAACCATAATGCTGCGTGTGAACGCAGCATAAAGGCCTGTTCACACCGGGACGATTTTCGCGCGCGTTTATCGCCGACGTTTAACGCCTCGTGACTAAACAATGGGCGCCAATGTGAGTGTTCACACCGACGCGTAAAACGTCAGGCGTAAAAGCGTCATTTTTAAAAAAACGCCTCGGGTTCGTTTTTTTTTTTTGACGCGGCGTGCTAAAAACTGGCCGACCAATCAGATCGGCGCTTTTGTTCACGTGCCTGGAGCTGCTGAAGTTACAGTAAAACACGACTTGGTGGCGCTCAAGCACAAAACGGTCTAGCCGAGCACACATTGGCGAAGAAGACAATGCAACGAGGAAAGATGAATGAAAGATGAACGTCGACAATGTCATGTTTCTTATTATTGTAAACTGTACTTCATTCACAAAAATAAATTGTGAATACATTGTCAAAAAAATTAAAGATTTTTCACTTACACTTTCTCTCTGCTCTTATTACAAAACAATTTAACATGTCCACTTGTAAAGGTGGCTGTACTATTTAATAATTATGATTAAAATTTTAAAAGCCATTAAGTAAAGCGGTTATGAACCTGCTATAAAAATTATGTTACAATTTTGACACTGGCATATTTGTATTTAAGTATTCTTGACCTTATTGAAATAAGTTACATTATATTTAACTATTAAATGAATATGTAATTTGCTGTGGTGAGTATTGGTATATAAATTGATGGGGGGGAAAAAGACACTTGGGCACAATAGATATGATAAAAAATGTATTCAAGTTCACAAAGAAATAGTTTTTTAAAGAGAAAATTATTTACACACACACACACACGTTTTCAAAATGGGAATATAATGAATGTTGCACAAATGTACATTTTGATTTTATCTGTGCTCCAGACCATGGTTCACATGGTCATACTGCCAAGCAACTTCTCCTGCTGGTGAGCTGAAGTACCCTTTGTACAGTTCTCGGACAGTGTGTTTGTTCTTTTGTCAACAAGGGCGCCAACTGTTGAAGTAAATCTTCGAACTCGCTGACGGACATTCTAAAATACCCCCGTAAACGTTCATGATACATTTTTAGCTCTTGTATCAGTCGATAGAACTCCCCATGTTCTTCTCTTTTTTTAACTATGGGATGTATCCAAAATCTGCGTCTTTTCTGTTGTCTTTCCTCGTTCAACAGAACAACAATGTCCTCATCGCTGGAGCTGCTGCTTGAGAAATCCATGTTCTAGTATGTGAGAAAGTTATGTGTGTTTCGGCTAACATGTAAATACTCTCTCTCTCTTCCTCTTCTTCTGTGTGACAAGGGATGCAGCGAGCGCAGCGCCACCTTGTGTACCGGGCTATTTCTGTTTTTCAATAAGCGCCATCTAATGTCAGGGAGTGAAATTGCACGTTCACTCGGCGCATCGCGAGTGAAAATCGCTTGGGTGTGAACACTCAAGACGTGCCGAAAAACGTCACGAAAAACGCTGGCGATAAACGCGCGCGATATTCGTCCCGGTGTGTACAGGCCTTAAGTCTGTAATTAGAGGCCTGTAAGAATTTTTAAAGAAATCGGCCACTAGTCGGTGCTAATGAGTTTTATGGCTCTGTAATCACGTGATGTTTCACATATCCCCACAATATTGATATCATTTGATAGATCTCCTCATACTGAACAACTTTGCCTCAAGAAAAAGTTGAGGTTGCCACTGTTGTCAATCAAACCATTCATTATATATTTACGATTATGTACTACTACCTACTTTTGCAAACTAGTCCTAGGTTTTTTGCCCGATCAGAACCAAACAACTGCAGTATGATTCTCTGGACTCTCCTGTTAAGTAAATATCAAATGTTGAACTTTACCCTTTGGGTAGCTATAACAGGGTCATTTAGAGAATGGGTCTGGCAAAATGTGCTCAAAAGCCTATTAATCCTGAAGAAAAACTCAAAACTTTGCGAAAAGAAGCATGTCAAATTTAAAAACCATGCATTTCCTATGGTAAAAGGCCTGTATTGACTGTAAATGGTCTTTTCCATATATGATCAAGATGTTTATAAGCTTGCTAAATAAAACTTAACTTTTTTTTTATGCATGTGTGCCTTAAAGACCTTAAAGGGTTAGTTCACCCAAAATTGAAAATAAAGTCAGTAATTACTCACCCTCATGTTGTTCCAACCATGTAAGACCTTCGTTCATCTTCGGAACATAATTTAGTATATTTTTGATGAAATCTGAGAGCTGTCCCACTCCTCCATAGGCTTTCAGAGGGAATGAAACTTGATGGCCCAGAATAGTAAGTAAAAACTTCATTTAAGGAGTCCAAATGACTACAGTGGCTCTGTATTAAGTCTATCATGCGACGAAAATACTTTTTGAGCGGAAAAACAAAAAAAATTTCTGAGGGCAACGAGATAGATTCTACTACTACTAATTTCAGTTCTCGCGCATGCGTCGTGGCACTCCCGCGAACTCTCGTCAGAGGCTCAAATTGAACAACAATAATAGTGGGATAAAGTCATTATTTTTGTTGTTTTTCTGCTCAAAAAGTATTTTCGAACTAACCCTTTAAATGTTTGAACCCCGATAAATGCTGCTCGCAGCTTTAATTAGGGGTTCAAGCCTGAAAGGCTGAAACCCTATTGTTATTGTTAATTTTCCCATGATGCATCATTCTCCATCTAAAACTGATCGGGGAGACCAAACTGTTAGTTGTAGAGACATGAAACTTTCAGGGCTGGTAGTACTCACACAGACTACCAGCGTCACCGAGGCACGCCCCGACCGGCCTGACAGGGGGGCGCTACAGCAAGCAAAAGTACAAAATGGCTCATGACTCCTAAACCGTTAGGCGTGGCCTCAAGTGTCTTATATCCTTGGCTCAAGACGGACAAAGTGCATGCCTTGGATTGGCTCGCCCTTTAGGCGGCAATTTCGAGAAATTTTGGGTTTTTTGAAAAACCTACTTTTGCGAACTACTTCCACAATTTTTCCCTGATTGGAACCAAACCACTGTAGAAATGTTCTTTGGAGAGAGACTATTAATAATTATGATTTTTTTTTTTAAATTTTTCGATTCATGGTCGCTAAGGGGAATGAAAAAGTTCAATGTGTTGGGGCCCACTTTTACTAAAATGACTATAACTTGTGAATGGAACAAGATATTTTCACAAAATTCGGGTCACATGTCTATGACCTCAAACTTCGGTCACTTGAAAAACATTTTGATAATTGGCCACTTGGTGGCGCTGTAAGAGGAAAAAATGCCATGAAAATGGCTATAACCTTACCCAATCATTAATCAGATAATAAGTGGTATGCAGTGTCTTTGTCCAGGCTGCTATGATAGTCTATGAGAACATTGGCGTATCTCAAAAAACACAGTTTGCATATCGGCACAATGCCTTGAAGGAGCCTAAGAAGTTTCAAGCCAGTGTTTTTCACGGGAGTCACCTCCTTAGACTCCTGAATCCTTGCTGAGTCCAACGATACCAAACATGGCAGGTTTTGCCTCATGGTTTGTGTAACAGTGTAATTTAGCACTTACAAAACTTTTGCGATTATCCTCGAAACTGCTAGTCAAATTGAAACAAAACCACCACAGGAAATGTGATAACAGCTCAATAGCTAAACAATAACATCCAAATGTCAAAACTATGATAGGAAGTGAAATCTAATCAATGTTGCCCATTAGTCATTTTTATACTCTCATAAATATACTGTAAGTATCTATAACAGGGTGTCCAATCCTGCTCCTGGAGGGCCACTGTCCTGCAGAGTTTAGCTCCAACCCCAATTCAACACACCTGTACCAGCTAATCAAGGTCTTATTAGGCATGCTAGAAACTTTCAGACAATAACTGCCAAAAAAAAAAAAAAAAAAAAAATCCTTAGTAAATTGGCTCTAAATGGTCTTTTTTCATCTATGATCTAAGTTTATTTATTTTTTTGGATCCCCATTAGCCAATACCTAGGCAGTGGCTACTCTTCCCGAGGTCCCAACAAGTAAAAAATACATCCACAACAATAAAGTCAATGAAACCCAAAATCTATTTCAAATATCAAAATCAACAATTTACTATTGTGCCATTAAATGTTCCTAAAAGATTGTGTACAACTTATTTTATTTTTTATGCCTGGTGTTGAAATTATGACTAGTACTACTATATAAAAGTTGACATTACAGGACATCTCTCTACAAATTATTTCTTATAAAATAAAGCAAAGGGACAATCTTAAATTATCTTTAATAATCTGAAGTAATTATTCTAATCTGGCTTTGGTGAGTGACATTTCAGATATTACTCTGATTTATGGATCACCAAAATGCTTTTAGTTTTTGTCAAGTTTACAACCAACTTATTATTCTGTACCTACTTTTACCAATTGTAATTCCTCATCCAAAGCAGTAGACAACTGCTTAATTGATGTTGCAGTTTAATATAATGTTGTTTTGTCTTCATACATGACTGTGCACACTTTAAAACAAGAGGAAGTTTATTGGTAAAATAGAAAATACTAATGGTCCTAAACAACTTCCTTGAGGAACACCACATTGCAACTCTTTCACATCTGAAAAACGTCCAATATAAAATACACAATGTTCCCTATTAAACAGATCCCTTTTAAACCAATGTACAGTATGAAAAGTAATTGTAAAATAAAATACTGTACCTAACAATACTGTACCTAATTTATTTTCATCAATCTGTGCTAAGCAATCGTCTGTCATCTGTGTTAATGCTGTTCCTGTTGAGTTTCCTTCTCAATGTGCATGCTGAAAATTATTAAACACTTACATTTGCTTACAAACTATTGTTTCCAATACTTTGCTAAGAACCATTAGCAAACTTATTGATCATATTTACGTTCACTTATTTTAATGTAACAAAACATTAATTTCTGTTTCCTATTAATTTTCCTTACTTAAATTCTTAATTTGCAATTGACCTTCCAATTCTCCTTGCTCCCAGTTCTGTTGGCTGTACCCTTGGAATCTCTTATATGATCGTTTATAAGTTACTTTTGGTTTTCGAAGGGGTTACATGCTTGCTAAATAAAACATATCATCTTTTTATGCATATATGCTTAAAGGCCTTAAACTGCTTGAACCCCGATAAATGCTGCTTGCAGCTTTAATTTAAATTGCATCTACTCCAGTAAAATTTTTCTGTGAAAGGACCCACCCACATTTTTTTGCTTCTGACGCCCATGCAATATAGTATATACACTTACCTAAAGGATTATTAGGAACACCTGTTCAATTTCTCATTAATGCAATTATCTAACCAACCAATCACATGGCAGTTGCTTCAATGCATTTAGGGGTGTGGTCCTGGTCAAGACAATCTCCTAAACTCCAAACTGAATGTCAGAATGGGAAAGAAAGGTGATTTAAGCAATTTTGAGCGTGGCATGGTTGTTGGTGCCAGATGGACCGGTCTGAGTATTTCCCAATCTGCTCAGTTACTGGGATTTTCACGCACAACCATTTCTAGGGTTTACAAAGAATGGTGTGAAAAGGGAAAAACATCCAGCGGTAGTCCTGTGGGCGAAAATGCCTTGTTGATGCTAGAGGTCAGAGGAGAATGGGCCGACTGATTAAAGCTGATTGAAGAGCAACTTTGACTGAAATAACCACTCCAGGGTTTCCCATATGTTCATTAATTTGTGGCGGCCCGCCACAATATCGACGCGGCCGCCACGGATTGATTTTCAGTTTTTTTTTACTATTTAATATGGGTAAAGTTGTATTTTATTGTAGATCTGCGCGCAGCTTGCTCCCTTCTCTCCCTCTCTCACAAACTGACAAGTGACAAACGGAGGAGGAGCAGCTAATAGCCCCTCCTCTTCGAGCACGATCTGAATCAAAACACGAGCGTCCAAAGAAGAAGCGTGAAGTGGGCGTGTGTGTACTTTTATTTACTTTTGTTTTATACAAAATATTCAATCAACTATCACAAACTATGCATCATTTGAAAGCTAAAACACTCAAGATTCATGTTCTGAACTTGTTTTTGCAATAAATAAACCAGAGAGGAAAGGGTTAAATGAAACGCTAAAGGACCGGAAATGTTAACATTAGCATAATATTAGCGGTACTCATCTTTCATCTCCTGTCGTTCGGATCAGATCGGACGAATCCAATAAACACCCGCATACATCTCTGTGTAAGAGTCCACTCTTCAAAATGCATCCCACTTTTTAATCCAAAACAACGAAAAAATAGGGAAAAAACAAAAAATCCTTCGTTGTTTGCAAGGGAGTTTTGAGTTAGCGTAATCAATCATGTCCATTTTCAATGAAATATCGATTCTAATCCTTTTCTGGCAAACTCCCCCTGCTAGAATAGTCTCTCCCACGTATTATAAACCCTCCCTCGTCTCTCTCCTTCAATCAGAGTCTCTCCTGGGATGCATCATATAGAGGAAGCGCTTTACAGGCTTGGTGAGCTGTCAATCATTGCGCCCATGGTTTTCGTTGGATAAAGGCACTCGGTGCCCAGCCAATGCCTTTCCAACAAAGGTTTGATTGATGGACTTAGTAACCAATCAAAAGGCATTATCTTGCGCAGTTTACGTAAGTAGGCTTTGGTGAATACTGTTTGTGCGCAGTCTGCGCGTTCTCAATGGCGCAACTGCAGTGGAGCGCGCAGACTCTTACTGACGCTTCCCATCAGCTAAATGAGTTTTTTACACGTTGTAATCTCTGTAAATATTTGCTTTAGTTTTTCAGTAACTGTTTATCCATTATAATTAGCAGTTTATTGCAGATTTATTTGAATGAAAAACTACTCTTTACAATAGCAAATGTTCTGAAATAAATGGCCTTTTTGAAATTCGCCTAGACTTTTCTTGACATAAAAGCTCACAGAAGCTACATTACTGAGAGAATCATCCTCATATTTGAATCATGACATGATTAGACATTCAGTTTTATATTTAAGTTATTTTCAGGCTCTTAACATTAAATTATAATTTTTTTTCCTTAAGTAAAAAAAAAAAAACGTGAGTCACTTACATGTATATTTACATGTATATTACTCTGTTCCCATATTACTTTGAGTTATTATGACTCTTGGGTAGCAACATTTCAAGTGTCTAGTTTAAAATAAGACCAGATTTATGAATATAGACCATATGGTTTAAGAGCTGCAGACATTTTCATTTGGGTATGTCGTTTTCAAAGAATTCTCAAAAAATGGGGCGCAGGTTGAGAGGTTAATTAATGACAAGGAAAGACCCTTATACTGTGAGCGGCACATATGAGGTATTTTCTCGCTCATTTCTGCTCCGAGGTCTTGATTGTGGCATTTCTTTAAGGTTTAGAATCCAGTAACGTTATTCCTCGAATAATTTTGTCTTTTATGAATTAAAGAAGTCTTGTAATCTGTTCAAACACACCACGCTTTCTAAGTCAGTTCACTGTAAATGTGCACTGTAAATGTGTTTCCATTGCAGTTTTGCAAAATATTTCCACCTCACGAGAGCGTAAAACCTTTTTTTTTTTGCAAAAAATTGGAGTCTTTTATGCGAAATTGGCGTGTTTCCATTGAGCTTAATTTTCAATTTGCGCGATTTGAAGGGTAATGGAAACGCATTAGCAAGCATTAAGGAGGCTAGTTAATAATTATGCTATGTTTACATGAATAACAGTTACAGCATGTAAGTTATACACAACATGCTGTAAGCTGTTAATATCGACTGCCCTTACTACATAACGTTAATGTTTAAGTATTTAATCATAACGCAGACTGTTTGCTCCCTCAATCCAGATGAATATTGAAAAATATTTTTAACGATTTAAAAAGGCTCGTCCAGAGGAGCAAATACAGTCTGGACCAGAGGTAATAGCAAAGCAGAGAAACACATGTGGAAGATCATTATTCCGACCTTTGTGATAAGCTATTCGGTTAATTTATTTTGAATATTTCCAGGCTTCATACAGCGCTGCTGAAGCAGCAAGAGAGGCGCAGGGAACGTTAGCTGTAGAGAGAGGTGTAGGAGAGGAGGACTGCAGCCAACATGCTGCTGCTGTGGGTGAGGGTTAGGGTTAGATTTGTCGCTAGTCTGTGGAGCAGTCAGCGTAGCAATGCCTGTTAAGTTATCTGACTCTGTTTTGCAAATTAAATATGTGCGTGTCAATAAAAATTACTAAATATTTAACCCTTTTTTGTTGTCGTCAATCCAACAACAATCCGATTTAAACCCAACCATTTTTAATACGTGGGCGTTCTGAGAACAAGCCTGTAATGAGCGAAGCGGACGGGTGTGACGCTCAGCTCAATAATACGCTCTATGCAGGCGCGCGCTCATGAACCGTTCACTGGTAAAACAATGCTCGCTCAAATCCCGCTCAGACATGACATGCATCTGTACTAAAGGCCTACTTGTTGTAGCCATTAAACAATGTATTTTGTTTAATATTTATGTTCAAATATTATGTGATTTTTAAATTTCATCTGATTATGAAAAGTGCAAAGATGCGAGTGGGTCAGAAATTATTTTTGGTGGTTATTATATTTTGTTTAATATTAAGTTTTGTTTTGTATGAAGCCCTTCTTTAAAATGAATTTCATTTTGAATAAATTGTATCTTAATTTTAATCAAGGTTTCGTCAGCCAATTGCTTGGATTTAATAAATAACAAGCAAATAGAGTAATAGCAGATTATAAGGGTGAGATGAAGTCACGCCGATCACATGCACTGCACATGAGCTGGAGTGCGTCTCATAAATAAACGAAACTCAGCAGCTACTGCCTCACAGACATGAGAAATATGTGTATAGAAAGCTCAAAATGTCTACTTTTCTTTAACTTATAGTTAAGAAAAGAAATAGACTAGTTAAGCAATGCGCAGTGTTAATGCTGCGCTTCATCACTGCGTGTGCTGTGAGTTTAACACGCATTTTTAGACTAATCCTGAGTTGTGCAATTTTGTACACATTTGTTTCTTAGTTGTAGTATTACTTTGCTAAAAAAATTTTTATTATGGCATAGCTTTCTGCTCACCCAATTAGGCTAATAAAGTAATGATTAAAAAAACACAAACGATCAAGGGCCCGGCCCGACCCGGTCCGAGGATAGTGCCGGGAAATCGGGTCGGGCCGGGTCAAGCTCGGGCAGAGAATCTAAACTCTAGTTGAGAGTGAGAGCGATTCAAAAGCATAAGGAGTCGTTTCTCGTTTGCTCTCGAAGCGCTCTCGCGGGACATTGCTGTCATACGCCGATCGGTCTGCGCAGTGCTGGTGCATCAAACAAGCATACCGTATTCTCCAGCGCGTACATCTACTGTACACTCGTTATTGCGGTGCATTGTGAGAAATAGTGCCCTATTTAAGGGTATAGGGGGCGATTTCGAACACAGCCAGAGTTTTGTTCAGTGAGCGAACTCTGACTGAATTCTTACTGAAACTCGTGAATTGTCCTGTCATCATAAACAACAAAGTGCAGATGTAAGAGATTTATTTTGCAGCGTCATCAGCTTCCGTGATTTTAACGGGAGTGTTTGTGAGAGCGCTTAAACTCGCGCTAGACCCAAGTTATGGACAGCTTCACGATAGGTCACATTCTCTGCTCCCTTTCTGTATAGTTTATTCCGATTAATATAATTTATTCATCATGTGTTGGTAAGATAACCCAAAGTCTTCATTTTCTAATGCTTAAAAAGCATTAAAATAATTCATAAATGTTTGTAGTTTTATCTGTGTAGTCAGAATATGACGTGTAGTTTCCCCAAACACAATTTTTTTTAATGTATCTATTAATTGACGAATCATTATTAGCCTACAATATCAAGAGCATGTCAATAACTGACAATGATTCTGTAAAGAGTTCCTGTTCATTTTATAATTTGAGTAACATTAAACATTAAAAAGTCTGTGTAAATAAACATTTAAGCTATTTCAGATGCAGCTTCTGTTCCACCTTTGCAGTGTAAAGATGGCTTTTGTTAATGATAACATTTTATTGGTAACAGTATTCTTATTGGTCTAGTATTCTGATTGATTTAAGTAATTGGTTAAATTTAAGTATTTGACAAACTACAACAAAGGTAATCATTAAAAATTGCACTTATAAATAAATAAAATGCTCTTGGAAATCAATTGCAAGGAGCCCCTTAATGGAAAAGTTCATTTCTGACCCTGGCAATGGGGGAATGTCTGGCATTTGCAGTTTGTATAGGTGTAAATTGCAAAAATACACAGACTTTCATGGAAGGTTAGGTCCTGAATATTTTCTAAAAAGTCATGGAAATTTGTATTAACCCTGATTATTTGATGCATATTATTAGGCCAAATAAATAGATTATACAGTGTTATTCTAGTTAACAAAAACTAAACCCATAAAAGATCTTAACTTATTTATTAAATAAATAAATGTTAACTGACATAAATAAAATATAACTTAAACTTTTCTTATTTTCATTTAGTTGTAATTAACCTGTTATTTAATTTAATTAACTTCTACATCAGGTAGAAGTATAGATACTAGTGTTTAAAAAGACTTCTGTATAAGTTGAAGTATCAACTTAAGCTTTTTACTTAAGTAAAAGTACTGGTTTCAAAATACTTAAAGTATAAAAGTAATGTAAGGAAAAAAATGCCATTAAGGACAAAAACTTAGGCAGCGCCAAAGGGGCCTATAGTGCACAACCCAGCTCCTCAAAAAAAAAAATTCTAAAGGCCATAATGACTAAAAATTAACACATTTTAGTTCAACACAAATACATTAAAGATCATATATATGTACTACTGAGCATTACGTGATTTGTGTTATGTGCAGGTATGATGGATCGTGTACAATGGTATCTGTTTATACTTCTCATCCAACCACAATCAAATTCAATCTACACTGATGGCACGATTTATCTGGATAGGTTGTCTTTTTTTTTTTTTTTTTTTTTGATGGCAAGCCAGAATGAAAACAAGCCGAAATGAAATGGGAGTAACAAGGCTATAAAATGTAAGGAGTAGAAAGTACAGATAATTGCGTGAAAATGTAAGGAGTAGAAGTAAAAAGTCTGCTGAAAAATAATTACTCCAGTAAACACAATCAATGATAGCCAAAATTTCTACTTAAGTAAGGTAACAAAGTATTTGTACTCCATTACTTGACACCTCTGTTAAAGAGCACAAACTTTTCACACCACTGAAGGGAAGGAAGGTATGAATGTGGAAAAGAATGAAAACTCTTTACCTCGATTATCTTGTTTTCATAATTGTTGTAAGCCAGAATAAAAAAATTATAATTAATCGCACAGCCCAACACTAAATATTTTATTGTGCTTTTTATAATAGCTTTTGTCAACCATTTATAACACACAGTATCGGATTTGGATCGATTCTATCTGATCTAAATCCAAAGGTTTTTTTTTTTGTCAGTGCTGAGACAGATCAGGGTATATGATCAGTTATCCCTAGCTGTGAATAGTAATATTGAAATGTAAAATGATTAACTCCAGTTTTAGTTTTGTATGTGTTTGTGTGTGAAATGTTCATGTTTTTGATGGCATTACAGTTAAGGTGTGCCCTTTAAATACGCATATATAATGTAATGTGTGGTGTTGTTACAGCTCTGTGTCATGTCTGTGAAGAGCCCCTCAGACCTGCTCAATGAAAACGCATACATCCCACCTTCACTGACGCTTGACCTCTGCTTATCATATGAAAGAAAGTTGAGCCTGAAAGATACTCCTGGGTCAACCTCTTTCTCTCCAAAGAGTCAACATAATTACTCTAGCACTTCCATCCAGCTCCTCAAAGGCATTATGGGAGGACTAGATGATGATGCATCCCTCCAGCACCAGGAAGATGACTGGAGCAGAAATCAGGAAAATGAACATAGTCTTCCAGTCTCTGAGAGCAACACCAAGTGGATGAAGGAAGATCAAAACCAAATATGCAAGTTAGCAGAGCAGCAGCAGCAGCAAGACCAGAATCTCAACCTGGTTGAAAACAAGAACGAGTCCACAGATCGAAACCCAAACCAGAACTCACAGCGGCGAAATGAAGAGAAGAACAAGACCCTGAAAGCGCTCTGCTCTGACCTGCATGATTGGGTGCCTGATGAACCTCTTCTGATTTACTCTTCTACCACCATGATGGAGAAGAATATGGAAAACCAAGAGCAGATGAGTGACAAGGAAGTAGAAAGAGAGGAAGAGGAAAGTTTTAATCCCAGTGGATGCACAAACACAGACCTATCTGAAGTTCAGAAGAAAGGAGGCGAAGGCGGCAGCAGAAATGCTTGTTTGTTGTTCGGCAAGAATGCCGTTACCAGTGACGAGGACTCCAGCTGCATGTCACTATCACAGGGAAGCACTGCAAGCAGCACCCCTGATGAAGAACCAGGTATGTCATACAGAATAGCAGATTATAGATAACCCTAGTGGTACCCACAGAGGTAGTTCGAAACGCATGACATTTGTAGTGTATATGCTAATCTGTTCTGATGCATCCCATTGGCACTGGGGTTAAAATATTTGCCAGTAATGAGTGGCTTCAAAAGGAAATTTCAGAAAGCTTCAAACTACTGTTCACGCTTGTTCATTACGCACATTCAAACCTACCGTTAATACCACTGGTTGTGCTATGGGATAATGCAAAACAAAAACAAATTTTATTTTGTTTTGTATTTTAGCTAAAAATGGAAATAAAACGGAAAAAATAAACTAGGCAGATTAAACTGTTGTTTACTAAACCTCAAACAATAAACTAGAGTTGTTCCGATTCCGATACTAGTATCGGAAATATCACAGATACCACAACAAATTCTGGCATCGGTATCAACGAGTACTTGAACCCATGTACCGATCCAATACCATTTTCTGACCGCTAGCTTTGCCTAACTGCTGCATGGTTCTTCTTTGCTGCTCAGAAAGCATTGCAAACACAGGAAGTTGTGATGTGTTGCCACAAGCAACCACTGTTAAGAGCAGCGAAGAAAAAATGAAAACACGTTAGCAGTATGTCCGCCGTTTAACAGTATTTCGTCTCTGTGTGGATGGCGCGCGCACACACACGTGCATGACACTCGCTCACTGTCTTTGTAGTCTCTGCTGTGTGTCACTATCAAGCAGCAACCTCCCCCAGTTTCTCTGTCCATTTTTTACACAGTCTATGGTCACTATATGAGGACACGAACACATAAGCCGTCACTTCATGAGAATTTACAGTTTCATTTGAGAAAACTGTCATATGAACACAGACACTCACAAGTTGTTCACGGCAACCCGTCAAAATAAAAGTTTGGTTTAACGTGAAGAAATTGACAGAATATATTAGGCTACTCTTGTACAGTAGATTTAGCTACGTCTCTATGTAATAATAATATATCTCTACTAGATGGTTGTTAAGAGATTATATTTTCTGATTAATATATCATTTTTTATATTCCTACATTTATTTGTTGCACTTTCTTTTTTTTTTATACAGTTATATTGTAAAACTAAAATACCTTTTTCAGTTTGCAGTGTTAGATTTGTGGCTGCATTTGAAGTTCTTTTTTGCTTAAGAAAATTATAATATTACTGTCAAATGCATGTCAGATAATAAAAATACTGTAATAAATACAATCGTTCACTGTATGTATTTGTTCATGTTTTATTAAGTGATAAGTTTGAAGCACAACCATAAAATAATTCTAGCAGTTATACGGGGCTAGTAGTATATACAGCTGTATATACAGATACACACTCATCGGATCAGTACTCGGTATCGGCCGATACCCTGAGCCCAGGTATCAGAATCGGTATCGAGAAGGGAAAAGGGTATCGGAACATCTCTACAACACACCAAACTGTTTTTTGGGACCAAGGCATTTGGTTAGTCTGATAATGGTCTTGGATCCTAAATGAGCTAGATTGATACCTTGATCCAGATCAATCATATCCTGCTGACTTGTGCTCCATTTTACTACATCTGGTAACTACTGGCCTGAGACATATAGTGATTTTAATGGTCAATAAAAAATATCTAGCTTTCAACTGTTTGTTATTGGAACTGTTATCAATTCAGTTCCAATCCCTTTTACCCGAGTAAAGAGTATAACAAATAATTTTGTGGCAAACATATACATACACAAGATTTCACAGAGCATCTTCTGTATGCCTGAGATGTCAGTGAGACAAATTATATTAGTTGAATCTAGGAAATTCATTAAAATAAGAATGAGCATTCTGCTTGAAACATCATATCTACTACAGCAGGCTCATTTTGTCTAACATAGCTGTGCCTCTGTATAGAAAAAAAGGACTTCTAATTAACTGTTTAGTCCATAACGACCATACATTTAAAAACTGTTTTTTGCAAATAAACTATTGAGAACTATTGAAATCCATATTTGCGACGCATATTACTGCCAGGTGTTAAACGGTCATCTGCCTCACCTGACAACTTGTGACTCAAAGAGAACATGTTTCATTGTTGGTTGTAGAGTCCTATTGGGAAGGCAGTGCATTTGAAACAGACACGGACCTGCCTGCTGGTTGGATGCGAGTGCAGGACACATCAGGCACCTACTACTGGCACATTCCCACAGGTACCACACAGTGGGAGCCACCTGGGCCCCTGGAAGAGAGACCAGCCAGTGCATCACCTGCACTCACACCCGCTGACGAGCCACAGGTGCACACGTCTTGCAGTTATTAATATTCCATCAATATAATTGTAACCCATGTTAATGCTAATGTCTTTTTATCTGTCTTTAAACGTGACCACATTTGTAATTAGATTACATGGAGTGGTGTTTCACAACCAAACACATTCAGTGTTGAAGAACTGTGGCAGGTAGGTTCATAACAGAGTCACAGACATACACACCTCATTCTTTTTAAGTCCATATAATGCTGTTTTTATTGCTCAGAAGGAGGATATAGCTTCTGATGAAAGTCTGAAGGAGTTTGAGGGAGCGACTCTACGCTACGCCTCCATCAATCTCAGGTACAAGATCAATCAAACATCACAGACTTGTGACGCTGAACATGACACAGTATTACGGCACTATAACATTTACATTGCGTCACATTTATGCATTTCGTAGACACTTATCGAAAGCCACTCACGTTAAGACTACTGAAGGGGTGCCCAATCCTGTTCCTGGAGAATGCACCTGAACCAGCAGATTATTATCACAGAGAAATTTGTAGGAGCAGGGTTTGTACTGAACTGTGCAGGAAGAGAACATGATTGGCACCCCTGCTCTACTGTTTGAGCTACAGGAGCATTGACTCTTCTGTGTCATCTTGTTGTGTGCAGTTTTTCTCATTCTGAGGAGGAAGTGGAACAGACTTATGTCAGCCGTAATGAGGGGGCAAAGGTAAACGCACTGATGAATGACCACATAACATCAAGATGTTTGTTTTCTTCATGCTTGTTTGTGTATGTTTTGCAGTGTTTTGCAGTGCGTTCTTTGGGATGGGTGGAGATCTCAGAGGAGGAAATGGCTCCTGGCAGAAGTAGTGTTGCCGTTAATAACTGTATTCGACAGCTGTCCTACCAGAAACACAATCTAGATGACACGGCCGGCATCTGGGGCGAGGTGTGTATATATGTGTGGGAATCGTTATAGTCATGTCAAGTCAACTTTATTTATATAGCGCTTTTTACAATGCAGATTGTTTCAAAGCAGCTTCACAGTGTTAAACAGGAAAATAACTCAACAGAATTTTATTCGGCCGTACAGCCGCTCCAGAGAAAATTGTGATGTCATCTAGCTGATTTCAATTATCATACAGTGTGGGCATTAGATTAGTAATTCGATCAGTAATTTAGTTTATAAGGTTAATTTAGTTTACTAATTAGTTTTATTTGGATTTTTAGTTGAAAAATGTAGTGTCCCCAACTGAGCAAGCCAAGCCAAAGGCGACAGTGGCAAGGAAACCAAAACTCCATCAGGTGACTTAATGGAGAAAAATAAACCTTGGGAGAAACCAGGCTCAGTCTGGGTGCCAGTTCTCCTCTGGCCAATTAACAAACAGTGTATGATTTATTATTCTGGCAACTTTACAGGTCATAGGTCATATTAGATCAGAATATTCAAAGGGTCGGAGTCATCACACCGGAGACGGGTTTATTGAGGATGACATGTTGATAAAACAATTATTAAATAGGAATATTCGAAAGATCGAAATCATCACGGCGGAGATGGCTTTATTGAGGATGACGTGTCGATTAAACAATTATTAAATAGGAATATTCGAAAGATCGGAGTCATCGCGCCGGAGACGGGTTTATTGAGGATGACATGTTGATAAAACAATTATTAAATAGGAATATTCGAAAGATCGAAATCATCACGGCGGAGATGGCTTTATTGAGGATGACGTGTCGATTAAACAATTATTAAATAGGAATATTCGAAAGATCGGAGTCATCACGCCGGAGATGGGTTTATTGAGGATGCCGTGTCGATGAGGCAATTTCAGCCTGCAGTTGATTTTGATATTCTAGGTATTATCTGGCCAGAACTGGCTGCGTTTTGGACCAGCTGGAGTTTGTTTATTAAGCGAGCAGGGCAACCACCCAGTAGAGCATTACAATAATCTAGCCTTGAGGTCATTCAGCATTTTGCATTGAAAGCATATGCCGTAATTTAGATATATTTTTAAGATGGTAGAATGCAGTTGTGCAGTTGAATGCAAAACGCGAAAAACGCGTGTGACAACTACACACCAGACGCAAATTTGCGTCATGGGCGGGGCTTCTGCTCTATATGAGCCTATATGAGCTTTTTTGTAAAAAATACTACTATTAATGTGCGACAAAACGTAGTTTAAAGACTTTTTCAGGCGATAATATAGTTGTTTAAAGCTCAAATCTGTGGTTAATTTATAAAAAGAGTGCCTATTTGAGCATTTTATCTGGCGTTTTCGGAGTTGTGAGATCCAGGGGATCGGCAGCGCTCGTGTACCCGGCGAGACCCGCCTTCCCTCGGCTAGTCCTTCTCACATTTGCCGCTGGCTCTGGCTCTTTTTTTCTGCTCCTGTCTCGTTGTGAAATGGCTCACTTGGCTCACAATGGCTCACAATAACTCACAATAACTCACAATAACTCACTTTCTTCCAAGCAAGATCCTTTTTATTCCTTTTATTCCTGTTCCTGTAGTGATAGGATGATGTATTGTACAGCTCCGGGTCTCCACATACGGCCACCATTATCTTGTCCTCCATTGTTGTTGGGATTTCTGCCTCCGCTTGTAAATGCGTCACTACTAGAGCAAGCTCGTGATTGGTTAACGCGGCGCGAAATATCCGCCAGAGTTCAGATTTTTCAACTTGAGCGATTCGCGCGAATCGCGCATTCAAAACGCTCAATTCGCGTCATTCGCGCCGCCTCAATCGCGCGAATCGCGCGAATCTCGCCGCCTCATTCGCGCGAATCGCGCCGCAGAATGCCATTTCGCGTCTCTGCATTGACTTAACATGTAAATCACTCGCGCGAATCGCGTCCGGTGTGAACGCAGCATCAGACAGTATTCTAGGTTACTACTTGTAGAGTTTTTTGTCCAATAATTAAAATTTTTTCTTTTTTTTAGTTAAGTTGCAGGAAATTACTAGTCATCCAATTTTTTTATATCAGCTATGCATTCCGTTAATCTTGTGAATTGGTAAGTTTCGTCAGGCCGTGAAGAAATATAGAGTGGTTTAATAATAGCCAACTTAAAAGTTTTCAGTACATATCCTAATGTCATGGATGGATGAATTAATGATATTAAGAAGAGGATCTATGACCTCTGGAAGCATCTCTTTCAGTAGCTTAGTTGGTATAGGGTCGAGCATACATGTTGTTGATTTTGATGATTTAATGGTTTTTTGATGGTTTAGCCAATTCTTCTTCTCCTATAGCAGTGACTGAGTGTAATTTTTCCTCATTGACACTACAATGCTCTGTCTGATGTGATACTGTAGTAGACGGCTGCATGTTATAATTGTTTTTCCTAATATTATCAATCTTACACGTAAAGAAGTTCATAAGGTCATTGCTGTGCTGTGTACAAACATCCGAAGTTGAATCTTTATTTTTGGTTAATTTAGCCACTTTTTTTTGTGAACAATTATTTTTATTGAGTAGTCAGTTCAATATGAAGAAAATACAGCATATTACATTATAGCCATCACCCACCCACCCACCCACGGTAGACTTATATTGTAATGGGGAATTACAAGACAATGCAGTGGAAAAAGTAAAATACCTGATCATCAGATCAATAGAAAATATACATGATGCAAAATAAATTGTACATCCGAAAGAAGAAACAAAAGATTTGACAATATCAAATGTAGCTTTCCAAGTCTTCAAAGTCTTTGTCTTTGCTCCATGAATACGAGCTGTTGACAGTTCCAAAGAAATAATATCCAGCAAAGATAGGCCCTATACACGCCTGCACATCATATGTGGAGGAATCCAGAGACTGACTAACATTTTCTTTGCAGCAGTGAGAGCAGCTAAAAGCAAACTCTGTTGTGAAGACAATGCCAGATCAGAGAAGTTATTTAAGAAGAAGAGCAAACTAAGACCAGAAGGGAAAAAGTGCAGGGCATTCCCCAATTTTTTTTTTTTTTAATTAACCAAGAACCCTCTGCGGACATAAATTACAATTTGGGGAAGGTGACAGATGCATATACACTCACCTAAAGGATTATTAGGAACACCTGTTCAATTTCTCATCAATGCAATTATCTAATCAACCAATCACATGGCAGTTGCTTCAAAGCATTTAGGGGTGTGCTCCTGGTCAAGACAATCTCCTGAACTCCAAACTGAATGTCAGAATGGGAAAGAAAGGTGATTTAAGCAATTTTGAGTGTGGCATGGTTGTTGGTGCCAGATGGGCCGGTCTGAGTATTTCACAATCTGCTCAGTTACTGGGATTTTCACGCAGAGGAGAATGGGCCGACTGATTCAAGCTGATAGAAGAGCAACTTTGACACTCGTTACAACCAAGGTATGCAGCTAAGCATTTGTGAAGCCACAACACGCACAACCTTGAGGCAGATGGGCTACAACAGCAGAAGACCCCACCGGGTACCACTCATCTCCACTACAAATAGGAAAAAGAGGCTACAATTTGCACGAGCTCACCAAAATTGGACACTTGAAGACTGGAAAAATGTTGCCTGGTCTGATGAGTCTCGATTTCTGTTGAGACATTCAGATGGTAACAGAATGAGAACATGAATCCATCATGCCTTGTTACCACTGTGCAGGCTTATGGTGGTGGTGTAATGGTGTGGGGGATGTTTTCTTGGCACACTTTAGGCCCCTTAGTGCCAATTGGGCATCGTTTAAATGCCACGGCCTACTTGAGCTTGAGCATTGTTTCTGACCATGTCCATCCCTTTATGACCACCATGTACCCATCCTCTGATGGCCACTTCCAGCAGGATAATGCACCATGTCACAAAGCTCGAATCATTTAAAATTGATTTCTTGAACATGACAATGAGTTCACTGTAATAAAATGGCCCCCACAGTCACCAGATCTCAACCCAATAGAGCATCTTTGGGATGTTGTGGAACGGGAGCCTCGTGCCCTGGATGTGCATCCCACAAATCTCCATCAACTGCAAGATGCTATCCTATCAAAATGGGCCAACATTTTTAAAGAATGCTTTCAGCACCTTGTTGAATCAATGCCACGTAGAATTAAGCCAGTTCTGAAGGCGAAAGGGGGTCAAACACAGTATTAGTATGGTGTTCATAATAATCCTTTTTGGTGAGTGTAGAAACATTTTAAAGGGGACAGATAAAGTCTATGTCGAAGTTTCCAATGGATCATCTGATGATTTGGATTTTTTGAGGATGTTGTAATTGTCTCCCAAGTTTGGTCAGAAAATAAGGTTTGCGCATCACCGCTGATAACCTTAGACCAGCTAGTTGTTATTGATAATGGTTTATACGATTTTTTTTAAGGAGAAAAGAGTAAATTCCTGAGGCAGAAATAAAAGAATTATCAATTGGAAGGATTACTTTTCTCAAGGGATGTACAGGCAATTGTGCATCCCAGGGAACACCATAAGCGCGAAGTGCTGATGCGAAGATACATGAAAAAGGAAGTTCCTGGTATATTAAAAAGATCCTTAATATCTTGAAATGATTTCAGGCCTTTGTCATCATAGATGTCTCCAAAGGAGTTTACTTTGCATATGGCCCATTGTGAACAGTGAAATGGGTTCTTTCCTGATAAAAAATTATTATTATGGAACAGAGGTGAATGACGATGCCACTTCAGATTTGGCTCCATCTTTCTGAGTAGAAAAGTTCACCGTTCTCCAAGTAGAAATAAAATGTGTTATGATGGGTCCAAAACTAAGCTTACATTGTCTAAGTGAGACACCAGCAAAAAACAAATGCTTTATATTGTGAGGAGAAACAAGGGATTCTTCAATAGCCCACCTTGAAGTTGACACATTTGGATTAAACCAGGTTGACAGTGTGCGGAGTGTAAAGGAGTCAGCGTATAACTTAAATTTTGGAAAGGACCAGCCACCATCTGTTCTGTTGCGCTGTAAAGTATATTACTGAATTAAGTTTTTTTCCAATAGCCAGCAGGTGGGGGTAAAGGAATCATAGAGGAATAGAAATTAACGCGAGGAAGGATGTTCATTTAAACAACAGATATTCTTGCATGTAAAGAAGTAGGAAGGTGCATCCAATTTGCAAGATCTGAGGTGACTCTAGCCAAGTTAACTATATCCTGCATAGATGGATAGATATCTACACCTAAATATTTGAAGAAATGTACCACCGGAATAAAATCAGAAAATGTCACAGATCTAACACATAAATTAAGAGGGAGCTGATATGACTTTGTCCAATTAATTGTATACCCAGATAGGTTACTAAACTGTAGATAGTTTACCCACTAGGGCTGCACGATTCTTGCTAAAATGTGAATCACGATTTTTCTCCATGGGAATTGAGATCACGATTCTCTTACACGATTCTCATTTTTTCTTATACTTTAAAAAAAAAAAATCAAAATTTTTAATAAAAGTAATTAGTTACAATTAAATTAAAATGTAGAAACAACAAATGTAGACAGACTAGATGTAAATCTATGCTTATTACTGTTTATTTCTATTTTTATGATTATTTAATATCTTGCCTTTTGGAGAGAGGGGTTTTGTTGTCTTATTTCATTGTTTCTTTTTGTTTTTGTAAAAAATGAAAACTATAAAAAATAAAAAAAAATGTTTTTAATGTTATAAGAAAACGCTTAACGTGGCTTAATGTACTAAGACGTGTTATTAAGTGTTATTAAGAGACCAAACTCAGGAAACATAACAAAAATACTGTTGGATAGAACTGCTTGTGCTTGGTTTGTTACCACAGTTATCTGCGTGCTTCAACAGCGATGAAGTTCCACATTTGCGGCTATCTTTTCTTCAACTCCTCATGATCCATCTCGACGACTGCGTGCACAAATAAACTAATTAGGGCCCAAGCCCAAAGGGCGCAGAGCCCTATTGTTCTTCCTCAGATTATTAGGGCCCAAGCCCAAAGGGCACAGAGCCCTATTGTTCTTCCTCAGATTATTAGGGCTCAAGCCTGAAAGGGCGCAGAGCCCTATTGTTCCCCTAAGGATTATTATTAGGGCTCAAGCCTGAAAGGGCGCAGAGCCCTATTGTTTTCCTTAGGATTATTAGGGCTCAAGCCTGAAAGGGCGCAGAGCCCTATTGTTCCCCTAAGGATTATTAGGGCTCAAGCCTGAAAGGGCGCAGAGCCCTATTGTTCTTCCTCGGTTTCTTATTATTAGGGCTCAAGCCTGAAAGGGCGCAGAGCCCTATTGTTTTCCTTAGGATTATTAGGGCTCAAGCCTGAAAGGGCGCAGAGCCCTATTGTTCCCCTAAGGATTATTATTTTTTTTTTATTTTTTTTTATTTTTTTTTTCGACTTCTCGGGTACTTTTGGGGCACTTAACATGCTCGAAAACTCTTGAAACTTCGCACAGGCGTTGGAATGCGTGGCCATCAGAGCCGGGCTGAAGCTGGTACCCGGGCGTGGCAGGGGGGCTCGACAGCGCCCCCTTAAGTGGGGTCTGAAAACTTGGTCCATATATCAAACACACTTGCACGTACATGTATGAAACTCGGTACACATATAGACCTCATCGGGCCAAACAACTTTCGTGCTCATAGTTATGCGTCAGCCCAACAGGAAGTGAGCTATTATGGGTTGTTCGGAAAACCCATGCTCTGGAATTTAATATACTCCTCCGAGGCCATTGTTTCGATCATCGCCAAACTCGGTCAGCATGAAGTGAACATATTCAGGATGCTAAATTGCGAGCGGATTTGTGATATCTCAAACGGTTTGGCCGTGGCGAAGCAACGAATTTATGGCGAGAAAAGGGAAACAGGAAGTGTGGTTTAACTTGTGCAAATATTGACTGATTTAGATGAAACTTCAGCTGTGTGTTCGTTGTAAGAAGCCGATCACATGGATATGACTTTTGTGAGTCAAAGTTAAAGCGCCACCAACTGGCAGCAGGAAGTGTGTCACTTTCAAAAATGCTTTAAATTACTGTCTTATTTTCTCCCGATTGACTTCAAACTTCATCAGTATAATGTGAAAACATGACAGATAGAGACATATGAAATGGAGTCCTGAAATTTGAAGTACTGTTGCCATGGCAACGTGTCAAAATTTAATAATCTTTTGGCTGTTCTGAGGCTCTTAGCATCCTTGAAATTGGTTGAAACTGCTTGAAACTCAACACACACATCAGAGATGTCAGTCAGTACAAATGGGCAAAGCCTCAGAAACGGGTGGGGATGAGGGGCTCTCTAGCGCCACCTTTTGACAAAAGTGAAGGGCTTCGTTTCATCTACAATCACCAAACTCAGTATATATATTGACCTCATCGAGCCGGACAACTTTCTAATTTACAGTCATTAGGTCCGACCAACAGGAAGTCAGATATTTTGGTTTGAAGGTGAATATTTGTGTAATTCAGGGTCTGAGTTTTTACGTTCTCCTCGTAGGCGATTTATTCAATCTCCACCAAACTTGGTCAACATGAAACAAAGATACGGAAGATGCTAAAATGCGAACGAATATTGGATATCTCAAACGGTGTTGCCATGGCGAGGGATTAAATGAGGACAAAAAAGGGGAACAGAAATTGTCTAATATCTTGTAAAATCATATTTTGATTTCAATTAAATTAAGATTGTATGTTTGGTAATTGAACTTAGATTAATTTAAAATTACTATACTATTTTTCAGATGAATATATATATTTTTTATAAATATTTCTTTGAATAATTCCTTGATTCCTTGATTCCTTGATGCCCTTCCCTCAATGAACACAAGATGGCAGCATTGTGTTAGTTTTGAAGCAGGAAAAAAAAAAGCTCGTTTCTCTCTCTCTCTCTCTCTCTCTCTCTCTCTCTCTCTCTCTCTCTCTCTCTCTCTCTCTCTCTCTCTCTCTCTCTCTCTCTCTCTCTCTCTCTCTCTCTCTCTCCAGGGTCCCCGCGGGATATTAAAAAGTCTTAAATGTCTTTAAATTCAAAATCAAAAGTCCATGTAACGCTACTCCATTGCTCATTGAAATGCTCCCGCAATGTTTTAGAGAGAGAGAGAGAGAGAGAGTGTGTGTGTGTGTGTGTGTGTGTGTTCTTAGTTCGTTTTTTCGCTAGTGAGAGACCAACATGCATCTTATATAGCAGCCAATCAGCTTTCATGTTATTGGCGCGAGGCTCTTTCTGATTATACCACAGACGCATCAAACGGATTTTATTCTTCAGCTTCAGTTCTCCAGTTCTTCCAGTTCACGCGATCGTGATAGCAAAGGTGAATCTTTCTCACCTGCCATCTCGTATAATGACCAAATAAAAGTTTGATATGCCCGATAGCACTAAACAAAGAGTTTAAAAAGCGGTGAAAACCCCGAACTCATTCGCTACTGACACACGGACTGATGTCAGACTGGCCGCGGATTCTGCAGGCGTTTGCCGCCGGTCAGCGCTCGCGCGAGTGAACCGAATCTAGGCATATTCATACATATCCATATCTATGGGCTCATCATTACTGTAGGTCTTAAAGTGAAAGCAACCCAATATAGCCGAGCCTATACCCCCTCCTGCCTGTGTCGTTAGTATTAATCAAACAACAACAACGGGGAAAAACAAACAGTAGCCCTAAACTTAAAGCACTGTTTGTATCTGTATATTTAAGTTGTATTTATTTGTCCTATTGTCAAACAAGATTCATGCATTTTGTTTGTTTTATTGCCATGTGTGACTATTGTGCATCTAATATAATGATATGGTAAATGTGGCATCCTAATTATGAAAAAAAAAAGAAACATGCACATTTCTGAAAATGACCATCACAAAATCAGTAATTTTGATCTCACAAAAAATGTATATACATACACACACACTACCGGTCAAAAGTTTGAGAACGGTTCGATTTTTAAAATGTTTTTTAAAGAAGTCTCTCCTGCTCACCGAGGCTGCATTTATTTGATCCAAAATACAGCAAAGACAGTATTATTGTGAATATGTTTTTTTATTTTTTTATTTAAAATAACTATATTTCAATATATATCTTAAATAGAATTTATTTCTGTGATTCAAAGCTGAATTTTCAGCATCATTGCTCCAGACTTTAGAGTCACATAATCCTTCAGAATCTTTTTTTTTTTTGTTTTACTTTTTTTTATCCATCAAAGAATCCAAAAAAAATGTTTTACACAACTGTGTTCAACACTGATAATAAACATAAATGTTTGTTGATCATCAGATCCTCATATGAGAATGATTAGTGATTTAGTGAAGGGTCATGTGACACTGAAGACTGGAGTAATGATGTTAAATTCAGCTTTGATCACAGGAATAAATGACACTTTACTATATATTCACATAGAAAACAGTCACAACAGAACTGTCACAATATTACAGCTTTTTGTATTTTTAATAACATAAATGCAGCATTGGTGAGCAGAATGTAAAAACATTTAAAAATCTTACCGTTCTCAGACTTTAGACCGGTAGTGTGTTTGTATATTAATCCTGGTGGGATTGAGCTATGAGGAAGTGCAAGATTACTAATACTTTGTTCAATTTGAATAAATTAATTTGCTTTGCAAGTAATTTTGTGATTCTGCATTTCCTTTTGTACGTTTTTTTTTTTAAATTGCGTGATATAGGTCTTAAATTTAATTCATAATGGTCTTGAAAAGGTCTTAAAAAGTCTTAAATTTGACTTGGTGAAACCTGCAGATACCCTGTCTCTCTCTCTCTCTCTCTCTCTCTCTCTCTCTCTCTCTCTCTCTCTCTCTCTCTCTCTCTCTCTCTCCTCTCTCTCTCTCTCTCTCTCTCTCTCTCTCTCTCTCTCTCTCTGTCTGTCTCTCTCTCTCTCTCTGTCTGTCTCTCTCTGTCTATCTCTCTGTCTCTCTCTCTCTCTGTGTGTGTGTGTGTGTGTGTGTGTGTGTGTGTGTGTGTGTGTGTGTGTGTGTGTGTGTGTGTGTGTGTGTGTGTGTGTGTGCGTGCGTGTGTGTTTCTGAGGACATACATTTGTGGACATTTCATGTGTCCCCATACATATATTGTTCTCTTCGAGCCGGACAACTTTCTAATTTACAGTCATTAGCTCCGACCAACAGGAAGTCAGATATTTTGATTTGAAGGGGAATATTTGTGTAATTCAGGGTCTGAGTTTTCACGTTCTCCTCGTAGGCGATTTATTCAATCTCCACCAAACTCTGTCAAAATGAAACAAAGATACGGAAGATGCTAAAATGTGAACGGATATTGGATATCTCAAACGGTGTTGCCATGGTGAGGGATTAGTATAAAAACCATTAAGTCTATGGAATGCCCTCTGCCTGTCCTTCCCCTCCCCCCTCACTCTATCACTCTGTGTGTGTGTGTGTGTGTGTGTGTTTGTGTGTGTGTGTGTGTGTGTGTGTGTATGTGTGTGTGACTTTCTCTCTTGATGAAGATAATTTAACCCTTTCATATAGGCTATCACAAATAACTATCACTTGAAATAAAAACGTCATGTGATGTGTTTGCCAAGATCACGTATGATGCACATGTCTTTAAATGAATTATTTACTGATATAATATAAATGTATTAAAACATAAATTTCACATGATTTTATAAAAGTGGCTATTTATAATAAACTTCCATAAAATGTAGACACGCATCTTACTCTTACCTGACACTGATATTAAAATCATCTTTGCAGTTTCTGTGATTTGGCTCCATTTACACATTTTTTTATTAAATTTTTTTTATTGGACCACCCATATTGAAATGAAAGCACGCTTTATGGTGCATAAGATTGGTGCACAAACGGTAGCTAAGGTAGCTCAAAAACACATGAAGAGAAGTGTTAGAATAAAACAACATCAGCATTCAAATGGTATTCTGAACTCATTCCAATTTGACCTTTGACATAGTCTGACATGAAATTCATATAAATTTAATTGATATCATAGATGTGGTTTGTGGTCATAGCAGCACCAACTACTGCAGTTAATGTGGTGAATTCAGATTACTTTGACATAGTCCTTTTATGTTTTCCCATTTTAAATGCCTATTATCTGCAGTGCACAGTTAAGCTGATGCCACCGGCGTGGCGGTGCCACCGGCTTGAGCCCGTCATCGCTGCTCGCAGCTTTAATTATTATTATTATTAGGGCTCAAGCCTGAAAGGGCGCAGAGCCCTATTGTTTTCCTTAGGATTATTATTATTATTAGGGCTCAAGCCTGAAAGGGCGCAGAGCCCTATTGTTCCCCTAAGGATTATTCTTTTTAGGGCTCAAGCCTGAAAGGGCGCAGAGCCCTATTGTTTTCCTTAGGATTATTATTAGGGCTCAAGCCTGAAAGGGCGCAGAGCCCTATTGTTCCCCTAAGGATTATTTTTTTTTTTTTTTTTTTTTTTTTTTTTTTTCGACTTCTCGGGTACTTTTGGGGCACTTAACATGCTCGAAAACTCTTGAAACTTTGCACACACGTCGGAATGCGCGGCCATCAGAGCCGGGCTGAAGCTGATACCCGGGCGTGGCAGGGGGGCTCGACAGCGCCCCCTAAGGTGGGGTCTGAAAACTTGGTCCATATATGAAACACACTTGCACGTACATATATGAAACTCGGTACACATATAGACCTCATCGGGCCGAACAACTTTCGTGCTCTAAGTTACGTGTCAGCCCAACAGGAAGTGAGCTATAATGGGTTGTTCGGAAAACCCATGCTCTGGAATTTAATATACTCCTCCGAGGCCATTGTTTCGATCATCGCCAAACTCGGTCAGCATGAAGTGAACATATTCAGGATGCTAAATTGCGAGCGGATTTGTGATATCTCAAACGGTTTGGCCGTGGCGAAGCAACGAATTTATGGCGAGAAAAGGGAAACAGGAAGTGTGTTATAACTTGTGCAAACATTGACTGATTTGGATGAAACTTCAGCTGTGTGTTCGTTGTAAGAAGCCGATCGCATGGATATGACTTTTGTGAGTCAAAGTGATAGCGCCACCAACTGGCAGCAGGAAGTGTGTCACTTTCAAAAATGCTTTAAATCACGGTCTTATTTTCACCTGAGTGACTTCAAACTTCATCAGTATAATGTGAAAACATGGCAGATATACACATATGAATGGATTCCTAAAATTTTAAATAATGTTGCCATGGCAACGTGTCAAAGTTTAATAATCTTTTGGCTGTTCTGAGGCTCTTAGCATCCTTGAAATTGCTTGAAACTGCTTGAAACTCAACACACACATCAGACATGTCAGTCAGTACACATTGGCAAAGCCTCAGAAACGAGTGGGGATGAGGGGCTCTATAGCGCCACCTTTTGACAAAAGTGAAGGGCTTCGTTTCATCTACAATCACCAAACTCAGTATATATATAGACCTCATCGAGCCGGACAACTTTCTAATTTACAGTCATTAGCTCCAACCAACAGGAAGTCAGATATTTTGGTTTGAAGGTGAATTTTTGTGTAATTCAGGGTCTGAGTTTTTACGTTCTCCTCGTAGGCGATTTATTCAATCTCCACCAAACTCTGTCAAAATGAAACAAAGATACAGAAGATGCTAAAATGCGAACGGATATTGGATATCTCAAACGGTGTTGCCATGGCGAGGGATTAAATAAGGACAAAAAAGGGGAACAGAAATTGTCTAATATCTTGTAAAATCATATTTTGATTTCAATTAAATTAAGATTGTATGTTTGGTAATTGAACTTAGATTATTTAAAATTACTATACTATTTTTCAGATGAATATATATATTTTTTATAAATATTTCTTTAAATAATCTAATGTGCCAGTGTGCCCTCCCCTCAATGAACAGAAGATGGCAGCATTGTGTTAGTTTTGAAGCAGGATAGAAAAAACCTTGTTTCTCTCTCTCTCTCTCTCCAGGGTCCCCGCGGGATATTAAAAAGTCTTAATTGTCTTTAACCTCTTAACATGTGCCCCATTTTTTGAGAATTCTTTGAAAACGACATACCCAAATGAAAATGTCTGCAGCTCTTAAACCCTATGGTCTATATTCATAAATCTGGTCTTATTTTAAACTAGACACTTGAAATGTTGCTACCCAAGAGTCATAATAACTCAAAGTAATATGGGAACAGAGTAATATACATGTATAAGTGACTCACGTTTTTTTTTTTTTTTTTTTTTTACTTAGGGAAAAAAATATTATAATTTAATGTTAAGAGCCTGAAAATAACTTAAATATAAAACTGAATGTCTAATCATGTCATGATTCAAATATGAGGATGATTCTCTCAGTAATGTAGCTTCTGTGAGCTTTTATGTCAAGAAAAGTCTAGGCGAATTTCAAAAAGGCCATTTATTTCATAAAAATGTGTAATTGTAAAGAGTAGTTTTTCATTCAAATAAATCTGCAATAAACTGCTAATTATAATGGATAAACAGTTACTGAAAAACTAAAGCAACTATTTACAGAGATTACAAAGTGTAAAAAAACTCATTTAGCTGATGGGAAGCGTCAGTAAGAGTCTGCGCGCTCCACTGCAGTTGCGCCATTGAGAACGCGCAGACTGCGCACAAACAGTATTCACCAAAGCCCACTTACGTAAACTGCGCAAGATAATGCCTTTTGATTGGTTACTAAGTCCATCAATCAAACCTTTGTTGGAAAGGCATTGGCTGGGCACCGAGTGCCTTTATCCAACGAAAACCATGGGCGCAATGATTGACAGCTCACCAAGCCTGTAAGGCGCTTCCTCTTTATGATGCATCCCAGTAGAGTCTCTGATTGGAGGAGAGAAACGAGGGAGGGTTTATAATACGTGGGAGAGACTATTCTAGCAGGGGGAGTTTGCCAGAAAAGGATTAGAATCGATATTTCATTGAAAATGGACATGATTGATTACGCTAACTCAAAACTCCCTTGCAAACAACGAAGGATTTTTTGTTTTTTTCCCTATTTTTTCGTTGTTTTGGATTAAAAAGTGGGATGCATTTTGAAGAGTGGACTCTTACACAGAGATGTATGCGGGTGTTTATTGGATTCGTCCGATCTGATCTGAACGACAGGAGATGAAAGATGAGTATCGCTAATATTTTGCTAATGTTTACATGGCCGGTCCTTTAGCGTTTCATTTAACCCTTTCCTCTCTGGTTTATTTATTGCAAAAACAAGTTCAGAACATGAATCTTGAGTGTTTTAGCTTTCAAATGATGTATAGTTTGTGATAGTTGATTGAATATTTTGTATAAAACAAAAGTAAATAAAAGTACACACACGCCCACTTCCGTCAACCCCCCCTCTTCAGCTTCAGTTCTCCAGTTCTTCCAGTTCACGCGATCGTGATAGCAAAGGCGAATCTTTCTCACCTGCCATCTCGTATAATGACCAAATAAAAGTTTGATATGCCCGATAGCACTAAACAAAGAGTTTAAAAAGCGGTGAAAACCCCGAACTCATTCGCTACTGACACACGGACTGATGTCAGACTGGCCGCGGATTCTGCAGGCGTTTGCCGCCGGTCAGCGCTCGCGCGAGTGAACCGAATCTAGGCATATTCATACATATCCATATCTATGGGCTCATCATTACTGTAGGTCTTAAAGTGAAAGCAACCCAATATAGCCGAGCCTATACCCCCTCCTGCCTGTGTCGTTAGTATTAATCAAACAACAACAACGGGGAAAAACAAACAGTAGCCCTAAACTTAAAGCACTGTTTGTATCTGTATATTTAAGTTGTATTTATTTGTCCTATTGTCAAACAAGATTCATGCATTTTGTTTGTTTTATTGCCATGTGTGACTATTGTGCATCTAATATAATGATATGGTAAATGTGGCATCCTAATTATGAAAAAAAAAAAGAAACATGCACATTTCTGAAAATAACTTCACAAAATCAGTAATTTTGATCTCACAAAAAATGTATATACATACACACACACTACCGGTCAAAAGTTTGAGAACGGTTCGATTTTTAAAATGTTTTTTAAAGAAGTCTCTCCTGCTCACCGAGGCTGCATTTATTTGATCCAAAATACAGCAAAGACAGTATTATTGTGAATATGTTTTTTTATTTTTTTATTTAAAATAACTATATTTCAATATATATCTTAAATAGAATTTATTTCTGTGATTCAAAGCTGAATTTTCAGCATCATTGCTCCAGACTTTAGAGTCACATAATCCTTCAGAAATCTTTATTTTTTTTTTTTACTTTTTTTTATCCATCAAAGAATCCAAAAAAAATGTTTTACACACCTGTGTTCAACACTGATAATAAACATAAATGTTTGTTGATCATCAGATCCTCATATGAGAATGATTAGTGATTTAGTGAAGGATCATGTGACACTGAAGACTGGAGTAATGATGATAAATTCAGCTTTGATCACAGGAATAAATGACACTTTACTATATATTCACATAGAAAACAGTCACAACAGAACTGTCACAATATTACAGCTTTTTGTATTTTTAATAACATAAATGCAGCATTGGTGAGCAGAATGTAAAAACATTTAAAAATCTTACCGTTCTCAGACTTTAGACCGGTAGTGTGTTTGTATATTAATCCTGGTGGGATTGAGCTATAAGGAAGTGCAAGATTACTAATACTTTGTTCAATTTGAATAAATTAATTTGCTTTGCAAGTAATTTTGTGATTCTGCATTTCCTTTTGTACGTTTTTTTTTTTTAAATTGCGTGATATAGGTCTTAAATTTAATTCATAATGGTCTTGAAAAGGTCTTAAAAAGTCTTAAATTTGACTTGGTGAAACCTGCAGATACCCCCTCTCTCTCTCTCTCTCTCTCTCTCTCTCTCTCTCTCTCTCTCTCTCTCTCTCTCTCTTTGTCTGTCTCTCTCTCTCTCTCTCTCTTTGTCTGTCTCTCTCTGTCTATCTCTCTGTCTCTCTCTCTCTGTTTTTACGTTCTCCTCGTAGGCGATTTATTCAATCTCCACCAAACTCGGTCAACATGAAACAAAGATATGGAAGATGCTAAAATTCGAACGAATATTGGATATCGAGCCGGACAACTTTCTAATTTACAGTAATTAGCTCCGACCAACAGGAAGTCAGATATTTTGGTTTGAAGGTGAATATTTGTGTAATTCAGGGTCTGAGTTTTCACGTTCTCCTCGTAGGCGATTTATTCAATCTCCACCAAACTCGGTCAACATGAAACAAAGATATGGAAGATGCTAAAATTCGAACGAATATTGGATATCGAGCCGGACAACTTTCTAATTTACAGTCATTAGCTCCGACCAACAGGAAGTCAGATATTTTGATTTGATGGGGAATATTTGTATAATTCAGGGTCTGAGTTTTTACGTTCTCCTCGTAGGCGATTTATTCAATCTCCACCAAACTCGGTCAACATGAAACAAAGATATGGAAGATGCTAAAATGCGAACGAATATTGGATATCTCAAACGGTGTTGCCATGGCGAGGGATTAAATAAGGACAAAAAAGGGGAACAGAAATTCTCTCATATCTTGTAAAATCATATTTTGATTTCAATTAAATTAAGATTGTATGGTATTCTGAACTCATTATGATTTGACCTTTGACATCATCTGACATGAAATTAATTTAAATGTAATTGATCTCATAGATGTGGTCCTATATGTGATCCTATGACATTACAATTCATCTATATTTAAATTACATCATGGGAGTGGCTTATGGTCATAATGGCACCAGCTGCTGCAGTAAATGTGGCATATTCGAGTGATTTTTAAAATGCTCTCCTGTTTAAATGCATATTGCCTGCCATGCACAGTTAAGCTGATGCCACCGGCGTGGCGGTGCCACCGGCTTGAGCCCGTCATCGCTGCTCGCAGCTTTAATTATTAGGGCTCAAGCCTGAAAGGGCGCAGAGCCCTATTGTTTTCCTTAGGATTATTATTATTATTAGGGCTCAAGCCTGAAAGGGCGCAGAGCCCTATTGTTCCCCTAAGGATTATTTTTTTTTTTTTTTTTTTTTTTTATTTTTTTTTTCGACTTCTCGGGTACTTTTGGGGCACTTAACATGCTCGAAAACTCTTGAAACTTCGCACACACGTCGGAATGCGCGGCCATCAGAGCCGGGCTGAAGCTGGTACCCCGGGCGTGGCAGGGGGGCTCGACAGCGCCCCCTAAGGTGGGGTCTGAAAACTTGGTCCATATATCAAACACACTTGCACGTACATGTATGAAACTCGGTACACATATAGACCTCATCGGGCCGAACAACTTTCGTGCTCTAAGTTACGTGTCAGCCCAACAGGAAGTGAGCTATAATGGGTTGTTCGGAAAACCCATGCTCTGGAATTTAATATACTCCTCCGAGGCCATTGTTTCGATCATCGCCAAACTCGGTCAGCATGAAGTGAACATATTCAGGATGCTAAATTGCGAGCGGATTTGTGATATCTCAAATGGTTTGGCCGTGGCGAAGCAACGAATTTATGGCGAGAAAAGGGAAACAGGAAGTGTGTTATAACTTGTGCAAACATTGAATGATTTGGATGAAACTTCAGCTGTGTGTTCGTTGTAAGAAGCCGATCGCATGGATAGGACTTTTGTGAGTCAAAGTTATAGCGCCACCAACTGGCAGCAGGAAGTGTGTCACTTTCAAAAATGCTTTAAATCACAGTCTTATTTACACCCGATTGACTTCAAACTTCATCAGTATAATGTGAAAACATGGCAGATATAGACATATTAATGGATTCCTAAAATTTCAAATACTGTTGCCATGGTAACATGTCAAAGTTTAATAATGTTTTGGCTGTTTTGAGACTCTTAGCATGCTTGAAATTGGTTGAAACTGCTTGAAACTCAACACACACATCAGAGATGTCAGTCAGTACAAATGGGCAAAGCCTCAGAAACGGGTGGGGATGAGGGGCTCTCTAGCGCCACCTTTTGACAAAAGTGAAGGGCTTCGTTTCATCTACAATCACCAAACTCAGTATATATATTGACCTCATCGAGCCGGACAACTTTCTAATTTACAGTCATTAGCTCCAACCAACAGGAAGTCAGATATTTTGGTTTGAAGGTGAATATTTGTGTAATTCAGGGTCTGAGTTTTCACGTTCTCCTCGTAGGCGATTTATTTAATCTCCACCAAACTTGGTCAACACGAAACAAAGATACGGAAGATGCTAAAATGCGAAAGAATATTGGATATCTCAAACGGTGTTGCCATGGCGAGGGATTAAATAAGGACAAAAAAGGGGAACAGAAATTGTCTAATATCTTGTAAAATCATATTTTGATTTCAATTAAATTAAGATTGTATGTTTGGTAATTGAACTTAGATTAATTTAAAATTACTATACTATTTTTCAGATGAATATATATATTTTTTATAAATATTTCTTTGAATAATTCCTTGATTCCTTGATGCCCTTCCCTCAATGAACACAAGATGGCAGCATTGTGTTAGTTTTGAAGCAGGAAAAAAAAAAAAGCTTGTTCTCTCTCTCTCTCTCTCTCTCTCTCTCTCTCTCTCTCTCTCTCTCTCTCTCTCTCTCTCTCTCTCTCTCTCTCTCTCTCTCTCTCCAGGGTCCCCGCGGGATATTAAAAAGTCTTAAATGTCTTTAAATTCAAAATCAAAAGTCCATGTAAGGCTACTCCATTGCTCATTGAAATGCTCCCGCAATGTTTTAGAGAGAGAGAGAGAGAGAGAGAGAGAGAGAGAGAGAGAGAGTGTGTGTGTGTGTGTGTGTGTGTGTGTGTGTGTGTTCTTAGTTCGTTTTTTCGCTAGTGAGAGACCAACATGCATCTTATATAGCAGCCAATCAGCTTTCATGTTATTGGCGCGAGGCTCTTTCTGATTATACCACAGACGCATCAAACGGATTTTATTCTTCAGCTTCAGTTCTCCAGTTCTTCCAGTTCACGCGATCGTGATAGCAAAGGCGAATCTTTCTCACCTGCCATCTCGTATAATGACCAAATAAAAGTTTGATATGCCCGATAGCACTAAACAAAGAGTTTAAAAAGCGGTGAAAACCCCGAACTCATTCGCTACTGACACACGGACTGATGTCAGACTGGCCGCGGATTCTGCAGGCGTTTGCCGCCGGTCAGCGCTCGCGCGAGTGAACCGAATCTAGGCATATTCATACATATCCATATCTATGGGCTCATCATTACTGTAGGTCTTAAAGTGAAAGCAACCCAATATAGCCGAGCCTATACCCCCTCCTGCCTGTGTCGTTAGTATTAATCAAACAACAACAACGGGGAAAAACAAACAGTAGCCCTAAACTTAAAGCACTGTTTGTATCTGTATATTTAAGTTGTATTTATTTGTCCTATTGTCAAACAAGATTCATGCATTTTGTTTGTTTTATTGCCATGTGTGACTATTGTGCATCTAATATAATGATATGGTAAATGTGGCATCCTAATTATGAAAAAAAAAAGAAACATGCACATTTCTGAAAATGACCATCACAAAATCAGTAATTTTGATCTCACAAAAAATGTATATACATACACACACACTACCGGTCAAAAGTTTGAGAACGGTTCGATTTTTAAAATGTTTTTTAAAGAAGTCTCTCCTGCTCACCGAGGCTGCATTTATTTGATCCAAAATACAGCAAAGACAGTATTATTGTGAATATGTTTTTTTATTTTTTTATTTAAAATAACTATATTTCAATATATATCTTAAATAGAATTTATTTCTGTGATTCAAAGCTGAATTTTCAGCATCATTGCTCCAGACTTTAGAGTCACATAATCCTTCAGAAATCTTTTTTTTTTTTTTTTTACTTTTTTTTATCCATCAAAGAATCCAAAAAAAATGTTTTACACAACTGTGTTCAACACTGATAATAAACATAAATGTTTGTTGATCATCAGATCCTCATATGAGAATGATTAGTGATTTAGTGAAGGGTCATGTGACACTGAAGACTGGAGTAATGATGTTAAATTCAGCTTTGATCACAGGAATAAATGACACTTTACTATATATTCACATAGAAAACAGTCACAACAGAACTGTCACAATATTACAGCTTTTTGTATTTTTAATAACATAAATGCAGCATTGGTGAGCAGAATGTAAAAACATTTAAAAATCTTACCGTTCTCAGACTTTAGACCGGTAGTGTGTTTGTATATTAATCCTGGTGGGATTGAGCTATGAGGAAGTGCAAGATTACTAATACTTTGTTCAATTTGAATAAATTAATTTGCTTTGCAAGTAATTTTGTGATTCTGCATTTCCTTTTGTACGTTTTTTTTTTTTTTTAATTGCGTGATATAGGTCTTAAATTTAATTCATAATGGTCTTGAAAAGGTCTTAAAAAGTCTTAAATTTGACTTGGTGAAACCTGCAGATACCCTGTCTCTCTCTCTCTCTCTCTCTCTCTCTCTCTCTCTCTCTCTCTCTCTCTCTCTCTCTCTCTCTCTCTCTCTCTCTCTCTCTCTCTCTCTCTCTCTCTCTGTCTGTCTCTCTCTGTCTATCTCTCTGTCTCTCTCTCTCTGTGTGTGTGTGTGTGTGTGTGCGTGTGTGTGTTTCTGAGGACATACATTTGTAGACATTTCATGTGTCCCCATACATATATTGTTCTCTTCGAGCCGGACAACTTTCTAATTTACAGTCATTAGCTCCGACCAACAGGAAGTCAGATATTTTGATTTGAAGGGGAATATTTGTGTAATTCAGGGTCTGAGTTTTCACGTTCTCCTCGTAGGCGATTTATTCAATCTCCACCAAACTCTGTCAAAATGAAACAAAGATACGGAAGATGCTAAAATGTGAACGGATATTGGATATCTCAAACGGTGTTGCCATGGTGAGGGATTAGTATAAAAACCATTAAGTCTATGGAATGCCCTCTGCCTGTCCTTCCCCTCCCCCCTCACTCTATCACTCTGTGTGTGTATGTGTGTGTGACTTTCTCTCTTGATGAAGATAATTTAACCCTTTCATATAGGCTATCACAAATAACTATCACTTGAAATAAAAACATCATGTGATGTGTTTGCTAAGATCACGTATGATGCATATGTCTTTAAATGAATTATTTACTGATATAATATAAATGTATTAAAACATAAATTTCACATGATTTTATAAAAGTGGCTATTTATAATAAACTTCCATAAAATGTAGACACGCATCTTACTCTTACCTGACACTGATATTAAAATCATCTTTGCAGTTTCTGTGATTTGGCTCCATTTACACATTTTTTTATTAATTTTTTTTTATTGGACCACCCATATTAAAATGAAAGCACGCTTTATGGTGCATAAGATTGGTGCACAAACGGTAGCTAAGGTAGCTCAAAAACACATGAAGAGAAGTGTTAGAATAAAACAACATCAGCATTCAAATGGTATTCTGAACTCATTCCAATTTGACCTTTAACATAGTCTGACATGAAATTCATATAAATTTAATTGATCTCATAGATGTGGTTTGTGGTCATAGCAGCACCAACTACTGCAGTTAATGTGGTGAATTCAGATTACTTTGACATAGTCCTTTTATGTTTTCCCATTTTAAATGCCTATTACCTGCAGTGCACAGTTAAGCTGATGCCACCGGCGTGGCGGTGCCACCGGCTTGAGCCCGTCATCGCTGCTCGCAGCTTTAATTATTATTATTATTATTATTATTATTTTTTTTATCGACTAAATGGGCACTTTTGGGGCCCTTACCATGCTCAAAAACTCTTGAAACTTTGCAGATACGTCAGAATCTGCGGCCATCAGGGCCGGGCTGAAGCTGATACCCGGGCGTGGCAGGGGGGCTCAACAGCGCCCCCTATTAAAATTTGGTCTATATATCAAACACACTTGCACGTACATGTATGAAACTCGGTACACATATAGACCTCATCGGGCCGAACAACTTTCGTGCTCTAAGTTACGCGTCAGCCCAACAGGAAGTGAGCTATAATGGGTTGTTCGGAAAACCCATGCTCTGGAATTTAATATACTCCTCCGAGGCCATTGTTTCGATCATTGCCAAACTCGGTCAGCATGAAGTGAACATATTCAGGATGCTAAATTGCGAGCGGATTTTTGATATCTCAAACGGTTTGGCCGTGGCGAAGCAACGAATTTATGGCGAGAAAAGGGAAACAGGAAGTGTGGTTTAACTTGTGCAAACATTGAATGATTTGGATGAAACTTCAGCTGTGTGTTCGTTGTAAGAGGCCGATCACATGGATATGACTTTTGTGAGTCAAAGTTATAGCGCCACCAACTGGCAGCAGGAAGTGTGTCACTTTCAAAAATGCTTTAAATCACTGTCTTATTTACACCCGATTGACTTCAAACTTCATCAGTATAATGTGAAAACATGACAGATAGAGACATATGAAATGGATTCCTGAAATTTGAAGTACTGTTGCCATGGCAACGTGTCAAAGTTTAATAATGTTTTTGGCTGTTTTTGAGACTCTTAGCATGCTTGAAACTGCTTGAAACTTAACACACACATCAGAGATGTCAGTCAGTGCACAAGGGCAAAGCCTCAGAAACGGGCGGGGATGAGGGGCTCTATAGCGCCACCTTTTGGCAAAAGTGGGGGGGTTAGTTTTATCTTCAGTCCCCAAACTCGGTACATATATTGTTCTCTTCGAGCCGGACAACTTTCGAATTTACAGTCATTAGCTCCAACCAACAGGAAGTCAGATATTTTGGTTTGAAGGTGAATATTTGTGTAATTCAGGGTCTGAGTTTTTACGTTCTCCTCGTAGGCGATTTATTCAATCTCCACCAAACTCGGTCAACATGAAACAAAGATACGGAAGATGCTAAAATGCGAATGAATATTGGATATCTCAAACGGTGTTGCCATGGCGAGGGATTAAATAAGGACAAAAAAGGGGAACAGAAATTGTCTAATATCTTGTAAAATCATATTTTGATTTCAATTAAATTAAGATTGTATGTTTGGTAATTGAACTTAGATTAATTTAAAATTACTATACTATTTTTCAGATGAATATATATATTTTTTATAAATATTTCTTTGAATAATGTGCCTTTGATGCCCTTCCCTCAATGAACACAAGATGGCAGCATTGTGTTAGTTTTGAAGCAGGATATAAAAAAATCCCATCTCTCTTTCTCTCTAAGGGGTTTGTGTGTGTGTGTGTGTGTGTGTGTGTGTGTGTGTGTGTGTGTGTGTGTGTGTGTGTGTGTGTGTGTGTGTGTGTGTGTGTGTGTGTGTGACTTTCTCTCTTGATGGTGATAATTTAACCCTTTCATATAGGCTATCACAAATAACTATCACTTGAAATAAAAACGTCATGTGCTGTGTTTGCCAAGATCACGTATGATGCACATGTCTTTAAATTAATTATTTACTGATATAATATAAATGTATTAAAACATAAATTTCACATGATTTTATAAAAGTGACTATTTATAATAAACTTCCATAAAATGTAGACACGCATCTTACTCTTACCTGACACTGATATTAAAATCATCTTTGCAGTTTCTGTGATTTGGCTCCATTTATAAAAATTTTTATTAACATTTTTTTATTGGACCACCCATATTCAAATGAAAGCACGCTTTGTGGTGCATAAGATTGGTGCACAAACGGTAGAGCCCTATTGTTCCCTTAAGGATTATTCTTTTTATTTTTATTTTTTTTCAAGATGGCAGCATTGTGTTAGTTTTGAAGCAGGATAAAAAAAACAAACCTTGTTTCTCTCTCTTTCTCTCTCTCTCTTTCTCTCTCTCTCTCTCTCTGTCTATCTCTCTCTCTCTCTCTCTCTCTCTCTCTCTCTCTCTCTCTCTGTCTCTCTCTCTCTCTGTGTGTGTGCGTGTGTGTGTGTGTGTGTGTTTCTGAGGACATACATTTGTAGACATTTCATGTGTCCCCATACATATATTGTTCTCTTCGAGCCGGACAACTTTCTAATTTACAGTCATTAGCTCCGACCAACAGGAAGTCAGATATTTTGATTTGAAGGGGAATATTTGTATAATTCAGGGTCTGAGTTTTTACGTTCTCCTCGTAGGCGATTTATTCAATCTCCACCAAACTTGATGAGATTAACAGCGTTCTCCACATGGATCATATAGCACTGATATAGACCGGAGCGATCGTGTTTACATTTTTTATGGACATATTTCATATACTATAGTGCTCTAGACATGAACCAGAAGCGTGTATGCGCACATTTCATCACGTCTTATTAAAATGAAATGTATATGCACTGATTACACTGATACAACCGCCTATGTCTGATCACGAACGCGCTGACACGATGGATTATTCTGCTACACAAAAGACAATGATGTAAATTAATAAATAAACTGACAATTCAAAGAAGAATTGGCCAAAAAGTATCTGCTTTATTCTTTCTGTGTTAAACTGATGTGTGTCATTCGTTCAGAGAGTGCTCTTAAATGTATTACAAATATCCGCGTTTCTCCTCGTTTGGGCAGTTTGTTGTTATATAAGGTTAGATTTTTAAAATGCTTAAGGTGCCCTCAACTCAACTTTTAATATTCAGGTGTCTGTAAGTATGACTCTGAGCGTGTTGCAGGTCTGTGTTTTATTGGTTGTTGTCTCTCCATTAGCTCCGACCAACAGGAAGTCAGATATTTTGGTTTGAAGGTGAATATTTGTGTAATTCAGGGTCTGAGTTATCTGTTATTTTGTACCAACTACATAGACTGTAATAGTTTAATTACATTTAAACTAACTACAAATTATATATACAAGTGTTCCCACAAATAAAGTATAAATCATGTGAACTCATTATGATTTGACCTTTGACATCATCTGACATGAAATTAATTTAAATGTAATTGATCTCATAGATGTGGTCCTATATGTGATCCTATGACATTACAATTCATCTATATTTAAATTACATCATGGGTGTGGCTTATGGTCAAAATGGCACCAGCTGCTGCAGTAAATGTGGCATATTCGAGTGATTTTTAAAATGCTCTCCTGTTTAAATGCATATTGCCTGCCATGCACAGTTAAGCTGATGCCACCGGCGTGGCGGTGCCACCGGCTTGAGCCCGTCATCGCTGCTCGCAGCTTTAATTTATTTTTTATTTTTTTTTATTTATTTTTTTCGACTTCTCGGGTACTTTTGGGGCACTTAACATGCTCGAAAACTCTTGAAACTTTGCACACACGTCGGAATGCGCGGCCATCAGAGCCGGGCTGAAGCTGGTACCCGGGCGTGGCAGGGGGGCTCGACAGCGCCCCCTAAGGTGGGGTCTGAAAACTTGGTCCATATATGAAACACACTTGCACGTACATATATGAAACTCGGTACACATATAGACCTCATCGGGCCGAACAACTTTCGTGCTCTAAGTTACGTGTCAGCCCAACAGGAAGTGAGCTATAATGGGTTGTTCGGAAAACCCATGCTCTGGAATTTAATATACTCCTCCGAGGCCATTGTTTCGATCATCGCCAAACTCGGTCAGCATGAAGTGAACATATTCAGGATGCTAAATTGCGAGCGGATTTTTGATATCTCAAATGGTTTGGCCGTGGCGAAGCAACGAATTTATGGCGAGAAAAGGGAAACAGGAAGTGTGTTATAACTTGTGCAAACATTGACTGATTTGGATGAAACTTCAGCTGTGTGTTCGTTGTAAGAAGCCGATCGCATGGATATGACTTTTGTGAGTCAAAGTGATAGCGCCACCAACTGGCAGCAGGAAGTGTGTCACTTTCAAAAATGCTTTAAATCACGGTCTTATTTTCACCTGAGTGACTTCAAACTTCATCAGTATAATGTGAAAACATGGCAGATATACACATATGAATGGATTCCTAAAATTTTAAATAATGTTGCCATGGCAACGTGTCAAAGTTTAATAATCTTTTGGCTGTTCTGAGGCTCTTAGCATCCTTGAAATTGCTTGAAACTGCTTGAAACTCAACACACACATCAGACATGTCAGTCAGTACACATTGGCAAAGCCTCAGAAACGAGTGGGGATGAGGGGCTCTATAGCGCCACCTTTTGACAAAAGTGAAGGGCTTCGTTTCATCTACAATCACCAAACTCAGTATATATATAGACCTCATCGAGCCGGACAACTTTCTAATTTACAGTCATTAGCTCCAACCAACAGGAAGTCAGATATTTTGGTTTGAAGGTGAATTTTTGTGTAATTCAGGGTCTGAGTTTTTACGTTCTCCTCGTAGGCGATTTATTCAATCTCCACCAAACTCTGTCAAAATGAAACAAAGATACAGAAGATGCTAAAATGCGAACGGATATTGGATATCTCAAACGGTGTTGCCATGGCGAGGGATTAAATAAGGACAAAAAAGGGGAACAGAAATTGTCTAATATCTTGTAAAATCATATTTTGATTTCAATTAAATTAAGATTGTATGTTTGGTAATTGAACTTAGATTATTTAAAATTACTATACTATTTTTCAGATGAATATATATATTTTTTATAAATATTTCTTTAAATAATCTAATGTGCCAGTGTGCCCTCCCCTCAATGAACAGAAGATGGCAGCATTGTGTTAGTTTTGAAGCAGGATAGAAAAAACCTTGTTTCTCTCTCTCTCTCTCTCTCTCTCTCCAGGGTCCCCGCGGGATATTAAAAAGTCTTAATTGTCTTTAACCTCTTAACATGTGCCCCATTTTTTGAGAATTCTTTGAAAACGACATACCCAAATGAAAATGTCTGCAGCTCTTAAACCCTATGGTCTATATTCATAAATCTGGTCTTATTTTAAACTAGACACTTGAAATGTTGCTACCCAAGAGTCATAATAACTCAAAGTAATATGGGAACAGAGTAATATACATGTATAAGTGACTCACGTTTTTTTTTTTTTTTTTTTTTTACTTAGGGAAAAAAATATTATAATTTAATGTTAAGAGCCTGAAAATAACTTAAATATAAAACTGAATGTCTAATCATGTCATGATTCAAATATGAGGATGATTCTCTCAGTAATGTAGCTTCTGTGAGCTTTTATGTCAAGAAAAGTCTAGGCGAATTTCAAAAAGGCCATTTATTTCATAAAAATGTGTAATTGTAAAGAGTAGTTTTTCATTCAAATAAATCTGCAATAAACTGCTAATTATAATGGATAAACAGTTACTGAAAAACTAAAGCAACTATTTACAGAGATTACAAAGTGTAAAAAAACTCATTTAGCTGATGGGAAGCGTCAGTAAGAGTCTGCGCGCTCCACTGCAGTTGCGCCATTGAGAACGCGCAGACTGCGCACAAACAGTATTCACCAAAGCCCACTTACGTAAACTGCGCAAGATAATGCCTTTTGATTGGTTACTAAGTCCATCAATCAAACCTTTGTTGGAAAGGCATTGGCTGGGCACCGAGTGCCTTTATCCAACGAAAACCATGGGCGCAATGATTGACAGCTCACCAAGCCTGTAAGGCGCTTCCTCTTTATGATGCATCCCAGTAGAGTCTCTGATTGGAGGAGAGAAACGAGGGATGGTTTATAATACGTGGGAGAGACTATTCTAGCAGGGGGAGTTTGCCAGAAAAGGATTAGAATCGATATTTCATTGAAAATGGACATGATTGATTACGCTAACTCAAAACTCCCTTGCAAACAACGAAGGATTTTTTGTTTTTTCCCTATTTTTTCGTTGTTTTGGATTAAAAAGTGGGATGCATTTTGAAGAGTGGACTCTTACACAGAGATGTATGCGGGTGTTTATTGGATTCGTCCGATCTGATCTGAACGACAGGAGATGAAAGATGAGTATCGCTAATATTATGCTAATGTTTACATGGCCGGTCCTTTAGCGTTTCATTTAACCCTTTCCTCTCTGGTTTATTTATTGCAAAAACAAGTTCAGAACATGAATCTTGAGTGTTTTAGCTTTCAAATGATGTATAGTTTGTGATAGTTGATTGAATATTTTGTATAAAACAAAAGTAAATAAAAGTACACACACGCCCACTTCCGTCAACCCCCCTCTTCAGCTTCAGTTCTCCAGTTCTTCCAGTTCACGCGATCGTGATAGCAAAGGCGAATCTTTCTCACCTGCCATCTCGTATAATGACCAAATAAAAGTTTGATATGCCCGATAGCACTAAACAAAGAGTTTAAAAAGCGGTGAAAACCCCGAACTCATTCGCTACTGACACACGGACTGATGTCAGACTGGCCGCGGATTCTGCAGGCGTTTGCCGCCGGTCAGCGCTCGCGCGAGTGAACCGAATCTAGGCATATTCATACATATCCATATCTATGGGCTCATCATTACTGTAGGTCTTAAAGTGAAAGCAACCCAATATAGCCGAGCCTATACCCCCTCCTGCCTGTGTCGTTAGTATTAATCAAACAACAACAACGGGGAAAAACAAACAGTAGCCCTAAACTTAAAGCACTGTTTGTATCTGTATATTTAAGTTGTATTTATTTGTCCTATTGTCAAACAAGATTCATGCATTTTGTTTGTTTTATTGCCATGTGTGACTATTGTGCATCTAATATAATGATATGGTAAATGTGGCATCCTAATTATGAAAAAAAAAAAGAAACATGCACATTTCTGAAAATAACTTCACAAAATCAGTAATTTTGATCTCACAAAAAATGTATATACATACACACACACTACCGGTCAAAAGTTTGAGAACGGTTCGATTTTTAAAATGTTTTTTAAAGAAGTCTCTCCTGCTCACCGAGGCTGCATTTATTTGATCCAAAATACAGCAAAGACAGTATTATTGTGAATATGTTTTTTTATTTTTTTATTTAAAATAACTATATTTCAATATATATCTTAAATAGAATTTATTTCTGTGATTCAAAGCTGAATTTTCAGCATCATTGCTCCAGACTTTAGAGTCACATAATCCTTCAGAAATCTTTATTTTTTTTTTTTACTTTTTTTTATCCATCAAAGAATCCAAAAAAAATGTTTTACACACCTGTGTTCAACACTGATAATAAACATAAATGTTTGTTGATCATCAGATCCTCATATGAGAATGATTAGTGATTTAGTGAAGGATCATGTGACACTGAAGACTGGAGTAATGATGATAAATTCAGCTTTGATCACAGGAATAAATGACACTTTACTATATATTCACATAGAAAACAGTCACAACAGAACTGTCACAATATTACAGCTTTTTGTATTTTTAATAACATAAATGCAGCATTGGTGAGCAGAATGTAAAAACATTTAAAAATCTTACCGTTCTCAGACTTTAGACCGGTAGTGTGTTTGTATATTAATCCTGGTGGGATTGAGCTATAAGGAAGTGCAAGATTACTAATACTTTGTTCAATTTGAATAAATTAATTTGCTTTGCAAGTAATTTTGTGATTCTGCATTTCCTTTTGTACGTTTTTTTTTTTTAAAATTGCGTGATATAGGTCTTAAATTTAATTCATAATGGTCTTGAAAAGGTCTTAAAAAGTCTTAAATTTGACTTGGTGAAACCTGCAGATACCCTCTCTCTCTCTCTCTCTCTCTCTCTCTCTCTCTCTCTCTCTCTCTCTCTCTCTCTCTCTCTCTCTCTCTCTCTCTCTCTCTCTCTCTTTGTCTGTCTCTCTCTCTCTCTCTTTGTCTGTCTCTCTCTGTCTATCTCTCTGTCTCTCTCTCTCTGTTTTTACGTTCTCCTCGTAGGCGATTTATTCAATCTCCACCAAACTCGGTCAACATGAAACAAAGATATGGAAGATGCTAAAATTCGAACGAATATTGGATATCGAGCCGGACAACTTTCTAATTTACAGTAATTAGCTCCGACCAACAGGAAGTCAGATATTTTGGTTTGAAGGTGAATATTTGTGTAATTCAGGGTCTGAGTTTTCACGTTCTCCTCGTAGGCGATTTATTCAATCTCCACCAAACTCGGTCAACATGAAACAAAGATATGGAAGATGCTAAAATTCGAACGAATATTGGATATCGAGCCGGACAACTTTCTAATTTACAGTCATTAGCTCCGACCAACAGGAAGTCAGATATTTTGATTTGATGGGGAATATTTGTATAATTCAGGGTCTGAGTTTTTACGTTCTCCTCGTAGGCGATTTATTCAATCTCCACCAAACTCGGTCAACATGAAACAAAGATATGGAAGATGCTAAAATGCGAACGAATATTGGATATCTCAAACGGTGTTGCCATGGCGAGGGATTAAATAAGGACAAAAAAGGGGAACAGAAATTCTCTCATATCTTGTAAAATCATATTTTGATTTCAATTAAATTAAGATTGTATGGTATTCTGAACTCATTATGATTTGACCTTTGACATCATCTGACATGAAATTAATTTAAATGTAATTGATCTCATAGATGTGGTCCTATATGTGATCCTATGACATTACAATTCATCTATATTTAAATTACATCATGGGAGTGGCTTATGGTCATAATGGCACCAGCTGCTGCAGTAAATGTGGCATATTCGAGTGATTTTTAAAATGCTCTCCTGTTTAAATGCATATTGCCTGCCATGCACAGTTAAGCTGATGCCACCGGCGTGGCGGTGCCACCGGCTTGAGCCCGTCATCGCTGCTCGCAGCTTTAATTATTATTATTATTATTTTTTTTAGCGACTAAATGGGCACTTTTGGGGCCCTTACCATGCTCAAAAACTCTTGAAACTTTGCAGATACGTCAGAATCTGCGGCCATCAGGGCCGGGCTGAAGCTGATACCCGGGCGTGGCAGGGGGGCTCAACAGCGCCCCCTATTAAAATTTGGTCTATATATCAAACACACTTGCACGTACATGTATGAAACTCGGTACACATATAGACCTCATCGGGCCGAACAACTTTCGTGCTCTAAGTTACGTGTCAGCCCAACAGGAAGTGAGCTATAATGGGTTGTTCGGAAAACCCATGCTCTGGAATTTAATATACTCCTCCGAGGCCATTGTTTCGATCATCGCCAAACTCGGTCAGCATGAAGTGAACATATTCAGGATGCTAAATTGCGAGCGGATTTGTAATATCTCAAATGGTTTGGCCGTGGCGAAGCAACGAATTTATGGCGAGAAAAGGGAAACAGGAAGTGTGTTATAACTTGTGCAAACATTGAATGATTTGGATGAAACTTCAGCTGTGTGTTCGTTGTAAGAAGCCGATCGCATGGATAGGACTTTTGTGAGTCAAAGTTATAGCGCCACCAACTGGCAGCAGGAAGTGTGTCACTTTCAAAAATGCTTTAAATCACAGTCTTATTTACACCCGATTGACTTCAAACTTCATCAGTATAATGTGAAAACATGGCAGATATAGACATATTAATGGATTCCTAAAATTTCAAATACTGTTGCCATGGTAACATGTCAAAGTTTAATAATGTTTTGGCTGTTTTGAGACTCTTAGCATGCTTGAAATTGCTTGAAACTGCTTGAAACTCAACGCACACATCAGAGATGTCAGTCAGTACAAATGGGCAAAGCCTCAGAAACGGGTGGGGATGAGGGGCTCTCTAGCGCCACCTTTTGACAAAAGTGAAGGGCTTCGTTTCATCTACAATCACCAAACTCAGTATATATATTGACCTCATCGAGCCGGACAACTTTCTAATTTACAGTCATTAGGTCCGACCAACAGGAAGTCAGATATTTTGGTTTGAAGGTGAATATTTGTGTAATTCAGGGTCTGAGTTTTTACGTTCTCCTCGTAGGCGATTTATTCAATCTCCACCAAACTTGGTCAACATGAAACAAAGATACGGAAGATGCTAAAATGCGAACGAATATTGGATATCTCAAACGGTGTTGCCATGGCGAGGGATTAAATGAGGACAAAAAAGGGGAACAGAAATTGTCTAATATCTTGTAAAATCATATTTTGATTTCAATTAAATTAAGATTGTATGTTTGGTAATTGAACTTAGATTAATTTATAATTACTATACTATTTTTCAGATGAATATATATATTTTTTATAAATATTTCTTTGAATAATTCCTTGATTCCTTGATTCCTTGATGCCCTTCCCTCAATGAACACAAGATGGCAGCATTGTGTTAGTTTTGAAGCAGGAAAAAAAAAAGCTTGTCTCTCTCTCTCTCTCTCTCTCTCTCTCTCTCTCTCTCTCTCTCTCTCTCTCTCTCTCTCTCCAGGGTCCCCGCGGGATATTAAAAAGTCTTAAATGTCTTTAAATTCAAAATCAAAAGTCCATGTAAGGCTACTCCATTGCTCATTGAAATGCTCCCGCAATGTTTTAGAGAGAGAGAGAGAGAGAGAGAGAGAGAGAGAGAGTGTGTGTGTGTGTGTGTGTGTGTGTGTGTGTGTGTTCTTAGTTCGTTTTTTCGCTAGTGAGAGACCAACATGCATCTTATATAGCAGCCAATCAGCTTTCATGTTATTGGCGCGAGGCTCTTTCTGATTATACCACAGACGCATCAAACGGATTTTATTCTTCAGCTTCAGTTCTCCAGTTCTTCCAGTTCACGCGATCGTGATAGCAAAGGCGAATCTTTCTCACCTGCCATCTCGTATAATGACCAAATAAAAGTTTGATATGCCCGATAGCACTAAACAAAGAGTTTAAAAAGCGGTGAAAACCCCGAACTCATTCGCTACTGACACACGGACTGATGTCAGACTGGCCGCGGATTCTGCAGGCGTTTGCCGCCGGTCAGCGCTCGCGCGAGTGAACCGAATCTAGGCATATTCATACATATCCATATCTATGGGCTCATCATTACTGTAGGTCTTAAAGTGAAAGCAACCCAATATAGCCGAGCCTATACCCCCTCCTGCCTGTGTCGTTAGTATTAATCAAACAACAACAACGGGGAAAAACAAACAGTAGCCCTAAACTTAAAGCACTGTTTGTATCTGTATATTTAAGTTGTATTTATTTGTCCTATTGTCAAACAAGATTCATGCATTTTGTTTGTTTTATTGCCATGTGTGACTATTGTGCATCTAATATAATGATATGGTAAATGTGGCATCCTAATTATGAAAAAAAAAAGAAACATGCACATTTCTGAAAATGACCATCACAAAATCAGTAATTTTGATCTCACAAAAAATGTATATACATACACACACACTACCGGTCAAAAGTTTGAGAACGGTTCGATTTTTAAAATGTTTTTTAAAGAAGTCTCTCCTGCTCACCGAGGCTGCATTTATTTGATCCAAAATACAGCAAAGACAGTATTATTGTGAATATGTTTTTTTATTTTTTTATTTAAAATAACTATATTTCAATATATATCTTAAATAGAATTTATTTCTGTGATTCAAAGCTGAATTTTCAGCATCATTGCTCCAGACTTTAGAGTCACATAATCCTTCAGAAATCTTTTTTTTTTTTTTTTTTACTTTTTTTTATCCATCAAAGAATCCAAAAAAAATGTTTTACACAACTGTGTTCAACACTGATAATAAACATAAATGTTTGTTGATCATCAGATCCTCATATGAGAATGATTAGTGATTTAGTGAAGGGTCATGTGACACTGAAGACTGGAGTAATGATGTTAAATTCAGCTTTGATCACAGGAATAAATGACACTTTACTATATATTCACATAGAAAACAGTCACAACAGAACTGTCACAATATTACAGCTTTTTGTATTTTTAATAACATAAATGCAGCATTGGTGAGCAGAATGTAAAAACATTTAAAAATCTTACCGTTCTCAGACTTTAGACCGGTAGTGTGTTTGTATATTAATCCTGGTGGGATTGAGCTATGAGGAAGTGCAAGATTACTAATACTTTGTTCAATTTGAATAAATTAATTTGCTTTGCAAGTAATTTTGTGATTCTGCATTTCCTTTTGTACGTTTTTTTTTTTAAATTGCGTGATATAGGTCTTAAATTTAATTCATAATGGTCTTGAAAAGGTCTTAAAAAGTCTTAAATTTGACTTGGTGAAACCTGCAGATACCCTGTCTCTCTCTCTCTCTCTCTCTCTCTCTCTCTCTCTCTCTCTCTCTCTCTCTGTCTGTCTCTGTCTGTCTCTCTCTGTCTATCTCTCTGTCTCTCTCTCTCTGTGTGTGTGTGTGTGTGTGTGTGTGCGTGTGTGTGTTTCTGAGGACATACATTTGTAGACATTTCATGTGTCCCCATACATATATTGTTCTCTTCGAGCCGGACAACTTTCTAATTTACAGTCATTAGCTCCGACCAACAGGAAGTCAGATATTTTGATTTGAAGGGGAATATTTGTGTAATTCAGGGTCTGAGTTTTCACGTTCTCCTCGTAGGCGATTTATTCAATCTCCACCAAACTCTGTCAAAATGAAACAAAGATACGGAAGATGCTAAAATGTGAACGGATATTGGATATCTCAAACGGTGTTGCCATGGTGAGGGATTAGTATAAAAACCATTAAGTCTATGGAATGCCCTCTGCCTGTCCTTCCCCTCCCCCCTCACTCTATCACTCTGTGTGTGTATGTGTGTGTGACTTTCTCTCTTGATGAAGATAATTTAACCCTTTCATATAGGCTATCACAAATAACTATCACTTGAAATAAAAACATCATGTGATGTGTTTGCTAAGATCACGTATGATGCATATGTCTTTAAATGAATTATTTACTGATATAATATAAATGTATTAAAACATAAATTTCACATGATTTTATAAAAGTGGCTATTTATAATAAACTTCCATAAAATGTAGACACGCATCTTACTCTTACCTGACACTGATATTAAAATCATCTTTGCAGTTTCTGTGATTTGGCTCCATTTACACATTTTTTTATTACATTTATTTTATTGGACCACCCATATTGAAATGAAAGCACGCTTTATGGTGCATAAGATTGGTGCACAAACGGTAGCTAAGGTAGCTCAAAAACACATGAAGAGAAGTGTTAGAATAAAACAACATCAGCATTCGAATGGTATTCTGAACTCATTCCAATTTGACCTTTGACATAGTCTGACATGAAATTCATATAAATTTAATTGATCTCATAGATGTGGTTTGTGGTCATAGCAGCACCAACTACTGCAGTTAATGTGGTGAATTCAGATGACATTGACATAGTCCTTTTATGTTTTCCCATTTTAAATGCCTATTACCTGCAGTGCACAGTTAAGCTGATGCCACCGGCGTGGCGGTGCCACCGGCTTGAGCCCGTCATCGCTGCTCGCAGCTTTAATTTTTTTTTATTTATTTTTTTTTTTCGACTTCTCGGGTACTTTTGGGGCACCTAACATGCTCGAAAACTCTTGAAACTTCGCACAGGCGTTGGAATGCGCGGCCATCAGAGCCGGGCTGAAGCTGGTACCCGGGCGTGGCAGGGGGGCTCGACAGCGCCCCCTTAAGTGGGGTCTGAAAACTTGGTCCATATATCAAACACACTTGCACGTACATGTATGAAACTCGGTACACATATAGACCTCATCGGGCCAAACAACTTTCGCGCTCTAAGTTACGCGTCAGCCCAACAGGAAGTGAGCTATAATGGGTTGTTCGGAAAACCCATGCTCTGGAATTTAATATACTCCTCCGAGGCCATTGTTTCGATCATCGCCAAACTCGGTCAGCATGAAGAGAACATATTCAGGATGCTAAATTGCGAGCGGATTTGTGATATCTCAAACGGTTTGGCCGTGGCGAAGCAACGAATTTATGGCGAGAAAAGGTAAACAGGAAGTGTATAATAACTTGTGCAAACATTGAATGATTTGGATGAAACTTCAGCTGTGTGTTCGTTGTAAGAGGCCGATCAGATGGATATGACTTTTGTGAGTCAAAGTTAAAGCGCCACCAACTGGCAGCAGGAAGTGTGTCACTTTCAAAAATGCTTTAAATTACTGTCTTATTTTCTCCCGATTGACTTCAAACTTCATCAGTATAATGTGAAAACATGACAGATAGAGACATATGAAATGGATTCCTGAAATTTGAAGTACTGTTGCCATGGCAACGTGTCAAAATTTAATAATCTTTTGGCTGTTCTGAGGCTCTTAGCATCCTTGAAATTGGTTGAAACTGCTTGAAACTCAACACACACATCAGAGATGTCAGTCAGTACAAATGGGCAAAGCCTCAGAAACGGGTGGGGATGAGGGGCTCTCTAGCGCCACCTTTTGACAAAAGTGAAGTGCTTCGTTTCATCTACAATCACCAAACTCAGTATATATATTGACCTCATCGAGCCGGACAACTTTCTAATTTACAGTCATTAGGTCCGACCAACAGGAAGTCAGATATTTTGGTTTGAAGGTGAATATTTGTGTAATTCAGGGTCTGAGTTTTTACGTTCTCCTCGTAGGCGATTTATTCAATCTCCACCAAACTCGGTCAACATGAAACAAAGATACGGAAGATGCTAAAATGCGAACGAATATTGGATATCTCAAACGGTGTTGCCATGGCGAGGGATTAAATGAGGACAAAAAAGGGGAACAGAAATTGTCTAATATCTTGTAAAATCATATTTTGATTTCAATTAAATTAAGATTGTATGTTTGGTAATTGAACTTAGATTAATTTAAAATTACTATACTATTTTTCAGATGAATATATATATTTTTTATAAATATTTCTTTGAATAATTCCTTGATTCCTTGATGCCCTTCCCTCAATGAACACAAGATGGCAGCATTGTGTTAGTTTTGAAGCAGGAAAAAAAAAACCTTGTTTCTCTCTCTCTCTCTCTCTCTCTCTCTCTCTCTCTCTCTCTCTCTGTCTGTCTCTCTCTGTCTATCTCTCTCTCTCTCTCTCTCTCTCTCTCTCTCTCTCTGTCTCTCTCTCTCTCTGTGTGTGTGTGTGTGTGTGTGTGTGTGTGTTAGGGTTGTGCCGATGGACGGTGATGGCTGACCGACATCACGATGGAGCGCCACCATCGTGATGCCACGCCCCCGTTGCGAGCGCGACACGCACTAATCCTCTTCTATAGTATTAGTAAAACTAAAAACTTAGCATGGATTGCTCTGTAAATTAAATTGAAAATGTAACTAATGCATATATGCTATTTTAAATACTGTAGTCTATGCCAGATATATATATGTATATATATATATATATATATATATATATATATATATATATATATATATATATATATATATATATATATATATATATATATATATATATATATATATATATATATAGCCTACATTTCGAAATCATTTGAGGCTAAAACATCCATAAGCATGCGTGTTTATTTTAGCACTTCTGTCAGTAAAACAACACACTACAACCTATAAAACAGTTAAACGATTTTCAGTAAATAATGGTAACCTCAAGAATATAAGAATTAAATATTTGTTAGAAAAATATTTGATTCATACTATTTCTCCGCAAAGATGCGTCATATAGCCTACCGCTCTGCGCTTTGAGAGGAATGTGTGACACGAGATACCTTCATCTTTATGTTTTCTCCTGATGTAGCAAAGCAACACTTGTTGTAAAAGGTCTGAAGAGCGGATTTTATCTTCCACAGGGTCAAGACATTTAGGCAATGCTTGATTATTCACTGCCAGAGAAAACTAAACTAAAATCACCGATGTGTGTGTGTGTGTGTGTGTGTGTGTGAAATGCGCTATTCAAATAAACCAAACTTGACGCGCCTTACCAAGTTTAATAACAAGAACAAACTGTGTTAAATAAAATTTGAAGTCTTGGAAATGTAGATCAGGACGTATGTCTCTGTGGGTGATTCACCTTCTGGTACTGTTGCTGCCCGGAACCGCTGGCGGTAGGTCTCAGCAGAGATATTGAATTTTTGCAGCAAGGCATCCTTCAGGTGGTCATAATCATCTGCAAGGTCCTCATCCATGGCAAGATATGCCTCCAACGCTTGTCCTGTTAGTAATGGCACCAACCGACAGCTCCACTCCCCTCTTGGCCATTGCCATGTTCGGGCCAGTCGCTCGAATCTTCGCAGATAGCTCTCGATGTCGTCCCATTCACATACAAAACACTGGACTAGTAAAATAACAAAATTATTTTTTTAAAGGTAGAAAATAGTATTTATGTAAAGAGATATATTAAAATAAAAAGAGCTCAACTCTTAACTGGAAGGAAGCTATTTTTCCCCCTCATGTGCAACCTAGCGGATGAGTCATTATTTGGGTTAGTAAAAATAACGAAATGATAGTTTTAAGTAGAAAATAGTATTTATGTAAACAGATATAGTATATTATCATGTGTCCCCGTAAATCAAAATAGCTTTAACAGCATACTAAACAATTTTTTAATAAAAATGTAAAAATGCAGAATGTTTTCTGTGATGGTAGGTTTAGGGGTAGTGTGTGTGTGTGTGCGATATGTAGGCTTAGGGGTAGTGTAGGGGGATAGAATGTACAGTTTGTACAGTATACAAACCATTAAGTCTATGGAATGCCATCTGCCTGTCTTTCCCCTTCCCCCTCTCTATCTGTGTGTGTGTGTGTGTGGGGGGGGGTCTCTCTCTCACCCTGTGAGTTTGTGTGTGTGCCTTTCTCTCAGTCCTTCCCCTCCCCCTCACTCTCACTCTATCATTGTGTGTGTGTGTGTGTGTGTGTGTGTGTGTGTGTGTGTGTGTGTGTGTGTGTGTGTGTGTGTGTGACTTTCTCTCTTGATCATAATTTAACCCTTTCATATAGGCTATCACAAATAACTATCACTTGAAATAAAAACATCATGTGATGTGTTTGCTAAGATCACGTATGATGCATATGTCTTTAAATGAATTATTTACTGATATGATATACATTTATGAAACATAAATTTCACATGATTTTATGAAAGTGGCTGTTTATAATAAACTTCCATAAAATGTAGACACGCATCTTACTCTTACCTGACACTGATATTAAAATCGTCTTTGCCGTTTCTGTGATTTGGCTCCATTTATTCATTTTTTTATTAACATTTTTTATTGGACCACCCATATTGAAATGAAAGCACGCTTTATGGTGTATAAGATTGTTGCACAAATGGTAGCTAAGGTAGCTCAAAAAACACATGAATAGAAGTGTTAGGATAATACAACATCAGCATTTGAATGGTATTCTGAACTCATTACGATTTGACCTTTGACATCATCTGACATGAAATTCATTTAAATTAAATTGATCTCATAGATGTGGCTGTTGTGGTTTGTGGTCATAGCAGCACCAACTGCTGCAGTTAATGTGGTGAATTCAGATGACATTGACATAGTCCTTTTATGTTTTCCCATTTTAAATGCCTATTGCCTGCCGTGCACAGTTAAGCTGATGCCACCGGCGTGGCGGTGCCACCGGCTTGAGCCCGTCATCGCTGCTCGCAGCTTTAATTATTATTATTATTATTATTTTTTTTAGCGACTAAATGAGCACTTTTGGGGCCCTTACCATGCTCAAAAACTCTTGAAACTTTGCAGATACGTCAGAATCTGCGGCCATCAGGGCCGGGCTGAAGCTGATACCCGGGCGTGGCAGGGGGGCTCAACAGCGCCCCCTATTAAAATTTGGTCTATATATCAAACACACTTGCACGTACATGTATGAAACTCGGTACACATATAGACCTCATCGGGCCGAACAACTTTCGTGCTCTAAGTTACGTGTCAGCCCAACAGGAAGTGAGCTATAATGGGTTGTTCGAAAAACCCATGCTCTGGAATTTAATATACTCCTCCGAGGCCATTGTTTCGATCATTGCCAAACTCGGTCAGCATGAAGTGAACATATTCAGGATGCTAAATTGCGAGCGTATTTTTGATATCTCATTTTTCAGATGAATATATATATTTTTTATAAATATTTCTTTGAATAATGTGCCTGATTTAAAAAAATCCCATCTCTCTTTCTCTCTAAGGGGTGTGTGTGTGTGTGTGTGTGTGTGTGTGTGTGTGTGTGTGTGTGTGTGTGTGTGTGTGTGTGTGTGTGTGTGTGTGTGTGTGTGTGTGTGTGTGTGTGTGTGTGTGTGTGTGACTTTCTCTCTTGATGGTGATAATTTAACCCTTCCATATAGGCTATCACAAATAACTATCACTTGAAATAAAAACGTCATGTGCTGTGTTTGCCAAGATCACGTATGATGCACATGTCTTTAAATTAATTATTTACTGATATAATATAAATGTATTAAAACATAAATTTCACATGATTTTATAAAAGTGACTATTTATAATAAACTTCCATAAAATGTAGACACGCATCTTACTCTTACCTGACACTGATATTAAAATCATCTTTGCAGTTTCTGTGATTTGGCTCCATTTATAAAAAAATTTTATTGGTTGTTGTCTCTCCATTAGCTCCGACCAACAGGAAGTCAGATATTTTGGTTTGAAGGTGAATATTTGTGTAATTCAGGGTCTGAGTTATCTGTTATTTTGTACCAACTACATAGAATGTAATAGTTTAATTACATTTAAACTAACTACAAATTATATATACAAGTGTTCCCACAAATAAAGTATAAATCATGTAAATTACTACATGTAATATATGGTATTCTGAACTCATTATGATTTGACCTTTGACATCATCTGACATGAAATTAATTTAAATGTAATTGATCTCATAGATGTGGTCCTATATGTGATCCTATGACATTACAATTCATCTATATTTAAATTACATCATGGGTGTGGCTTATGGTCATAATGGCACCAGCTGCTGCAGTAAATGTGGCATATTCGAGTGATTTTTAAAATGCTCTCCTGTTTAAATGCATATTGCCTGCCATGCACAGTTAAGCTGATGCCACCGGCGTGGCGGTGCCACCGGCTTGAGCCCGTCATCGCTGCTCGCAGCTTTAATTATTATTATTATTATTTTTTTTTTTTTTATCGACTAAATGGGCACTTTTGGGGCCCTTACCATGCTCAAAAACTCTTGAAACTTTGCAGATACGTCAGAATCTGCGCCATCAGGGCCGGGCTGAAGCTGATACCCGGGCGTGGCAGGGGGGCTCAACAGCGCCCCCTATTAAAATTTGGTTTATATATCAAACACACTTGCACGTACATGTATGAATCTCGGTACACATATAGACCTCATCGGGCCGAACAACTTTCGTGCTCTAAGTTACGCGTCAGCCCAACAGGAAGTGAGCTATAATGGGTTGTTCGGAAAACCCATGCTCTGGAATTTAATATACTCCTCCGAGGCCATTGTTTCGATCATCGCCAAACTCGGTCAGCATGAAGTGAACATATTCAGGATGCTAAATTGCGAGCGTATTTTTGATATCTCAAACGGTTTGGCCGTGGCGAAGCAACGAATTTATGGCGAGAAAAGGGAAACAGGAAGTGTGTTATAACTTGTGCAAACATTGAATGATTTGGATGAAACTTCAGCTGTGTGTTCGTTGTAAGAGGCCGATCACATGGATATGACTTTTGTGAGTCAAAGTTATAGCGCCACCAACTGGCAGCAGGAAGTGTGTCACTTTCAAAAATGCTTTAAATCACAGTCTTATTTACACCCGATTGACTTCAAACTTCATCAGTATAATGTGAAAACATGACAGATAGAGACATATGAAATGGATTCCTGAAATTTGAAGTACTGTTGCCATGGCAACGTGTCAAAGTTTAATAATGTTTTTGGCTGTTTTTGAGACTCTTAGCATGCTTGAAACTGCTTGAAACTTAACACACACATCAGAGATGTCAGTCAGTACACATGGGCAAAGCCTCAGAAACGGGCGGGGATGAGGGGCTCTATAGCGCCACCTTTTGACAAAAGTGGGGGGGTTAGTTTTATCTTCAGTCCCCAAACTCGGTACATATATTGTTCTCTTCGAGCCGGACAACTTTCTAATTTACAGTTATTAGCTTCGACCAACAGGAAGCCAGATATTTTGGTTTGAAGGTGAATATTTGTGTAATTCAGGGTCTGAGTTTTCACGTTCTCCTCGTAGGCGATTTATTCAATCTCCACCAAACTCTGTCAAAGTGAAACAAAGATACGGAAGATGCTAAAATGCGAACGGATATTGGATATCTCAAACGGTGTTCCCATGCCAAGGGATTAAATAAGGACAAAAAAGGGGAACAGAAATTCTCTCATATCTTGTAAAATCATATTTTTATTTCAATTAAATTAAGATTGTATGTTTGGTAATTGAACTTAGATTAATTTAAAATGACTGTACTATTTTTCAGATCAATATATTTATTTATTTAAAATATTTCTATCAATAACCTATTCTGTCTCTGTGTGTGTGCCCCTCAATGAACACAAGATGGCAGCATTGTATTAGTTTTGAAGCAGGATATAAAAAAAACTGGTTTCTCTCTCTCTCTCTCTCTCTCTCTCTCTCTCTCTCTCTCTCTCTCTCTCTCATATATTGTTCTCCTCGAGCAGGACAAATTTCTAATTTAACTAATCTAATTTAACTAATTTAAAACTTTCTAATTTTAAATAAAAACGTCATGTGCTGTGTTTGCCAAGATCACGTATGATGCATATTGCAGGGTATATGCAGGAATCCTGAAGTAAATTTTAATACCTTTTTAAGACTTTTTTAAGACCTTCTCAAAATATTTAAAGACCTCATCGGCGATGAGAACTACTGTTGAGCAATAAAATAAAAATATATAATCATAAGCTATGACAAAAATATATATTAAATTAGGTGAGTGGATAGTTAAAAAAAATTGCAATTACAAAAAGTAATTCTTTAAAAAACATCTCTGGACTAATTTTATAAAATCTAAAAATGTTAATGAAAAGGTACAAATTACTTTGTGTTCTTATTAAATACATTGATAAAAAAACTATTTATATTTAATTTATATATGAATGTAAATAATTATATGGGCCTACACAAATAATATAACATTTCAAGATTTATAGTTTATTGTAAACGTAATGTGCAGCTCTGTAAATGGGCAACAAATATATGATAGATACGTGAGAACAAGATTTTTTTTAATCATCTTTAAGTGCACAAAACTATGAAAATATATGAAAGCGTGGCACAATGCGCTTATGCGCATCCCGGGTGCAGAATGATGCGCTTAAAGCAACATGGAGTCAGACGGCGCAGTGCACCGCGAGTGCACATTAAAAAGTTCACGGCATAAAGAGACGATGAGCGTTGAGCGCACAAATCCTAGTCTACTATGTATATCGGTCGGTTTCTTCACAGTTTTAAATTCCGGTTATTGTGCGTGTGATGCCTTGTGTTGTCACCCGGGTAGGGAGCACAACATCGTTCAGAAACCGCTAGATAAACTCCAGGAAGATAAATTATTTTATCTACATATCAAGTATTATAACGGGAATATATCATCTTGGAGTGAGCTTTACCGAGCAGCTGACTGACTGTAACCAAACGCGACACGCAGTTTGAATCTCAACACACACATCAGAGATGTCAGTCAGTACACATGGGCAAAGCATCAGAAACGGGCGGGGATGTTTTAACAATGTTTTAATAAAAATGTAAAAATGCAGAATGTTTTCTGTGATGGTAGGTTTAGGGGTAGTGTGTGTGTGTGTGTGTGTGTGTGTGTGTGTGTGTGTGTGTGTGTGTGTGTGTGTGTGTGTGTGTGTGTGTGTGTCTGTGTGTGTGTGTGTGTGTGTGTGTGTGTGTGTGTGTGTGTGAGAGACTTTCTCTCTTGATGATGATAATTTAACCCTTTCATATAGGCTATCACAAATAACTATCACTTGAAATAAAAACATCATGTGATGTGTTTGCTAAGATCACGTATGATGCACATGTCTTTAAATGAATTATTTACTGATATAATATAAATGTATTAAAACATAAATTTCACATGATTTTATAAAAGTGGCTATTTATAATAAACTTCCATAAAATGTAGACACGCATCTTACTCTTACCTGACACTGATATTAAAATCATCTTTGCAGTTTCTGTGATTTGGCTCCATTTATACATTTTTTTATTAAATTTTTTTTATTGGACCACCCATATTAAAATGAAAGCACGCTTTATGGTGCATAAGATTGGTGCACAAACGGTAGCTAAGGTAGCTCAAAAACACATGAAGAGAAGTGTTAGAATAAAACAACATCAGCATTCGAATGGTATTCTGAACTCATTCCAATTTGACCTTTGACATAGTCTGACATGAAATTCATATAAATTGAATTGATCTCATAGATGTGGTTTGTGGTCATAGCAGCACCAACTACTGCAGTTAATGTGGTGAATTCAGATGACTTTGACATAGTCCTTTTATGTTTTCCCATTTTAAATGCCTATTACCTGCAGTGCACAGTTAAGCTGATGCCACCGGCGTGGCGGTGCCACCGGCTTGAGCCCGTCATCGCTGCTCGCAGCTTTAATTATTTTTAGGGCTCAAGCCTGAAAGGGCGCAGAGCCCTATTGTTTTCCTTAGGATTATTATTATTATTATTATTATTATTTTTTTTAGCGACTAAATGGGCACTTTTGGGGCCCTTACCATGCTCAAAAACTCTTGAAACTTTGCAGATACGTCAGAATCTGCGGCCATCAGGGCCGGGCTGAAGCTGATACCCGGGCGTGGCAGGGGGGCTCAACAGCGCCCCCTATTAAAATTTGGTCTATATATCAAACACACTTGCACGTACATGTATGAAACTCGGTACACATATAGACCTCATCGGGCCGAACAACTTTCGTGCTCTAAGTTACGCGTCAGCCCAACAGGAAGTGAGCTATAATGGGTTGTTCGGAAAACCCATGCTCTGGAATTTAATATACTCCTCCGAGGCCATTGTTTCGATCAGTGCCAAACTCGGTCAGCATGAAGTGAACATATTCAGGATGCTAAATTGCGAGCGGATTTGTGATATCTCAAACGGTTTGGCCGTGGCGAAGCAACAAATTTATGGCGAGAAAAGGGAAACAGGAAGTGTGTTATAACTTGTGCAAACATTGAATGATTTGGATGAAACTTCAGCTGTGTGTTCGTTGTAAGAGGCCGATCACATGGATATGACTTTTGTGAGTCAAAGTTATAGCGCCACCAACTGGCAGCAGGAAGTGTGTCACTTTCAAAAATGCTTTAAATCACAGTCTTATTTTCTCCCGATTGACTTCAAACGTCATCAGTATAATGTGAAAACATGACAGATAGAGACATATGAAATGGATTCCTGAAATTTGAAGTACTGTTGCCATGGCAACGTGTCAAAGTTTAATAATGTTTTTGGCTGTTTTTGAGACTCTTAGCATGCTTGAAACTGCTTGAAACTTAACACACACATCAGAGATGTCAGTCAGTACACAAGGGCAAAGCCTCAGAAACGGGCGGGGATGAGGGGCTCTATAGCGCCACCTTTTGGCAAAAGTGGGGGGGTTAGTTTTATCTTCAGTCACCAAACTTGGTACATATATTGTTCTCTTCGAGCCGGACAACTTTCGAATTTACAGTCATTAGCTCCAACCAACAGGAAGTCAGATATTTTGGTTTGAAGGTGAATATTTGTGTAATTCAGGGTCTGAGTTTTTACGTTCTCCTCGTAGGCGATTTATTCAATCTCCACCAAACTCGGTCAACATGAAACAAAGATACGGAAGATGCTAAAATGCGAATGAATATTGGATATCTCAAACGGTGTTGCCATGGCGAGGGATTAAATAAGGACAAAAAAGGGGAACAGAAATTGTCTAATATCTTGTAAAATCATATTTTGATTTCAATTAAATTAAGATTGTATGTTTGGTAATTGAACTTAGATTAATTTAAAATTACTATACTATTTTTCAGATGAATATATATATTTTTTATAAATATTTCTTTGAATAATGTGCCTTTGATGCCCTTCCCTCAATGAACACAAGATGGCAGCATTGTGTTAGTTTTGAAGCAGGATATAAAAAAATCCCATCTCTCTTTCTCTCTAAGGGGTTTGTGTGTGTGTGTGTGTGTGTGTGTGTGTGTGTGTGTGTGTGTGTGTGTGTGTGTGTGTGTGTGTGTGTGTGTGTGTGTGTGTGTGTGTGTGTGTGTGTGTGACTTTCTCTCTTGATGGTGATAATTTAACCCTTTCATATAGGCTATCACAAATAACTATCACTTGAAATAAAAACGTCATGTGCTGTGTTTGCCAAGATCACGTATGATGCACATGTCTTTAAATTAATTATTTACTGATATAATATAAATTTATTAAAACATAAATTTCACATGATTTTATAAAAGTGACTATTTATAATAAACTTCCATAAAATGTAGACACGCATCTTACTCTTACCTGACACTGATATTAAAATCATCTTTGCAGTTTCTGTGATTTGGCTCCATTTATAAATTTTTTTATTAACATTTTTTTATTGGACCACCCATATTCAAATGAAAGCACGCTTTATGGTGCATAAGATTGGTGCACAAACGGTAGAGCCCTATTGTTCCCCTAAGGATTATTCTTTTTATTTTTATTTTTTTTCAAGATGGCAGCATTGTGTTAGTTTTGAAGCAGGATAAAAAAAACAAACCTTGTTTCTCTCTCTCTCTCTCTCTCTCTCTCTCTCTCTCTCTCTCTCTCTCTCTCTCTCTCTCTCTCTCTCTCTCTGTCTATCTCTCTCTCTCTCTCTCTCTCTCTCTCTCTCTCTCTCTCTCTGTCTCTCTCTCTCTGTGTGTGTGTGTGTGTGTGTGCGTGTGTGTGTGTGTGTTTCTGAGGACATACATTTGTAGACATTTCATGTGTCCCCATACACATATTGTTCTCTTCGAGCCGGACAACTTTCTAATTTACAGTCATTAGCTCCGACCAACAGGAAGTCAGATATTTTGATTTGAAGGGGAATATTTGTATAATTCAGGGTCTGAGTTTTTACGTTCTCCTCGTAGGCGATTTATTCAATCTCCACCAAACTTGATGAGATTAACAGCGTTCTCCACATGGATCATATAGCACTGATATAGACCGGAGCGATCGTATTTACATTTTTTATGGACATATTTCATATACTATAGTGCTCTAGACATGAACCAGAAGCGTGTATGCGCACATTTCATCACGTCTTATTAAAATGAAATGTATATGCACTGATTACACTGATACAACCGCCTATGTCTGATCACGAACGCGCTGACACGATGGATTATTCTGCTACACAAAAGACAATGATGTAAATTAATAAATAAACTGACAATTCAAAGAAGAATTAGCCAAAAAGTATCTGCTTTATTCTTTCTGTGTTAAACTGATGTGTGTCATTCGTTCAGAGAGTGCTCTTAAATGTATTACAAATATCCTCGTTTCTCCTCGTTTGGGCAGTTTGTTGTTATATAAGGTTAGATTTTTAAAATGCTTAAGGTGCCCTCAACTCAACTTTTAATATTCAGGTGTCTGTAAGTATGACTCTGAGCGTGTTGCAGGTCTGTGTTTTATTGGTTGTTGTCTCTCCATTAGCTCCGACCAACAGGAAGTCAGATATTTTGGTTTGAAGGTGAATATTTGTGTAATTCAGGGTCTGAGTTATCTGTTATTTTGTACCAACTACATAGACTGTAATAGTTTAATTACATTTAAACTAACTACAAATTATATATACAAGTGTTCCCACAAATAAAGTATAAATCATGTGAACTCATTATGATTTGACCTTTGACATCATCTGACATGAAATTAATTTAAATGTAATTGATCTCATAGATGTGGTCCTATATGTGATCCTATGACATTACAATTCATCTATATTTAAATTACATCATGGGTGTGGCTTATGGTCAAAATGGCACCAGCTGCTGCAGTAAATGTGGCATATTCGAGTGATTTTTAAAATGCTCTCCTGTTTAAATGCATATTGCCTGCCATGCACAGTTAAGCTGATGCCACCGGCGTGGCGGTGCCACCGGCTTGAGCCCGTTATCGCTGCTCGCAGCTTTAATTTATTTATTTTTTTTTATTTTTTTTTATTTATTTTTTTCGACTTCTCGGGTACTTTTGGGGCACTTAACATGCTCGAAAACTCTTGAAACTTTGCACACACGTCGGAATGCGCGGCCATCAGAGCCGGGCTGAAGCTGGTACCCGGGTGTGGCAGGGGGGCTCGACAGCGCCCCCTAAGGTGGGGTCTGAAAACTTGGTCTATATATCAAACACACTTGCACGTACATGTATGAAACTCGGT